>JAWDGP010000666.1:5000-144376 GCA_033675545.1 Elysia crispata
ATTCAAATACTTAGAAACTCAAATGCACATGTACACCTTTTCGAGATTTGATAATACAGTGGTACGGTACATCAAATACCGGCACTGGAGTGACACATTAAGAACACGTACATCAGATAATGAGGAGAGTTTTTAATTGTATCAAATCAGAAGAAGCAAATGAAGAGAGAGGAAAGAGCGGGAGAGAGAGAGAGAGAGAGGGGGGGGGGAAACAGAGATTATAATTTTGTAAAATTCGACCAAGGAACAAAAACAAACATAGTCTACGTTTTTCATGCCCGGCCGACCATTTTCCAGTCGGCTAACAGCTCAGTTTGGAATACCTATTAGTATGGTAGGCCTACTGATTGTTTATTTCTCTTACAAACTCATAAATTTATAAAGATGATACTTAAAAACTGGAATGATTGATGCCTTTGCTAGGATAAGGAACAAACTATTTCATCATGTATTATTTAACATGGAGTTGGAGATAGTGATTCAGTTGTGTGGAAGTAGAAAGAATTCAACAGATCAATACTCCTCCCCTGACACTGTTGATTCATGTAAAGGACTTCATTTCTTGTTCAGCCCGATTGTGAGGCAAGCCACATGAGTTATTATGTGCAAGAAGGGAATGAAATCCTGTCATAGTAAATGAATAGTTAGGTATTGATTGTGAAAGTTTTGATTTATTGCCTATTCCGTGTCATGTCTGAGGTGAGAGAAACTGATAAAACCCTTGATTTGTGCCAAGAAAAAATGGTTTGTTCTTTTTTTTTTTTAATAGTTAATTTCATTGTTAATGTAAATGTTATATTTATAAATGTATGGGTTTCTGTCTAAGAATCCACCCTTTATCTACATGTATTTAAAACTAATGGCATTTTAATTCCAATTTCCATAGTGAAGCAAACAGACCAATCATTAGAGATCCAAGTTTATGCAAAGCATCAAGCCCATTAAGTTTTACATAAACTTCCACAGTACATGTAAAATAGTTAACAATAAAAGGAAATTATTCAGAGATTAATTTTCAACATCTTTATTCATAAAGGAAATATCAACGCCAATTTGTTGGCTTTGGAAATATGATTAAAAAAATCAACACAAGCAAAATTAAACAACCAAACATCAATTGATTGAAATTTTTTAGAAGCTCAGTTCACCATAAGCTTTGATGATAGGGCTTTTTTCTGCATCAAATTCCAAGTTCTACTAGATATTTTAATCCATAAATTAATAAAACTAAAATTAGAAAGAAATTTCAAAAAGGCTACCTAACATAGACCGCGTCAACACTGCCAGCGTTGATCAGTTTTCCAACTATACTCTAAGAACGTTCCAATCGTTTGTCCCTGTTCTGACTTTTATTTTGTTTATTATTATTATTATTATTATTATTATTATTATTATTATTATTATTATTATTATTATTATTATTATTATTATTATTATTATTATTAAGGCCTTCCGCTAGGAGTGTCGTCCGACCTCGCAGCTTAGGCAGCCTTCTTTATGTCTGCGGTGAGGGTAGTCCATTCTTGTCTTCTTTCTGCAATCTTTCTTATTGTTTCCAGGTCTTTTTGTGATGTGAGAGAGATGCTCCGATTTTGCAGTATCTTGAGATCGTTATTGAGAGTCATTGGGAGTGTGGTGATCGGTCTACCCTTGGCTCGCTTGGCATTGTGGAAATAGAATGCCATAGCTTTGTTGGCAGGGATCGATGGTTCTCGCCTAAGTACATGACCGAACAGCCTCCACCTTGCTTGCAACACTTCCAAAGAAATTGGGGTTTGTTCACATTTTTTGTAGAGGGACTTATTTGAAATTTTTGTTGGGTATCGAATTCCCAGAACCCTGCGCAGCTGCTTTCGATGGAAAGAGTCCAACTTTTCTTCGTCTGTTTTGGTCAGTGCCCATGTGCCGCAATTGTATAACAGAACTGACCTCACTAAGGTGTTATATAGCTTAATTCTTGTGCGCTGCTTGGTTTTGTCCGCTTTGTGCCATATCTGTTCCATCTTGTTCAATGCTATGTTTGATAGGTGTTTTCTGTGTTCTATGTCTTCTTTACTGCCAAGCAGTGAACCCACTTTCTTTGATGTTTTCCATTCCTCTGAATGTTTTCTTACTGAGGTGTGCTCCGTTTTGTCTACATTGACTTTGAGTTTGTGAACTTTGAGTGTTTCTTCTATTTTTTTCACATTCACTGGTTTGTTGCCAATAAAGTCTATGTCGTCAGCATATGCTATCTCATTAGGAAGATGTGCCTCTGTTGTGTTTGATGGGCTGTCGAGCGTTGATCTCACATTTTTCAGTGCTTGTTCAAGATAGATGATGAAAAGTACTGGACTTAGGCTGTCTCCTTGAGGGGTGCCTATGTTTGTGAGAAAGGGTTCTTCAGTGTTGGCGCCGCTGATTTTGACGTTGAGTGTTGTATTGCTCAGCAGGAATTGTATTATTCGCTTTTCGTCTTCCGTGACAAGATTTGTCAATAATTGCAGTAGCTGTTTTCTGTCAATTGTGTCAAATGCCGCAGACATATCTATCCCTGTGATGTCTATTTCGATGTCCGCATAATTGAGAACCTTGGCTGAGATCCATCTGTGGGCCCATACTACATCAGACGTACTACGGTTAGGCCTGAAGCCACTTTGACTGCAAGAGATATAGTTTTCCACAGCAGGCCTTATTCTAGTTAGAGCGATAGTTGAAAGCACTTTCCTTATAGAGTTCAACAACGTAATAGGGGGCAGATTTTGTGGTGGTCCTTTTGGTTTTCCTGGCTTGGGTAGCGCTACCAGGATTCCATTGTTGATGTCTAGATCTTCATGATTCTCGAATGTCTTATTTATTATCATTGCGATTTGATTGTCAAGAATTTCCGGTGCGAACTTAAGGTATTCATTACATATATTATCTTCTCCAGGAGCGCGTCCATTGTTTAGTTAAAGAAAACGGTTCACCTAAGACATGGCGTCACCACAGAATAGTGGTAAAGTCTTACCGAAATCTCTCTCAGCTGAGGAAGTTAGTTAAAAGTTAGCAATGAGTCATGATAATTCCAGTGACAATGATTTTGATTCTAGTATTAGTGATTCTGAATACACTTTGAGTGATGAAGATAATATTATGGATGATTCCACATCTAGTTCTGTCCGATCTAGATCTAGATCTATAGACCTGGATGTTTTCCGGCAATTGCCTGATTTCCGGCAATCTTAAAATTTTCCTCATTTAATACTCAAAAGAGTCAAGTTTGGTGCGAGTCAGCTGCCAGCGTATTAGTCAGAGATGAATGTCAACAGAATGTGAATCGTTATGATAAAAGCACCAAACTTTCAGAAATGCTAGTTTAGGTTACTGGCTTCGATTTCTGATATAGTCCCAAAAAAAGTTTTGCTTTAGACGGGCGTTTTGAGCGAGTGAAAACGTGCCTCTTTTTCCTGTTCAAAATAGACTCGATTACCAAGCCGAGTGTTAGAATTAATTCCATGTTTGGTAATTTAGACTGCCCATTTATTATTTGCTTTATTTCGAAATTTAGTTTGTTACTTTCGTTTTGAGACTTGACTATTATGAAGAAAAACAATGAGGCTGAATAAAAAACATTGGCTGAAAACCAAAACCTGGAAACCTTGATGAGCTTCAATTTTTGCATTTAGATTGTTAGAAATTTTCTATATGGTGCCGAAACCTGGATATTTTACAAGAGATCTTTAGATTTCAGTAGTGATATTGAGATATAGAATACTAGAGCTAGATCTAGATCTAGTTCTACTAAGAGTAGAGGGCAGTCAAGAGACGCCCTCGAAAGGTTGTAAACCTTGATTGAAGAGTTGGTGTAGATCTACAAGTTGATTGATAATCATAGGCCTAAGTAATTTAGGTAGAAGACTGAAGAGTTGGTGTAGATCTACAAGTTGATTGAGAAAAATAGGCCTAAGTAATTTAGGTAGAATTATGGAGGAAGCCAATAGAAAGCGAATCACGGCTAAAAGTTGGTTAACAAGAGCCACCAATAAGTTAAGGCAGTTACTAGATTCAGGAGAGTTCACACAGATTAGTCTGGTTGCCCAAATAGAAGAATTCGAGAAAAGACTTGGTAATTTAGATGAAGCCCAGAGTTTAGTTGAAGAACACATAGAAATTGAGAAATTAGAAGATGACATTGAAGCTGCGGCCCAATTCAGAGAGGAAAAATTAGTGACTTTGTTAGCAGCTAGAGAGAAGCAGGTTTCTACTGCAGAGTTAGATAATCTGTCACAAGAAAAGACAGAATCATCCACATCAGAAAGGGTTCAACCCTCAGGCCAAGTTTCACGCCTGCCTAAACTTGAACTGCCAAAATTTAGTGGGGAATACACAGAGTGACAGACATTCTGGGACAAATTTAGGGCGGTTATTGACAGCAACAATTCAATTCCAACCGTTAACAAATTTACGTACCTACAGTCCCTACTTCAGGGAGAAGCGGCAGCCACAATCTCAGGTCTCTCGCTTACGGAGACGAACTACAGCACAGCAAAGACGTTGCTGCAGACCAGATTTGGGAGACCAGAAAGAATAATATTCTCTCATATCCAACGTCTCCTTCAGACAAACCTGTTCCTCACGTCGAAGGAAAGCTCCTTGCCAGCCCACCTGTGGAGACTTCACGACGAGATCACTACTCAGGTTAGGAGCCTCGAGAATCTGGGCGTCGGAGGAGAGAGCTATGGGGTCATCCTCACCCCACTCATCTTGCATCAGCTACCTAACAACATCCGGCTGGAGTGGGCTAGAGTTGGCGAGGGGAAAGAGGGAGATCTTGGTTTCCTTCTAAGGTTTCTTCATGAGGAGATCCAGAGGCGAGAGCGCTCCCAAACGTTTGGTGTGACTGCGGGTGCGGTGGGTCCGACTACAACCTCACCGTCAGAAGCGAGATCAGGGTCTTTGGGCGGTCAGAGAAGCAGACCAAGACAGAACATGAGAAAGGGGCAAGGAAGCGCAACAGCCCTGCTTTCAGGATCTGGGTCCAAGAGGACCCCCCTATGTGTCTTCTGTCATGGAGGGCATTTTTCCGATCAGTGTCAAGAGCTAAATGGTCTAGATTTAGAGGCGAGAAAGAATAAAATAAGGAAGTTGGGTTTATGTTTTGTCTGTTAGGGAAATCATTTAGCTAAGGATTGTAGTAAGGTATGCTTTCACTGTAAGGGGGCACACCATGCTGTGCTTTGTTTGAGACAGATGAAGAAGGAGGTTGAAGGGAGTGGTCCTGTTGGGTATGGCGTTGGTCCAGCGCATGTGGGTTACACAAGAACAAAAAATGCCACAACGATAATGGAGGTTGTGAAAACAAAAATTGCAGGCGCTGAAGTCAACGTCATGTTCGATAGTAGCTCAGACAGGTCCTTTGTGACCCTTGAATGTGCAAGGAAGTTAGACCTGCAGAGTGTGGGGAAGGAAAGTCTTGCATATTGTTGTTTTGGAGAGAATGAGTCGAGGAAGGGTGAAAGGGATGTGTTTGAGTTGAGAGCATTTGGAGAAAGGGTCAGATTGGTTGGTATGAACCAGATTTGTTCAAGTATGTTTAGGGCTCCAGTGCCAACGGACCTCCTTGAGAGATTTATAAGGATTCCCTTCTGTGAAGATTTTGAGAAGGGAAGGTCCATAACGGTGGACATATTGATTGGGCTGGATTGGTACTGGCCTCTGATAAGGGATCAGAAAATTGGCTCGGGTGGCTTGGTGGCTCAGGAAACTGTCTTTGGGTGGATCTTGTCAGGGTCCTATTCTCCTACGGATGGGCAGAAAGTAAGACAGCTAGGTTCTGTAGGCCAAACACAGAAGAGTCAGGTTCTGTTTTGTCAAACAGAATTGTCAGATGGTTTAATTAGGAACATGTGGGACTTGGACACGATCGGCATTAGTCCAAGCGAAGAGAGTGCCAAGAGTAAGGTGCTAGAGGATTTTGAAGGGGAAGTACGATTTGAAAATGGACGCTATACAGTGAGGCTACCTTGGAAGGATGAAGAGACAAAGACAACACTTGTTGAAAACAGAGTGATTGCAGAAAGAAGACTTCAAGGTTTGATCAAGAGACTTGAGAAGGATCCGTCACTGAAAACAAGATACAATGACGTGATAGCGGATTTAGAGGAAAGGGGGATTGTTGAAGAGGTTCCAACTGAAGAAATGGTGACTAATTTCCCGACTTTTTATTTGCCTCACCATCCAGTGGTTAAAGAGAGCAGTCGGTCTACCAAGGTGAGACCGGTCTTTGACGCCTCATGCAAGGGCGTAAACGGAATTAGTCTGAATGACTGCATGGAGAAAGGCCCGAAGATGATACCAGACCTGGTCAAGATCTTACTTCGGTTTAGAAGATGGCAGTATGGATTGTCAGCAGACATCCAGAAGGCTTTTTTGATGATAGGACTCCACACTGAGGACAAGGATGTCCACCGATTCTTGTGGAATGTAAACGACCAAATAAGAACTATGAGATTCACAAGAGTCACTTTCAGGAACGCAGCAAGTCCTTTCTTGCTCAATGCAACAGTTCAATACCACCTGGCAAGGTTTGATGAATGCAGAACCGTTAAGGAACTCAAGGACAACCTATATGTCGATGACTGGTTGACCGGGGCAGACTCGGAAGAAGAAATCTGCAAGATGATGTCAGAGGGAGAAAAGACAATGAAGGAAGGTGGATTCACCCTCACAAAATGGGCCTCTAACAGCCAGGCAGCCAGGAGGGAGCACTCTAAAATGTTTGGAGAATTTGACGAGATGAGTATCACCAAGGTCCTTGGGCTGTCATGGAAGACAACAGGAGACTATTTCCATTTTGTAACTCTCCTATCATCAGAGATTGGGCATTGCTCAAAGAGAATACTACTAAGCATAATAGCTCGCCTATTTGATCCTCTGGGATTGCTGACGCCGTTCAGTATTACCTTGAAGGTGCTGTTTCAAGAAACCTGGAGAAGGGGATTCGATTGGGATGATGTTCTCCCAAATGAGTTTCAAGTACAGATGAAGGCTTGGATAGAGGGCCTTGACTATGTTCGGGATTGGAAGATCTTGAGATGCATTTCACCAGTAGCTTGGGATGGCGGTTCACAGAAGGAACTTATTGTATTTGCAGATGCCTCGGAAAAGGCATACGGTTGCTGTGTATATCTGAGAACAACGGTCAATGGTCAGGTGTTTGTAAACTTAGTCACATCGAAGACGAGAGTGGCCCCTCTTAAGAAGACAACACTCCCAAGATTAGAACTACTGGCTGCATTGTTGGCGGCAAGACTACTTAAATTTGTCACTTCAGCACTTCAATTAGAGACTACTGGGAACTCATATACGTGCTGGTCTGACTCTCAGGTCGCTTTGAGTTGGATAAAGAGCAATGCGGCAAAATGGAAACAGTTTGTCCAGAACAGAGTTCTAGAAATCCAGGAACTCACAAGTCCGGAACGATGGCACTTCTGCCGTGGCAAGGAAAATCCAGCAGACTTGTTGACCAGGGGGATAAGTGCTCGTGAAATGACAAACTCGAACATGTGGTTACATGGACCTGCATGGTTGAATGAGAGCCAACCCAGGTCAGATGAGGAAATCCCAGACTGGACGAGGGAAGAAGAAGACGAAGATGCAAGAGAGACTGTTCTAGTAATGACCCCAGTAGAAGGAACCAAGAACCTGTTAGAATATGACAGATTTTCAGACTTCGGAAAACTTGTTAGGGTGGTGACATGGGTATTGAGGTTCACAACCAACTGCCGACCCCACCAAGAAAGAAGGTCTTCAAGTGAATTATCTCCTGGGGAGCTGGAGAATGGTGGGATTACTTTGCTACGGTGCATCCAAAGGGAGAGATATGGGGAGGAGATCGAGCAACTCATTTCTGGTAGGGAAGTTAAGGGTGGATCGTCAATCTCCAGACTGTCGCCCTTCATTGGCAAGGATGGTTTACTGAGGATGCAGGGAAGACTTGCTTTTGCCTCATCTTTGCTGTATGACGAGAAGCACCCTATCATCCTTCCCAAGTGTCATTTGACACTCCTCTTAGTCAAGAATAAACACTACATGATGAAACATGCTGGAGTTGACACCTTGGTGACTGCTATCAGGAACAACTTCTGGATTGTGTCAGTTAGAACATTGGCAAAGAAGATTTGCAGGAGCTGTATTCATTGTCAGCGACAAGATTCAAGAGCATGCAAGCAGGCCATGGCCCCTCTTCCTGAGGACAGAGTGAAGAAATCACCATCATTTTCAGTCATAGGCATTGATCATGCAGGTCCCCTCTTTTGTTCCGATACCTCTAACAGAAAGCTCTACATCTTGCTTTTCACCTGTGCGGTAGTTAGAGCAGTGCATTTGGAATTGGTAGATTCCTTATCTCTGGAAGATTTCATCCTTGCCTTTAAGAGATTTGTTGCTAGAAGAGGTCACCCTTCAATAATATACTCAGATAACGCTCAGACCTTTAAGGCAGCTCATAAGGTATTGCAAAGAGAATTAGGATATATGGGTTTAGATTGGAAGTTCAGTGCCCCACTAGCCCCATGGTAGGGAGGGTTTTGGGAAAGATTGATAAGATCAGTCAAATCTGCCTTAAGAAAAAGTCTAGGAAACACAAGGGTGTCAAGGGTACAGCTAGATACCACACTTCAGCAGGTAGAGGCCTGTATCAACTCCAGACCACTCACATATGTTGGAGATGATTGCAACCCTCTCACTCCCTCACATTTCCTAATTGGGAGAGGTTCAGCACTGAGTCCATCTATGGTTGAGGAGTACGTTGAGAAAGTGAGTGATCTTGAGTTGAGGGAGAAGTGTGAGACTGAAGCTGTCAGTCAGTTTTGGGAGATTTGGCAGGATGTGTATATCAAAAACTTGCCAACCTTGACACAGGGGGGACAGAAGTGTGACATTGAGGTAGGGTCAATGGTTTTAGTCAGAGAGGATGGGAAACCAAGGCTTCAGTGGCCTCTTGGTGTTATCACCAAAACCTTTGTAGGAAGGGATGGTCTTATAAGAGCTGTGGAGTTGAAGACCAAGAAGGGCCATTTTACAAGAGCTCTTCAAAAGCTCCATAAATTGGAATTGGTCAGTGAGGTGAAGGGGGGTGGTCAGTCTGAATCTGACCCCAAGACTACGGTAGAGGATAGGGCTAAGGCTTGTACTAGTGATGACAAGAAGTTGCAAAATAGTCCAGTATACACAAGGGCAGGTAGGCAGCGACGTGCGCCGAAGAAATTAGACCTGTAGGATTAGTTAATGTAATAATGAGTCTGGGCATCTCTTGAAGGGGTTGTTAATTTCAAAATGTGAGTGGCCTTCAATGCCTCTTCATTATTTACTCATAGAACACTATGTTAACTGTTTGTGCTATTGATAGCTATGTTTTACTCGGTTTGGTTTTGATACAATGTACATACCCCCTTAAAAACAAAATATTTATGATGCATGGAATATTTGTTTGATGACTTATCCTAACATATTCTCATGTATTCCAATTACTTGATGATAAATACAGGTGCTAGCAACACTGGTAGCCTTAATTGAGTCTATAATGAATAATTGCAATTTGAATATTTTATTGGAGATTTAATCAAAAATGTGAAATTTAAATTCAACTTTGTTGGATAATAATTTAGTACCGGGTAGTTACATACCTAGCAATGAGATCTGCTCCTACTTCGAATTTTATTTCTAATTTGTTTTAATAATTTGATTTATTATACTCCACTTTCCCTTTTTGTCAGTAAAATGATTAAGAGAGTAAACTTTGCTACTTAAGATCTAAAATTCTTGGTGATCATAAATGATTAGCAACCCAAGTTAATATGACTCAGTGGTATTACCTTTTTTACCAATTGATGGGTATTATTACCAAGGATTTCATAAATTCTATGTGAATTATTTTGATCTATTTTGTGGGATGACCATTAGTTAAGTAATTTGTGTGTATCATAGTTTCAATTTAACTCCTTAATTCTGTGATTTGTCCTCTAGTTTCAATACATTCTGCATTGAGTTAGATTTGTTTCAGATCTGCATCGTCTTAAAGTTAAACTCATAGAGGAATTTTTGCAGAGCAGTTGACGTTTGATAAGATTTTTCGCAGTTTGTTATATAATGCATAGTAATTGTATTCAGTCTAGCTCTCTTGAGGATCCACTAGGGGTAATTAAGACAATTTGGTTGGTTTTATGAGATACACAGACACCTTTAGTTGTGACTTTTCAGATCAACCCTGATGGTTGAGATTTATCATGTTTATTTTCTTGTTTAATGTTTAGAGAATGTTTTGGTTAAATAATTTTCTTGTATTAATTACCTTGATAACTATGGCATAACCATTTTACAGTTACATACTGAGTTAAATGTGGAAGATGGTCTTTAATGTGAAAGAGTTAATATTCTCCTTCATCAAGCCTTTTGTTATTGACTAAGGGCAGATGTATTAAAATTTATGTTAAGGGAAACGCCTTTAATTTGAGTTGGGTAAGGACTGAGTGGATCATTATTTGTAATGGGATCCAGGTGGGGAGAATGTTAGAATTAATTCCATGTTTGGTAATTTAGACTGCCCATTTATTATTTGCTTTATTTCGAAATTTAGTTTGTTACTTTCGTTTTGAGACTTGACTATTATGAAGAAAAACAATGAGGCTGAATAAAAAACATTGGCTGAAAACCAAAACCTGGAAACCTTGATGAGCTTCAATTTTTGCATTTAGATTGTTAGAAGTTTTCTATACCGAGTATCGGGGAGAAAAATAATGTTTTCATCGTGAATACAAAATGCTAGGCCCATGCTCACCGCCTCTGTTACGAACAAGTGTGTTTACAACTTTACATTTCAGCGAGGAGGAAATATTCGCTTTAAAGGTAAGAAAATCATCTTATAATACATATTTTTTATATTTTGTTTACCGATCATTGCATCTAAAAAGCGTAGGCTACATCTTTGCAAGATCTAGATCTAGATCTAAATATAGTCTAGATCTAGCCGAGGCAAACTATTTATAGAACATCAGTGATTAAATATTTTACATACTTGCTTTTTAAGGGTAATATCAACTCAAAATTAACCTTTTCATACTTTTTAAATTGGTTATTCATCAAGTAGGCCTAGATCTACTTGGTTTTAAAAACAAAATAAGCACATTGTCAAATGCGTATCCTTGTACGAAACTAAGGCTTTCTTGGCTCCACTTCGGTACTGAAGCGCTTTACCGTAATCGATACTAGGGCCTGTTGTATAAATAATTCGGTACCGTTACTACTACAGGCGTTAATTATAAAGTATAACGGTATCATGTTAAAATCACTGCCATCGTCGATCCTCCCTACTTCTCCTTCTCCTCTTCCTCATTCTTCTTCTTCTTCTTCCTCCTCCTCCTCCTCTCTCTCTCTCTCTCTCTCTCTCTCTCTCTCTCTCTCTCTCTCTCTCTCTCGTCTAGGTCAAAACTATATATAATTTTTTTTAAATAGTGTTTGCTGTAAACAATAGTATGCGTTCGTCAGAAAGATTGAACGTTTGTTTGTCATTGTCCTCTAACGTTGTTATTGTCTTTTTTTCCACAGAGTGTAGTGCCAGAGGAATGATAACAAGACGCAACCAATGGACTGGTCAAAGTGCATCGTATGTCAGGCAGAAACTGGAAAGAAACTTTCCTGCCCAGCCAAGTCAAAACGAAAAGATACAGGCGCTGGATATGAAACATTCATTGCGAACATTCGTCTCTTAGAAAAAGAGGCGGGTTGTGAGGACCTGCCCGAGTGGATCAAGTCTGAAGTAAAGGATGCGGAGACACTTGCTATAAACGAGGGAAAATGGCACTCAACTTGCTACTCACGTTTTTCGAGAACCAAAGCCGATCGCCTTGCGGAAAGAAAGAGAAAACGCGAATCTGATGCCTTTGATAAAACATTCACCTGGGTCAACTCATCAAATAGTAACGACCCCCGTGGTGTCACTGAAAGTACAGCATCGACTCCTGGAATGTTTAGGGGAAACATGTGCTTCCTCTGCCACGAAAAAGGAGGACGACTACACCAGGTACAAACACTGGAACTCGACAGACGTCTGAGGGACTGTGTGCAAGATCTACAAGACCAACAACTGATAGCAGAACTTAACACTGCAAGTGATCTTGTCGCACGGGAGGCAAAATACCATGCCAAATGTCTGACTGCCTTATACAACAGACATCGAGATTCAGAGAAGACCAGAGCTTCCGACACCTCCATGTCATCTGCAAGCTTAGCACTTGCTGAGCTAATAGCATTTATGGAAGAAAGTAACGTAGAAGATCGATCAACAGTCTTCCGCTTAGCAGACTTGTCGAAGCTATATGAAGCAAGAGTTAACCAATTACGTGGTCAATTTCCTTTACAAGCAAGAGCACATAGAACCCACCTAAAGAAACGGCTGCTACAAAATGTACCGGGACTCGTAGCTTTTAATCAAGGACGCGAAGTTTACCTGTCTTATGATGAGGAGGTGGCACTTACCCTCAAGCGCCAATACAATGAAGAAGAGGACACAGAGAGCATCACGATGGCAAGGTTGGCAAACAGTATCCGAAATGATATGTTTGCCACAAGTGTGTCATTTACAGGACAGTTTGATCACGAAACACAGATTCAATCGGTTCCTCAGCGTTTATTGGTTCTGATCAACATGATCATCAATGGCCCAAACATAAAAGACCAAGCAGAACCACCCAACATCACACAGCCAGTACTTACAGTCGCACAACTTTTGATGGGCAATGCATACAAACAGCGTCGAAAACCAAAAGAACCCCCTACCCAGATATATGTAAAGAACAGACAGATGCCACTGTCCATCTATGTAGGGATGAAGGTGCATTCATTGACTCGTAAACGTCAACTTGTGGACAGTCTCCATGAACTTGGGCTTTCGGAGTCTTATGATTCTATCATGGACATTAAAACTAGCCTTGGCAATAACATAATAAATCACTATTCAAATGAAGGAGTTGTGTGCCCACCACAGTTAAGAACTGGACAGTTTGTTGTTGGGGCTGCGGACAACATCGACCATAACCCATCCTCAACCACATCAACAGGCTCTTTTCATGGAACAGGTATCTCCCTTTTCCAGAACTGTGCAGTGACTCTACCAAACCCAAGGGAACAACGCCTGTGGGAAACTTTTCAGATTGAGAAGCAAGTCAAGGAAATACGTGCCTTACCATCATCCTTCACAGAAGTAAAGCCTTTGCTTGCGCCCACCAATATGACTGCCCTTGCGGGCCTCTCAGAAGATACACAGCGTAACCCCATGCTACTCACATCTGTTGTTAGAGAAGAAAAAGAGTGGTTAGATCATGTGAGCGACCACTTGACCCAAGAAATCAACAAAGAATCTGCACTGTCATGGGCTGCATTCCATGCTTCAAAATATCAAAACTCGATGCTGCCTTCCGTCAACTCGATGTTGCCCCTTTTCCGAGATGAAGCATCTTCATTTGCAATGCTCCGACACTGCCTCGTCGTGGTACAAGCAGCAATACACCATGTTAATCCTGGACAGACACCTGTGATTTGCGTTGACCAGCCATTGTTTGCCAAACTGAAACAAATCCAATGGTCAGATGAGACTTACTCCGAAGACAATTTTGTCATATTGTTTGGTGGATTTCACATCGAGATGACAGTCTTGAAAGTTTTAGGCAACCTTCTACAGGGAAGTGGATGGACGGAAATGGTATCAAAAGCAAATATATCATCTGCAGGGACCGCTGATTCCTTCCTAACGGCCTCACATGTTACACGCACAAGAAATGCACATCAAATCACTGCATGTGCTCTCCATATATTGATGACTCAAGCATTCACTGAAGCAAAGGAAACCGATCCAGATATTGATCCAGGCATTGACTTTGATGCATGGTGTGCTTTGCAGAAGGAAAAAAGCCCTCAATTCCTATTCTGGACAACGTGCCTTGATCTCCAGTTACTTGTCTTTTCGTTTGTTCGAGCAATCCGGACAGCCAATTTCGAACTGTATGTGAGTGCTTTGAATAAACTTGTTCCTTGGTTTTTCACATTTAATCACACCCACTATGCTCGGTGGATTTCAGTTCACTTAAGGGACATGATGATTCTTTCTGAAAAACACCCTGATGTCTACCAGCAATTCAAACTTGGCAAGTTCGTTGTGGCAAAATCAAAAAACAATTTCTCCTTGATCTCAGTTGACCAAGGTCATGAACAAAATAATGCTGTTTTGAAAGATGATGGTGGAATCATTGGCCTTACCCAAGACTCAGATGCCCTAGTCAAATGGACAATATCTGGACCAGAAACAGTGCGTGTAATTGCTGAATTTGAAAAGTCTATTGTTGGAAAGTCAAACACTATCAAAGATACTTCACCACATCACCAAGAAACCAAATCAGCTCAAATTAGATTTGCCAAGCAAGTTACGTCCATGGTTGACGCTATCCTGAATGCAGGGAATCCCTTCTCAAGTGGTGAATGTGAGAT
Source organism: Elysia crispata (assembly GCA_033675545.1). Lineage (NCBI taxonomy): Eukaryota > Metazoa > Mollusca > Gastropoda > Plakobranchidae > Elysia > Elysia crispata. Next base: position 19,500 of record JAWDGP010000666.1, read on the forward strand.
GTAATGCCTGATGAATCTGTGACATGTCTGAAGGATCTGCAAGCAAGAGGAGAAAGAGAATATGGAGCTTTTGTAAAGGACCGCCTTGTTGACAGAACAACGGCAGTATCAGAACTCATAAAGAGGAACAAAGTCACTTTGTTCAATGAACAGCCAATAAAGTTCAAACCAAAAGGAAAAGAAATGATATCGGAACTGAAGTCTGAGGCATCATTGTTTTCCCGTCTCTATGTATCTTGTCAAAGGAGAGATGGTAATATGGATGAATTTTTCAGGCACGAACATCAACCATTTCCCCCATCTTTATCAACAAGTGGAAGCCTCCGCCAAAGCAAGAAATCAGATTTGGTGAACTGCCTAGAGGAACTAATGCAACCTGTAGAAAACCGACCACCATATGATGTCAGCATCCTTGACGGGGCTGTGATTGTAAACATGTTGAAGCCGGGTATGGCTAAAACCTTTGGCCAATATTCTGAGTCAATTTTCTGTCAATATCTCAAGAGTGAACTGTCAAGGGCGTGCAGAGTGGACGTCGTATGGGACATCTACATTCCGAATAGCCTGAAAAGCCAGGCACGGTTACAGAGACTTGGGTGTCCTGTCAAGGTAGTTAGGGTGCAAACGTCGTCGCCAATCCCTGGGAAATGGCACGAATTTCTTAGGAATTATCAAAACAAGACCGAGCTATTTAGCTTCTTAACGGAAAGTGCAATTGCTTCCATAGACACCTCTAAAGAGCTCGTAATGACAGACGGTACTGGTGTGAGTTGCAAGCCTCTTCGTGAAACTAGTGCTATCGCTCCTAGCAATCACGAGGAGGCGGATTCCAGAATGATGGTCCACGTAACTGATACATTCCACAGAGGATACAAAAAGATCCAGATAAGGAGTGTGGACACGGATGTTGTAGTCCTTGCTGTTTCAACCGTCAGTGAGCTAGGAGGTGGATTGGAGTTGTGGGTGGCTTTTGGAACTGGCAAGGACTTCAGGCTCATAGCTGCTCATGAAATCGCAGAATCTCTTGGCCCAATGAGATGCTATGCACTACCTATGTTCCATTCACTGACGGGTTGCGATACCACGTCCTATTTTCAACACATTGGGAAACGCACTGCTTGGAAAATCTGGAAGCTCAGTGACATGTTGACAACAGCACTGTGCAGTCTTCGCAAAGATCCAAAGAACCTTCAAGACAACATTCTCCAGACTGTGGAGAGATTTGTCATTCTGCTCTATGACAGGACCAGCAGCGTTGAATGCATTGATGCTGCACGAAAAGACCTGTTTGTGAGAAAAGGCCGACAACTTTCATTACTTCCTCCAACAAAGGCAGCTCTATATCAGCACATTTTGAGGTCTATTCTGCAAGCCGGATTCCACTGGGGCAGGTTAACATCGAAGTCTTGTGATCACCCGTCTCCTGGCCTATGGGGATGGACATGCCCTGAGAAGTGGAAACCAATGTGGACTCTCCTCCCCGATGCAGCAAGTTCTTGTAAAGAACTGATCCACTGTCGTTGTAGATCAAGATGCATAGACTGCAAATGTGCGCAGGCTGGGCTCAAGTGCATTGCTTTTTGCACGTGCAAAGGCGACTGTGAAAACATTTAGGGCTTCATAATGAATTGCTACATTGGACAGGAATGTGAAACTATGAAATGATTTATTAGAGTATACCATACATAACATTTAAAGTATGGTATAGCATATAATGGTATATTTTTTAAGGCCTGTTGTTAGGTCAGATCGTGTCGAACATTGGCAAGGCGAATAACTCTTTAATGTTCAGAGAGTCAGGTTTCCCCCCATTTTGATATGTATTGCAGTCTAATCACATGCGATATGTGTTACTGGTCAAAGTCTGACTTTTCTGCAGTAGGCCTAATTAGAATTGGATATATATGTAATATTATTTTGAAAAAAATAACAATAACAAGGGCGGTAATTCTTGTAATTATTTTATTAAAATATTATTTTCACACACAGTAATCGCATTGGACAATGCTTAAGTGAAAACAAATTTGTCTAAGCCCATATTCAATTGAAAAATATTTCCATTTGGACACATCTTTTATGTTTATAACTCAAATAAAGACCATAAAAAATCAAGGGCTGTAACTCTCACCAAAAGCTGTAACTTTTTTGGGACTATATCAGAAAATGATCACCATAATATTAACTACATTTGGTGAAAGTGCTTTTATCATTTATATTCACAATCTTATAAGAAAAAATATACATTCATCTCCGACTATATCGCCGAGTCGGAATTCCGCCTTACTTGCTATAATACGAATCCCGGCAACCAAAGCCGACTTTCCGGCAATAATTGCCTGAACTTTCCGTAACAACGCGAAGTACGAAAATGACGACTGCCTTGCTCGGCGATCCCAAGGTCTTGTTTACAAAAAAAATCGAAAGGATTGCAAAGAACTTGGAAAGTTGATCGTTCTAGATCTAGGTAAACTAATCCGAGTCGAGTTTAGAACAAAGACGTATAAGAAAAGTCAATTAAGATTTTTAAAGTCAATGTTGATATCAAATGTAGTACCAGAGCCAGTTTTGTTTTCCAAAGTTAGCGTGTTGTTTTAACTTTCCGAAACCTGAGGTTGGGTAATCCTTACGATCTCATTACCTGTGCAGTGAAAAAAGTGTGCAGTCCAAGGTTGCCAGTTTGGCACTTTTAGTGCCAAATGGCTCAAATTTGGCACTTTTTGAACATGGTTGGCATGAGAGGAAAATGGTTGGCAAGTTGGCACTTCTTGTCCATGATTGTTTTATCACACTTATTACTTGGCATACAACAAAAAGATATCTGGCTTCACATTTCCTCTAAAATAGTGTGTCAATTCTTCTTACACTTATTACTTGGCATACAACAACAAAAATATCTGGCTACACATTTCCTCTAAAATAGGCTAGGCCCGCCGTAAATTTTCAAAACTGAAAGCTGAAAATAAGCCTATCTGCCTGGTTGTCTGGTTCCCATCTTGATTCTTTGAAAGTTTGGAAACTGAAAGTGAAACGAATGTGTGAAGTAGATATACTGTGGACTATTTCCATAAGACTAGATCTAGTTTAGTTATAAATTTATTTCTTGTTTGATTCAAAAACCATGTCCACGAAAAAGAAATGGAAAACTTCATACGACACTGGCAGAAAATTTCGAAAGGACTGGGAGGAACAATTCACGTGGGTGAGTCAAGCCAAGGACGGTTCGGATAAAGCATTCTGTAGATATTGTCACGTGGATATTACAGTACGTTTAAGCTGTCTCAAGTCACATGAAGGGACAGACAATCATAAGCTCAAAGCCCCATCCAACAATCTGAAATCTCTCTCTCAAATAGATGCTCATGTTCAGAAAACAGCTAGATCTAGGGAAAAGGAAGGAGAACTGACAAATGAAAATAAGGAAATGGACTTGCACATCGCTGTTTTTGTGGCATGCTATACAGCAATTAACACGGTAGATCATCTCGGCCAGGTGGTAAGGAAACATGGTGAAGTTCTCTAGGGAAGTTGAAGTTGGGGAGAACGAAATGCAGTGCTTTGATAAAAAAGGTGATAGCACCTACTTTGAAAGAGGAACTGAAAGAAAATATACATGGCAAACGGTATGTTGTGATGATTGACGAATCAACCGATGTGTCGATTCAAAAACTGTTATGCATCACCATTTCATACGTTTGTGATTCAGAAGGAGTTCAATATGCTTTTCTTGGACAGTTTCCAGTTCTAGAAATAAATGCTCAGTCACTATATGAAACACTGGAAAGGGAGTTAAAAGGTTTTGGGTTGAATATTGAGGATTGCATTGGCTTTGCTAGCGATGGTGCTTCTGTAATGGTGGGGAAACAAAAACAGTGTATGGACAAGAATAAAGGAAAAGGCACCCAACTGCATCCAGCTTAAATGCATTTGCCACTCCCTTGCGTTATGCATTCAACATGCTTTTAACAAATTGCCATCCAATCTTGGATTTCTTCTTAAAGAGATCCCAAACTGGTTTTCCCACAGCGATCTCCGGAGACAGGATTTTATACAGCTTTTTGAGACAATGAACACAGAGCATGATTCTGAACAAGTTATCACCCAACCAAAACCTTTTTTAAAAGTGTCGACTACACGATGGCTGGTTAGAGGGAAAGTTTTGTATAATTTGTTGCTCAACTGGGAGGAGTTGATTTTGTATTTCACTTCAGCAGAAATACATGCTTAACAAGACTGCAAATTCAAAGCCAGACTTTTGAAGGAGATGCTGCTTGATCCTGTAAACAAGCTGTTGTTTCATTTCGCAATTCCTGTTGTTCACGAATTTGAGCGTGTCAACAGTCTTTTTCAGTCGTCGAAGATGGATCCACTTGTTTTGAACAAAGAATTGTTTTTACTGCACAGCAGTCTGAAAGCACGGATTTTTCATGATGATGGGTTCAAAAAAGAGCTCAGAAGCTGTGATTATGGTTGCAAGTTTGAGATGGAACTGCAAAAGTACATGCACAATGTCAAAGAAGACAAACAGGCAGCAGAAATCAGGATAAATGATACCGTTTTCAGATGCCACTCAATGCTGGAGGAAGCATTTGCGCAAGTGGAAAAGAGACTTCCACCATCCATGGAAGTCTTTAAGGGACTTGGAGCTTTGAACCTACAAAAAGTTTTGAGTCAAGTGGAGAAGGCATGTTTCAAAGACCTGCCATCGAAGTTTTTGATGGATGACAATTTGTCAGGTATTGAAGAACAATACAGAAGAATCCATCTTGTTGACTGGACTCTTGAACCTGCCTTCAAAAATGCTGCCCTACCAACTGATGCAGAACTTTTTTGGATGGGAGTAAAGCAACCACAAGGTTTTAAAGAACTTGCTGATTATGCCCTCACCTGTCTTGTTACACCAACCAGCAATGCTTCAATAGAATGAATATTTTCCATGGTGACCTCAACCAAGACAAAATTCAGAAACAGAATGAGCTCTTCCACCCTTGATGCAATCATAAGAATCAAAACACACCTTTTTCTCAAAGATCTTTGCTGTGTGAATTTCAGGGCAACAGATAAAATGTTTCAACTTTTCACCACTGACATCATGTACCCGACAAAAGAAACCCCATCAGGTGCCTCTAGCTCAACTACTGAACTTGATGATGATGGGGGTGATTGGCTTGAAATGAGTGAAGCACAGGAGGATGTGGGCCATGCTCACACTTTCTTCTAAGCCGTGACTTTGTGTGAGTGACTTTGTTAGCGGATGTCAAAGAAAGACAATCCTGCAAATCAATTTATTTTTAATCAAATTACACATGATTTTGAAATTCGTTTTCTTCAATTGTGAGGTTTTGAAAGTGAAAAGAATGCTCAAATTACCGTTATTTTGTTTTTCTTAACCAATACTGACTCAGCATTGTGTGGCTTGGATAACACTTTCTTGATCATTCACTCTTCAAAGTTCTCGAGAGGATTGGATTACAGATCTCGAGAGGATTGGATTACAGAGGCTCTAACATTATGAAATAAACAACATTAAATTTAGACAACACCGGGTAAGCCAAAGTTCTGTTTATTCTAGAATTTACAAGTATAATATTTCACTTTTATGAGTACGTGTGACTAAAATACTTACTTTTAGAAATTTGGCAAGTTTTTAAAGCATTTGGCAAGTTTTTGTCACACATTTGGCAAGTTGTCCTGAAAAAAACTGGCAACCCTGGTGCAGTCCGCTGTGGCCATGACTTTTTTCGCTGTCTATGGCGGTGTTTTGAAACGAAGCTTAGGGCTTTAGAGTCTCAATGAACATTGATTTCTAATATGGCAATGCAGGTCTAGATTTAGTTTCTACAGCGCTAAAATGAAATTCTGGATATAGATCTAACTCCAGATTTATGAAGATCGATTAAGAATAGATCTAGATCTATCTAGATTAGAATTCTACTCTATAAATAATATTATAGATCTAGATCTAATAAAAGCATCAAAATAGGATATCTAGATCTGATTTCATCATGACTGAACAGTTCCTTGAACGGACAGCTGACCTGAAAGCAATAGAGAATGGAATTAAGAACAAATTTCGATGGCAATGGTTGGAAGAAAAAGACTGCAATGGAGATTACCTCTCGGATTTTGTAAGAAAACTATCTAAACCTGGCCTAGCGTTTTGTCTATTTTGTGACCAAAGGCTAGACTACAGTAAGAAAAGAAAGTGTCACCTAAAAAGGCATGCTGAAAGTGAGGGTCATAAAAGGTGCAGAAACGCAGTCAAAGCCACACAGGCTTTGCCGGCTGTTTTTCAAGCAACTTCTCGTCTAGAAAGAGGGGAGAATCCAACAGCTGAAAATCCAAGTCTGCCCTATGGAGCTGCACCCAATGTTGTTGAATGTCAACGCTTTTCATGACAGTTTCCTGTTGCTTCCAAAGGTAGGGGACCGAAGTTAATAGTTCTGTTGACTTCTTTTTTTTTCCCTTAAAGCTTTTGAATCTTGGGCAAGATATCCGAATAGTACGACTAGTCTGGAAATCAAAGTCATTATGCTACAGAAAGATTCCTTCATTTCGTCATGAATTCATGAAATGTTTAGGCCTTCTTTTCGAATAATTTGACTTCACTAACAGTGACAATATAAATTTGGAAAGGTAATGTTATATGTTATCTATGAGTAGTGGAAGTGGTTGTACCATTCGGATGTCTTACCGAATCTTGGAATTACTATAGATCTAGATAAAAATCAAGTTCTATTAACCACTATCGTGCGATGCGACCGGAAAAGGCTTTTCCGCCTTAATGCGATGCAACTATTTTCGGCCTCGTAAACAGACCTTTAGATTTACCTTGCAGAAAAACCTGGCAAGGTCTTTTCCTTTCGTTTCTGTGATTGCAAATGGCTGACAGAGTGTTGTGCTCGTGTTTTGTATCAAGATGAGCGATTTGGAGTCAGATTTTAGTGATTTTGATAATGATTTTCGGGCCGATGACACCAGTGATTCAAACGTAACATCATCGGATGAATCAGACATGGATGAAGGTAAGTTTACCTACTTAATTATGCAAGTTTAGACCATAATTTGAACAAATTGGGATACAGACAGTTTCAAAATAGATTGGAATTCATTATCAAGTTTTTTATTCTAGGTTTTAGTAATTTTTTGTAGATCTAGATCTAGACTAGATCTAGTCTAGGTGTTTACGATCCTGGCAAAGGGGGCGTGGCATTTTACTTGATCACAAACAATTTATAGTCTAGATCTTAGACTGCTTAGAGTTGAAAATTCACATTCAGAATAGTTTGGACTAGAACTCTAAATATTCTTTGTTCTATTTATTTTTATCCAGACGAAGATCTACAAACTGCTTCTGACTCTGTGACAACTGAAGATGAGGACAATATTGATCCTGAACAAGGGCCACGGATGCCAATTTTCGGAAATGATCAGGAGCCTCCAAATATTCCTTTTACCTCCCACCCAGGTCCTAGAATTCACCTTCAAAGAACAGCCAAACCTGTAGACTATTATAGGCTTATTTTATCAGCTAGGGTGATTGACATATTAGTCACAGAGACAAATCAGTACGCTGATCAATGGATATTGCAAAATGCCGACTACCTGCAGCGTTTCCGACACTCACGAGTACACAGATGGATAAAAGAAGGGCACACTTCTTCTGAGGAAATTGAAGCTTATATCAGTGTCATCATCAACATGGGTCTCATTAAAAAATCTTCCCTACCGGACTACTGGGATGTCAGGAACCCTAGTCAAAGTACACCGTGGTTCGTAGATCACTTCAATAGAGATCGATTTCAGCTCCTCACCAAATTCTTCATTTTGCAGACAATTCAGAACAACCAGAGCCTAACCACCCTAATTATAGACTTTATAAAGTAGGTGCAGTTGTAGATCTAATCAAAGATAGTTTCAAAAAATATTACATGCCCCACAAAGATATTTCAATCGATGAAAGCATGGTGGGCTACCGTAGGAAAACTCCACATCTAAGACAATACATGCCTAACAAGCACCATGCACGCTTTGGGATCAAGCTATGGTGTGTTTGTGATGCTACATCTCATTACACCAAGTACTTTGAAATTTACAAGGGAGCCCACACTGAGCAGGACAGAGGCTCAGAGGAAGGTGTTACCCATGCTTTGGTGGTACGACTTTTCACAGAAAGCTCACTGCTGAACAGAGGTCACCATGTTGGACTCGACAACTATTTCTCCTCCCCTAAGTTATTTTTCTATTTATTGAAAGAGAACACATTAGCAACAGGAACTGTACGAACAAACAGAAAGGGTCTTCCAAAACAAATGTTGAAAACACCGCTGAGACCCCAAGAAGTGTGCGAGAGACGGAAAGGTCCACTTTTGTGCGTTGCCTATAAGGATAGAAGCAAGCGCCCAGTTCTTCTATCAACATCTGCCACAGCTGGTTACCAAGAAACCACAAATTCAAAAGGAAAAAGGATTCAAAGACCCAAGTGTGTGGTAACATATAACTCAAGTATGGAAGGAGTTGATACCAGTGACGCAAGGCTGTATGCCTACCTTGCGGAGAGAAAAACCTTGAAGTGGACACACAAACTGGTATTTGCTCTCTTAGGAAGATCCCTTTTGAATGCATATGTTTTGTATTATGAGCACACTCTAGACAACCCTAAGATTAGCAGGCATCAATTTCATGTGGATGTTTTGGAGTCTCTGATGGGAAGGTATGGGCCTTCTATTCCTAAACCGCCGCGCAAACGTCGCTTACGACAGGATATTAGGGAAGCTCGTACTGATGGATCCCCATCCTCAGGCTGTTCAACCACCAGATTATCCTTATGCAGGCACTATCAGGTGCAAACTGGAAAAAATTGGTAATGGGTTACGTCGACAGTGCCAATTCAAACACAGCAGGCCAAAGAGGACAGTGTGGCAGTGTGCGCAGTGCCGGCTGAGCCTGTGCCCTGAGTGCTTCTACCCCTACCACAAGGATAACAACCTATTGTAGCACCAAGTAAGTTTTATATGTTGTTCTCAACATATTGATAGATGTTTTTCAGCAATTACCACATTTGTGAAGCCTTGGTTTTATTTTATTTTATTTTTTTTAAACCAATACTGTATTTTTTAACAAGGGCAATAACTTTTCCTCCTCTTTTACAAGTGACAAACACAACAAAAATTCAAATTTTTAATGTTTTATTTGACATATCCAAAAAGTTCATCAAAAGACCTTTACAAAAATATATAGTTATATGGGTTTACATCCAATAGATCCTGTGTTATACTAGATATATACACAACACCATGTTACCATAAATATCTTGTATAACACAAGATCTATTGGATGTAAACCCATATAACTATATATTTTTGTAAAGGTCTTTTGATGAACTTTTTGGATATGTCAAATAAAACATTAAAAATTTGAATTTTTGTTGTGTTTGTCACTTGTAAAAGAGGGGGAAAAGTTAAACTGAAATTGGCACATTTCAGTTTCATTTTTATCTTTTTTAATTTAGAGGCTACATTAGTAACACCTAGATCTAGATCTACATTAACCACTATTGTGCTAAGTTAAAAATTTCGAGAGTGTCCATTTGCTGAGTTAAAGTAGGATATTATTAACTTAGCACAATAGTGGTTAATGTAGATCTAGATCTAGGTGTTACTAATGTAGCCTCTAAATGAAAAAAGATAAAAATGAAACTGAAATGTGCCAATTTCAGTTTACACTACATGTCTACAGTGCTTTCCCCTAAACAATATCATGAATTAAAAATTTAGAATAATCATCTGTCTGAGCATTGTTAAGGGTCTTTAATTTTTAAAATATTGTCACTTTTTATGAAATGTCAAAATATAAATAGCTTCTTTCTGCACTTAAAAGAAGAGATAATCAGTCCATGATAGAGTTTTTAGCTACCAGTGTTATTATGATATTAATAAGGTAAATTTATTGGTGGAGAAGCCAACATTCTGAGGTATTCCTCCTCTTTTCTCCATTTTATTGCCACTGCCAGATGTCGGTGCAAAACACAGTCCTCCAAGTTTTAAGGAGTGTCTCAACAAGAAGCCATGATTTGTGCATTTATAGCACAGCATACACTCCATCTTGATTTAGCTCCACATCTTGTGAAATTAGCCCAGGCCCTGTCCTCAGACCATAAGGCACTACAAACACTTTCTATGGAACGATTTTCAACCACATATAAATTGAAGCACGGTCTACATGAAGCTACTAGGAAAAGGATAGTTAATAAAATGAAAATGACTCCATTTTCTATCAATTTGGATGAAGCAACCTCAAATTCTAATAAAAAAAAAGAGTCTTAAATATCTTGGTCTGTTTCTTTGATGCTGATTTAGGTAAAAGTGTCACCCACTTGTACACTTCAATAGAAATGACTACTGTCAATGCGACTCCTGTTCATGCCGCAGTCACTGGTCGATTTGCAGAGGTTTGAGGAGCTGGCTGATCCACTCACTATCCTCTACTTTTCTTGGTTGAGTGTACAAGACAAGGTATTGTACCAGAAGAAAATTTGTGATATATATGTCAAACATCAAGTACACTGTAAATGTTTGCCTGACAAACCGCTTGCCTTGAAGGGTGAAAGGTGTACAGGGGGAAAGAAAGCTAAGGAGAGGATGACAGCTTTGGTTGCCGCCAACATGTCTGGCAAAGAGAAACTGCCGCTTGTTGTTATCGGTAAATCTCTGAGGCCAAGATGTATGAAGAATGTGAAAAATCTGCCTGTGGACTACACAGCTAATAAAAAGGCATGGATGACTAGCTCTATTTTTGAGAACTGGCTCAGGAAATTCGTCCTTCAAGGCAGATCTGTTGCCATGGTGGTTGACAACTGCCCAGCACACCCACATATTGATGGCCTGAGGAGCATCAAACTTGTTTTCCTGCCACCCAATACGACAAGTCATCTGCAGCCATCTGATCAGGGAATAATTAATTCCCTCAAGCATCACTACCGGGCTCAAGTTGTGAGAAAATACCTCGACCACATCAAGGACAAGATGACAACAGTCTCTGCAGAGCCTACTACTTCTGAGACATTCAGAATATCAGTACTTGACGCACTGTACGACCTAAGGTCAGCCTGGGACAAGGTCACAGAGAAAACGATAAAGAACTGTTTTCGTCATGCTGGGTTCTGCAAGGAAGTTAATGTTACAGCAACAGAAGACCCTCCACTTGTAACTGAGACAGATGAGTTGGAGAATGCCATGGAATCACTGGCAGGTGTGACATTTCTGCAGACAACAGCCCAAGATTTTGTCTCTATAGATGTTAATGTGGAAACAACTGCAGAGGTGTCAGTGTCTGAGTTGGTTCAAATTGTCCAGAACTGCCCTGAGTCCGAGTCAGATGAAGAAATGGAGTCCCAGGATGAGGCTGAGAGGAGGGTTACAGCAGGAGAGGCAAGGGCTGCAATAGCAACTCTTAGGCGATTTGCAGCCCAACAAGAAAAGGGAGACTGTCTCTTTAGTCATTTGAGCACAGTTGAGGATAAGGTGGAAGAAATAAGCTCTTCAAACTTGAAACAAAAGTCGCTTCTTGACTTTTTTCAAAGGGTTTAGAAAACGGTCCGATTGACAAGGGGTTAAAAATTAAGCATCACCTCAAACGGCCCTTTTAAGGGCCTATAAATAATTGATGAGCAAAAATTTTTGTAAGTATTGGATGGGAGAGTTTTGCAGATTTTTTCAAACCAAGGGAAGTAACTGAGCTTAATATGAACCAGATGTATTTGCCCCCCATGAACAAAAATCCTTGTTTTGTGGAGTTTACTACAAAACCTCTTTTTAGTGTGTAGAAATGTGATCTAATATAGATTTCTTTTATATCGACTTTCTCTTATATCGACATAGGACATTTGGAACCCTTTATATCGATATATCAGGTGTGCACTGTAGTTCTCTTGTGGTTTTTAATGCATTGTGTATAATTTGGCATAGATGGAATTTTTTATAAATAAAAATGTATTTTAATGTTTTCTTTAATTTCAAAGCACATTATGCATATTGTTAATGCATGTGTTCTGAAATCATTTGCACAATTTTGAAGCAGTTTGAACAGTTTTATTTTCTTTTAAAGGGTAGCATGATTTCCAATTACTATGTGGACAGGCATAACTGTCTCTCACTGTAAACTTGTTGATATTCGAGTCTGAAGATACTTATTTTATATTTATACTGTCTTCTAGGTCTAAGGCAGAGGCAGCCACCAAAACCCAAAGAAGACACCAGACAGTCCAATGCTGAGAAATGCAGGCAGTACAAAGAAAACTTGAAGAAGGACTCGGAGAAGTGGAAGGCGTACTTATATAAAAACAAGGTCCAAGCGCAGCAATGGAGAGGGAACCAAACCGAAGAGCAGAAGGAGCACACACGAGAATTGGCAAGAAAAAGGCAGCAAAAAAGGCGGTATAGTATCACTGCAAAACATAGATTAGACTCGCAATGTTTTTTTTTTCCTTCCTTACAGGTCTTTTCTTAATTTTTGTTACGTTCATAGGTTTTAGCCTTTAATAATAATATTGCCAAGGTGTAAAAAGTTATCTCAATTGTATTTCTTACCTGAAAGGTGTTTATGTAATTTGCTATATTAGGTAATTTTTATCAAACATTGCAAAGGATAGCCGTGAAGTATTTTTTTTTTTATTTTGAAAGCTTAGACATTGGATTGAGTACGGTACTTATACAGAAATGCCATTATTCAGATATTGTAGATACGTTAACATACCAACGATTTTTCAGCTTTAATACGAAGAAGCCAGATAAAATATTCTGATAAATTCTGATGACACCTGAATCCCAATGCAATCTCACATATCTTATTCAACAGAAGTACGGATAAAGTCAACCTTACTCAAAGGAAACTTTTTTTTTGTTTTGGTTCTGAGGTGTTGACTTTATCAGGATTCCACTGTATGTTCCAATGGTTTAACGTTCAAACTTTATTTCTTTGTCTTTTGTTTTCAGTGAAAAAATGGCTCAAAGTGAGGCAACGCCTAAGAAGACATCCATGCCCAAAAAACCATCCACCCCAAAGGAGAGTGACATTTGGAGCACTAAAATTTTTAAAATATGACATTTGGAGCATTATCGAAAATTAAGTAAAATAACAGTATTACATTTGGAGCACTATCGAAAATTAAGTAAAATTACAATATGATATTTGGAGCACCAAATAGTATCGACTGTCGATAACATGTATTCATCAACACTCTTGACGGGTGTTAATTCAGGTATCAGCTGACCAACAAGGTAGGCCTTATTCAATTAAGCACAACGCATCAGGACGCTTCAGTGTTACTTTATATCGTCACCTCAGTATTATAACGTCCTATTATACGTTATAATACTGAGGTGACGATATGTGTATGTGTGTAGAGGTGAGGGGGAGGAAGAGAGAGAGAGAGAGAGAGAGACAGAGACAGAGACAGAGACAGAGAGAGAGAGGGGCCCAGAGAGAGAGACACAGAGAGACAGACAGACACAGAGAGAGCAAGCGAGCGAGGAAATTAATATTGTTTTGTTTCTTGATCGCACTGTAAAAATTCACAGTGAGAGAGAGTTCATGTGAGCATTGGTTCATAAGGTGTGCATTTTCATTGGCTTTCTGATGTCTGCGCCATAGGTATATAAGCAAGTCTGTTTTCCCACTGTCCTCACTCAACATTCTCGATTCTACTACGAACACCAAACATCAGAGGACGACAGAAAGAAAGAAAAGTAATGATGCAGTTAACAGAGACAAGCAAAGGCAAGCAAGCAGTGATCATGGACGGCTACATTTATAGTTTGAAGAAGGAGACGAAAACATCTAAGAACTGGCAGTGCACAAACAGAAAGTGTAATGGAAAACTGACAACATCGTTGGACGGAAAAGTGATACTACATGCTGACACTCGTCACAACCACACCAGCGATGAATCAAAAATACAGACCCACTTGCTGCGACAGGCCTGTAAGAGGAAAGCTGAAGAAGAGATATCTGAGAGGCCCCGAAAGATCATCATTAGAGAGGCTGGAAAATTGAAAACAGACAAGGTCTCGCTTTCAGGGGTGCAAAGTTCTAGGCGGGCCATTTAATTACAACGCAGGAAAGCACATCCCAAACTGCCTTCAACCCGCGAGGAAGCGTTAATTGCTGCATCACAGATGACAACTAGGGACAACGCACTGATAGAAGTGGACTATGAACGGCAGATAGTCGGTATTTTTGATACCATGGCGATACAACTGACCAAAGACGTTGAAGATTTCTTTGGGGACGGCACTTTCAAAAGTTGCCCAAAACAGTTCCATCAAATCTACACTGTTATCACCCACGCTAATGGAAGCTATGTACCCCTAGCGTTCTTTTTGTTGCCACACAAGAAAGAAAAAACCTACGAAGCTATGTTCCAACACTTCCGAAGACTTTTTGAGAGACTGAATGGAGGAAACCTGGAAAACAAGACGATTCATCTTGACTTTGAAAAAGCTGCCCACGAAGCTGTAAAACATGTCCTGCCAACATTTGCCCTCAGAGGATGCCTATTTCACTTGAAGCAAAGCTGGTGGCGAAAAATTCAGGAACTCGGCCTCTCAGCAGAATACAAGGACAGTGAATCCGCAGTGGGAAGGTTCCTCAAGTCGACTTTTGGGTTTCCTTTCTTCGACTTTTTGGAGGTGTGCGACTGCTTTGCGTTTGACGTCATTTGCGAGGCTCCTGAGGATGATGCAGTTTCAAGATACATTGAGTATCTCACAAGAATGTACATCACCAGCACTTCATCGTTTCCTCCTCACTTATGGGCAAGTTCAGATGTGAATCAGAAAAGAACAACTAACGGGTGCGAATCGTTCCACAAGCATCTTAACAGCCTGTTTTATACAGCCCACCCATCGGTTTTTGAACTCACTGACCGACTGCAGGAAATTATGTCTGAGAGCAAGTTCAAACTGCAATCCACAGCAAACCTAAGGACTAGCAAAGCGAAAGATGTCAAGAAGAGAGAATGGCTTTTATCAATCCAGGGATCTGTTAATGCTGGAACCATGACAAGACTTCAGTACATTCAGTCAATATGCCACACTTCACTGCCGTCAACAACTTTGTAAATATAAAACCCGAAGATTTCTCCTTCATGCCTTTTATGTTTTTAAAAATTTCCAATAAAATAAACATTTCTAATGCGGCGTCACATCATGAGACAGTCCCAAGCCTGTTTACTTTTTTAAAAAAATTCTCAGTCGAAATCCGATGGAAGGCAGCAGATTATTGTAAAGTAGCCAACCGTTCAGTAATCGTTAGTAAATTGACTGGAATACTTGCTCGAAGTTGTATTCGATACTGAACGCCAAAATTTAGTGCTCCAAATGTCACATAGCGGCTTTCTTTGAAATAAAATGGTGCTCCAAATGTCACATAGCGGCTTCCTTTGAAATAAAGTAGTGCTCCAAATGTCATACACCCCACCCCAAATAGAGTGACTCGACTGACGCAGGCAAAGTTGGAGGAAAAGAGGGAGAAAGACAGAATACGTCAGGCTAAACATAGGGCCGCAGTTAAAGCCAATCCTCAAAAGTTCCGGCGCGAGAAAGAGAAGAGAAAGAACAAGCGCCTTGAAAAGAAAGCCGTAGAAGAGGAGCAAAAACGAGGGAAAGCAAAGGTCCCCACAACTGTCAAGTTGAGTTTCAAGTGTGTGCTTAACAAAGCAAAAGACGTCTTGAAAAAGCACCGCTCAAAGCTGGCACTTGCCAAATTGGCACTCGTTAAAAAACTCCTGAACCAAAGTGATTCAGTACTGAACTGTAGTAAAACCTACTACAAACGTAGGACAGACAGATATTCGTCTACTGTCACTACATATTTCAACAAAGTGGCTGTGGATGTTCCTAACAAGAAATGTGGCCAAAAACAAAAAAAAGTGCTCCCTAAGAGACTTGTGGATCACTATATAGACTTTAAAAAAGTGCATCCACACACAAAGATTTCATTTTCAGCCTTTAAAAGAAGGAGGCCTAATAATGTTCTTTTGGCAGGGTGCAATAAGTTGGTTCAATGTCTGTATGAGAAATGTGTGAATGTGATGTTGATGGATGGTGTTAATTCATTATTGAAAAAAAACCAGAGGGTGAATTTTGCTCCAGTGAAATTTTTAAAATTACCAATGTGGATGAACTTGTAGCTAAAACTGTGTGTGACCAGGGATTGTATGAATAGATGTTGCGATGGTTGTGGTGTGAGCAGTTTCATGGATGTATTGAGGAAAGAAGTGTCAGATCATTTAGAGAAGATTTGTGAATGGAAGAGGTGGGAGAAGACGGACATTAGCCGCAAAGACCTAGTAACTAATCTGGGGCTTTGAATGAACTATTAGATCACCATACTAGTGATCTTTCTCTGATGGCTAAACATCTGAAAGTTGCTCATTGGCAACGAACTCAGTACCAAAAGCTGAAAGAATCCCTTCCCCCTAACCACTGTATTTTAACTATTGATTTTGCAGAGAACTATCACTGGTCATACAGACAGGTCACTGTGCACCGTTGCGTTTTTTTTTACAGATGTCCCAAGCAGTCTTGTCACCATATTGTGACAGACTACAAAGTCTTTTTGACTGATGATTTAAAGCATGATGCTCATGTGGTAAAATTTATATTACACAAATGCTTGACCTATCTTGCATCTAAAAAGATTGTGGCTGTTCAAATTTTCAGTGATGGGTGCAGCAGTCAGTATAAAAGTAAATTGCCTTTCCTGCACCCTCAAGAGCTTCAAATAATGCACCCATCACTGAAAATTTGTAGACATTATTTTGGCTTGAATCATGGCAAATCTCTGTGTGACTCCTCTGGAGGTACAGTTAAAAACTGTGCCTCTGCAGCTGTCAAGAATGGTCAAGCCATTATTCAAAGTTCAAAAGATATGTTTGAGTTTTGTAATGATTATTTGAGCATTTCTCCTCCTATTAACGGGTGTCAGCACTTAGTGTGATCATTTGTTCATTTTGACGCTGTCAAGCGTCCAACCAACGGCTGTGAGCGTAAAGCCATGGCCGTACTGAGGCTGGTTTACCTGCTTTTACAAGTTTTGAAAATAGTCTTAAATTTCATTCGTAACTGTCCGGAGTCAAGCTTGTTATCAGCGACTTGTTACTTGCAACAAGCGCCGGTAATTTACCAGAATGTCTGGGCAATTCTTTTCCCGCTTTTTGTTGAGCTAAAAATAGTGCTGGTGCAATCTCAAGCAATGTGCACTTCATTTTATTAATTTTGTCCTTGCTCTACTGCACTTGAATCATTAAACTGCGCTCGCATTGTCTCCTATTGAAAAGATATAAATAACTTCCAATATGGACTGCGAAAAATTGATATCTGCAGTTTTTGAGCGCCCAATTATCTGGGACAAAAGAAATAAATTACATGCTAATCGCAATGCTGTGGAGAAGAAATGGTCGGAGATTAGCAAAGAAATGGACTGCGAAGGTAAGCTTATGAAATAATATATTAAAACACATATCTCTCTCTCTGTCTGTCTGTCTGTCTGTCTGTCTGTCTCTCTCTCTCTCTCTCTCTCTCTCTCTCTCTCTCTCTCTCTCTCTCTCTCTCTCTCTCTCTCTCTCTCTCTCTCTCTCTCTCTCTCTCTCTCTCTTCACCCTCCATTTTTATCATGCAGCATGCTATCGTTACTCGTGAAGTAGAGATAAAAATCCATGTACATAAGAAAATAAACAAAAAAAAAAAACAAACTTGTTTTTCAAAATTTTATTCAATAAAAGTTAAGCGTAAGAAACACAAGCATTTAGTTTCACGCCTCTACCTGCATGTCTAGTTTTCTTTAAATTCTAATTAAGCTCTAATTTTGTTTGTATTGCTACGTTTTTAAATGATATTAGTATAATTAATATCACGTCATAGTTTTCTATTGTAAAATAATATTACTGATTAATAGCTGTATCTAAAAAAAATATTATTTGATTACAAATGTTCTCATTTACTTTGATGTATCTTTGAATAATTTATTAGGCCTAGGTATATTACTCATTCGTATGTTAAAGGATTGTGTGCAAAGTAGGTAGTGAAAATGTCTCTAATAGACTTTGCTTCATTTGTCGGTCTCCCACAGTTCTGCCAAAAAACGCTTCTAACTGAAACTTCTGTCAGATTTTGTTGAAAGCCATCTTTATCAATGACTGTATTGTGCAGGATGCATACATATTTCACAATGGAGTCTACCATGTCCACTCTTGTTTCGATGCCCTTGGCCAATACGCGCCATTTGGAAGTTAGCAGTCCAAAGGCACATTCAACTGTTCTTCTTGCTCTCGACAGTCTCTTGTTGAAGCACTCTTTATCCAAAGGCAAATGCGTGCCACTGTACGGTTTTAAAACAAATGGTAGCAGTGGATAAGCCTCGTCCCCAATTAAAACATACGGTGCTACAACGTTTGTTTGTGGCAGAAACGAATGCTTAGGGAGATTGATCTTACCATCTGTTAAAGCACGGTAAAATTCAGAAGCCTGGAACTGGAAGGTTCCACCATCACTCTGTTTTTCATAGCCACCAACATCAATGTTTATGAACCTGTAATTTGCATCTGATACACCTTGCAGAATGACGGAGAAAAATTTTTTGTAGTTGAAGAACATTGATCCAGAGTTGCTGGGACATCTTATGGGAACATGTTTACCGTCTATAGCTCCAACACAGTTAGGAAAATTCCAATTGGAGAGGAAACCTGCAGCAACAGATCGGAGGTTTTCTTCACTTGGCACAGGCATGTGTATTGGCTGTAACTCTTCCCATATGGCCACAACTGTCTCATACACGATTTCTGCTACTGTAGTTTTACCCATTCTGAACGAAAAAGCGAGACTTCTGAATGATGTTCCATTTCCAAGATACCTGCGGCGAATATAAAAACAAATCTGAAAAGTATTGATTTGAATCAAAATGTATCAGTAAATACATGTAATGAACATGAATAACGTTAAGCCGTGACAATGATACTTATTTATTTATTGATTATCTATTTCACCAGATGCTGTACTGAAAAAGAAATGGAAATATCTGAGGGACCAGTTTGCAACTGAGTTGGGCAAATTACCACCTGCAAGATCTGGGGATGGCGCTGAAGATTTTCAACTGCCGAAATGGCAATATTTTAAGTCACTTTTATTTTTAAAAGACATTACCGCTCCGAGAACTACAACAGGACCTCTGAAATCATTGCTGGTAAGCAACAGTGCTTCTGCTGATTCCCCGCAAAGTGTAATTGAAGAGGAAAGCCAAGTCAGCTTACTGGATGAGAGCAGTAACACAATTACTCTACCGGAGACTGAGTTGGACACACAAGCTGGAGGTGACCGAACAGTTACACCTCAACCTACAATTAAAGAGCCAGGGAGAATGAAAAGAAAGCGGGATACTATTGATGACTATCAACGAAGTGTCCTGCAAATAGAGGAAAGGAAGTTGGACTATCTCATAAACAAGTCCAAGGAGAGAAAGAGCGATGATGAAGATGTGAATCTTTTGTTCCTAAAATCCCTTCTACCACATATAAATATGATACCGCAGCAGCATATGCTGAGGTTCCGAATGAGGTTGGAAACACTTGTTGAGGAATTCGCTTATCCACAGTCAACTAGTGGCGGATCTGACTACACCAGGTCCACTAATTCCTCCTATCAGACCTACAGTGATATTCCCCATTACAGGTCTTCAGAATATCAGACTTCGTCCCAATCATCTGACATTATTCATCATTACACATATTCAAATATTTGAAATAGATGTCAACAAAATTTAAATATGTTCACTTGTTTATTATTTTGTTACAACGAAATAAACATGTTTAAAACGAAGTTTGTTTGTCTGTTAATTTTATACAGATACAGAGAGAGAGAGAGAGAGAGAGAGAGAGAGAGAGAGAGAGATGGTGATGGAGGGAGGAAGAGAGAATATGAGAGAAGAGTGGGTGGCAATGGTGAGAAGTGAAATTGTAAAGAAACATGTACATCACATCCACTTACCTCAAAGTAATAACAAGCCTTTCCTCTGGCAATATTGGGTCATGAAGATTACACCAGTTTTTTATAAGACGGTGTTCAATTTTCGTCAAGATATATTGAAAAGTGTCAATTGACATTCTTGTGTACGCGTGAAATCGAGCGGGATCATGTTTTAACTCACAAAATAGGTGGTGGTATTCACCAAAATGCCGTCTTTCTCTATTTATTGGGTGGATAGGATCATGTGTCACAGATTTTTTAACAGAATTTAACAATAAAAAACTGTCCAGAAGCATAAATTCATCTTCAGACGACATCGTGCTCTCTAGCTAGACGATACAACATTGTACACAAGTCGAACTGAAGTGAGCTTTTTTGCCAGCACAACTGCGGCCACGTGTCTGCTGTGCCTGCTTAGCAAATTACCAGCGACTTGTTGCTGGAAAATCAGCAACAAGTTACCTGCTGCACTGCGGCCACGCACTAAGGCTTTAAAGGGTACTTGTGATTTTCATTGCATTCGTCCCATAGGTGCTGGTCTAGATGTGCGTGCTTTATCATGCTTTTGCTCTGTTTGTCTCGTTAATGAGGAAGGTGTTTGTGAGAATGAAGAGTTTGTTTTGGGGTGGAGTCTCATGAATGTAAAGGAAGGTCCAGTAGAACTAGATGTTGATGTAGATGATGCTTCGGAGTGTTCTCAAGACTCTCTTGAGGGTGAAGATGTACTAATTAATTTACAAAGTCTCTCAAAATGCCATGTGGATTTTTTTTGTTAAATTACAGGAGATGCTCTCAGCTTGCTCTACTTATGCACATTTTAAATCTGTTGGTTTATCAGCTAAACCTTTTTTGTCAAGTTTCCGTTTATATGTGGAGAGCCAGAGTTTTATCAGTGCTTCTGCCGTGGCAGACAAAATTGCTTGTTCCCTCAGACCAGCTGGTCTAGAACTCTTGTACCCTGTTTTGACAGAAGCAGACGGCAGCTATATGCCTAGAGCTTTGTCAGTTGCATGTTTTGGTACTGACCCTTTTCATCTTGAGCTTAGATGCAGAGCTGCAATTGAACTATGTCTAAATAGGTCATATTATCTTGAAAAAGAGAATTACGAGGTCAATGCAAATTGCTTTATTATCCCCTTGTGGCTCTGGGTTTGATTTAAATTACTTTGAATCTTTACCAGGTATATTTGATGCTGACACTATGTACTCATCACATTTAGGACATGCTCTTGGTCTTTGGCAGGTGTAGGCCTTTGCCAATGTACTTGGGGTCAAAATTGTATCTATTTATCCTACCAAAGGACCCTCTGTCATGAGAAAACTTTTAGATTGCCATGTCATGCCAAGGGAAGACAGGAGGATCTATCCTCATGATGTACCGATCCTTTGGACCTCAAATAGGTCTGACATGAATGAGACATACTTGGTGGCAAATCATATAGTACCCCTTCTTCCTTTCAGCCTTATTGATTTTGTTGAATTTCAGAGTTAAAATAAACATTGTAATGTTTGTGTTATTTTTTTTTTTTTGGTTCTTGCCGATTGTGAAATTTCTTTACTGGAGTGACATTGAGTTCTTCATGAAATATTTGCTAAAATGGTGTCTTTGTACCTTATATCTCTATTTAAATATTTTTCACATATTTTCTGCTTATACATTATGTGCATTGAATCCAAACCAAGATTTTCAAAGTAATTTTCCACTGTTTTGATTGAATAAGTTTTATAAAATATAGTGTTGGACACTGCTTGCTGTGTAGTTTACTTAGATTTTTGTGTTCATGATGAGCCTTTACAATTTGCAAATGAGAATGACTATTCTGAGAGAGTTCTTTTGACTGCATTATTTTAAGCCTAATTCATAGGTTTCCTTAAAAAGTTTGTTGACTCTTATTCAACTTTTGTTTCATGCAATTGCAATACTACTATGCTAAGTACAGACTGGTGCAGTCATAATTCTCTGTAGATTTTTTTTTATTGTTGTTGACTTTCTACTTGCTGAGTCTTTGTAAAAGTATGTGACATTGGGTACCCCATGTATTTCAATTTGTAATGTATTTTATATGCTTGTTTAAATTCTGTGTCAGGGATGCAGTGTAAGGCAACATGCATTTGTCAAGATCTGGTCCTTAAAAAAATATACTAATTTTTACAAATGCCTAATAATGTTTGAATATGTACTTTTATATTTTGCTGTACTACTGTACTTACTAGTGAAATCTCTAGATATTTTATTGTAATACATGTAGACCCTATTTTCATTTAACTTCATCTAAGTCATGAAAACCTAAAACTGCAGCCTTCTAGTCTATTATTTGAAAATGATGGATTAAATTAATGCCCTAGTTTGATGAGTCTTGAACATTATAATTACCGTGTTACTGGATCTTGCTTGTCTGTTTATTGGTGTTCGTCATACTCTTTTTAATTTACTTTTCCTAATACGTAAACCTAAGTGTGGGATGTGAATTGAAAGAACTTGAATTAGTTGAAAGATCTTTTCCCTTGTGTTTCCTAATGCTAAACCACAATCTAGCTAGGCCCACCTGTTTTGACCCTACATATTTATGCAACAAAGAAATACAACTATCAACTTCAACTGTGTTCTGGTAGATAAAAACATTTACTAAAACGTTACCATATACTTGAAATTCTTAAATTGAGAACATTTTACTCCATTTAGTTGATTTTGATATGTGACGTGTCACATCAGACACAGTGCAGGGTCTTCAGAAAAATATCATTTACAGCTCTGCACGCCATCACACTATGTTTTGGACCTGAAAATTGATGAAGACACACCCTGATGAACTTATTTCAAGATCTCATTTGCCACAGAAAACATTTTTAATATTTTGACAACTCTTCAGCACCTTTTGACCTCTTGCCATATACTATATGGTGAGGGATTTGTCATCAGCAACATTCAGGTAGCTGATATTAATTCTGAACATGCAACATATGTTGGACATCAATTTTCTCTGAACAGAGGTGTAACTTTTTGAATCTACACCCGTTGTCAGTTAGGATACCAAGATTCTTTTTGACATGACTGTTGTGACATTGTGAACAAACTTGCTGCTTCATATAATTTATTCTCTCATGACAGTACTCAAGTTTTTGTATAAAAAACGTTAAAAAATTACCAGGGTATAAGAAAAGGAAGGAAACAACCACTGAATGTGCCGAGTGTGACAAAGGGATCTGTACGATTGCATGTTTAGAGCGCTACCATAGCGTAAAGAAGTACAGAAGACCACTATTGAAGTGAAGGGAAACAAAAAAAACTTGGTTAAACTTGGTGGTAGGGGGAAAAACCTCTCACATCAATATTCTGAAATGCTACCTTAATAGACCATGTGCTGTGAGAGAAGAAACAGCACAAAGCAGCAAGGACGTTGCAACAGATGCAAGCAATACCGGGTTAGGCACTATTTTAAAGCAAGAAATTGATGGAGAAATTTTCCCAGTGGTGCATCTAAGTCACAAATTGTTACCGTATCTCCTGAGCAACATTACTTTGCTATCAAGAAAAAATGCTTGGCATTCATTTGGGCAGTAAAAAGTTGGGTTATCACCTTTGGGGAAGAGAGTTCCTGATCAAGATGGATCATGCACCACTATGGTAACAGCCAGATCTGAAAATGATCGATTAATAACATGGACTCTGTGCTTAGTCAATATCTCTTTAAACTTAAAAGTGTAAGGGGACAGTTTAACCATGGTCCCAAATTCCTCAGCAAGAAGTAAACATGTGAGCATAAATTGTTTTTTTTTTTTTTTTGTGTGAGTGTTGCTTTTTTTTTTTCTTTCTTAATTTTGAACAAGATTGAAATTTTTTACTGAAATGGGGCGCATCACAAAGAAGAGGCTTGAGGGTCTTGATATTAGACAAGTCAAGACAGAGCACATCACATTGTGATGCACCAGGTAGTCGATCAGATACAAAAATGCGATCACTACGGACGGAACAAGCCAACAGAAAAAGGCAGTATCTAGAGCGCTACAAAACCCAGCTAAGTACTGGGTTTTCCGAGGTTGCAATGGACAATGCTAAGACATTACTTGAGCAGACCCTTGAAATGTTAAATGAATTATTGGATATCTACTGTAATAGTGATGATTCCAAAGAAAAGCAAGAAATTTTTAAGGAGCTGATCAGCAAGGTGAGATGTTTCATGTCAGATAGAGCGGCTATTAACAAGCTCTTTAACAAAAAGCTGTCAGAATTGAGGAAAGATTACCCTGGAGATGAGACACCTGCAATTCACTTTTTTTGCTGCAATGCGCACTTCCTTTCAGGCATGGCACGAGCAACGGAGGAAGGTATCAAAGAGATGGAAGGAGAATTAAGCATTCAGCTTGGCAGAAACAAAGACAAAAGGTTTAGTGCGTTTTCTTCCTCAATGGAGCCCGCAGCCTGCCGTTTAATAAGACTTGCCGCTGAATGTCTTGGTCCAAGATGTGACAAAAAAAGTGGAGCCAAACAGGAATGGTTGAGATACTGTGAGCTTCGCAACATTGTGCCAAAGTTTGTTTCTCACCGTGCAATTAGGTTTAACGACCTGTTTGGAAATGCCTCAGCAACAATTGCACATGAAAAACATTGATTTTCTGCAGCCATTCAAATTTGAAACTTCAAAGCATTATTGCTGCTGTCTCTGATGTCAATCGTTGGAGCCATAGCTTTGTTTAACATGATAGAGACAGGACCCTTTTGGAAACTAAGGACTTGTTACGTCCCCTGTGGAGCCTTTCCCTCTTATGCAAAGCAGTTAGACTCTATTTTGGAATCAATTACAATGCTTGGATTTAGTAAAGTGGAAGTTGCAGTCCCAGTATTTGAGCACTTCTCAGTTGATGATAAGACTGTCAAAGATTCCTTGGTTACAAAAACTTGCATTGAGGATGTCATGATGTCGGCGCTGAAGCAGATTGCAAAGAAAAGCCAAGATGTGCTAAGGAACCAACCTGGCTTGGGAACGTCTTTTTGGGGACATGGACTACGACCAGTTAAGACTTTGTCATGCTTCAACCCACCATTGGTCAACAGTGATCATGTGGAAGCATAACAATACAGCCAAAATACTTTTGAATAAAACAAATGGAGAGAGATAAAAAATCATGGATTTAGCGATGAAACAAGGGAAAGAATTGAGATAGAAACATTTACAGTCTGTAAAAAAAGTCAATGAAGAGATCAAGGCTAAGCTTCTGACACAGAGAAAAAAAATGGAAGAAAGAGAGATCAAAGAAGCTGGAATGAAGTCTGCCATTCTTGAGGGTATCGTAGTAGATGGGGGGAGGGTGTAAAACAAAAGAGGACTTGAAGGAACTTTTTAGCAATAGCACTGCAGATGCTCTCAAAACTCAGATCAAATATTGCAAAGTGTTTAGGAATCAAAAACATTTAAGACTGACTGGTACTAAACAACTTCTTTATTCTAGCCTTTTAGCACAAATTAACTTACATAATGGCAATAGATCCATGACTGATTCGGATCAAATTTGTATAATTACATTTTGATTTCATTTACGTAATCAGCATACCAAACTACAGTAGAGAGCCAAGTTTCAAGCATTTTTCTTGTAAACTGAATATCTTATTTAAAAAATTCAATATTTACTACTTCTACTGCCGATAGGCCGTTTTAAGCTTTGAGACTATGTTTGTATTACAATATCTCTTGATTTTGAACCCCAAATTGTCTAAAAAAATTCCATGTCCTTTGTACTTGAATAAAAAAGTTTAAAGGTTATTGCATCATTAATCTCCTCTACCTGTTGAAATCTGACTTTCTGAGCTATTTTGCATAAAATGCATATTACTCACTCTATTTTCTAACAACTTCAGGCTGTTGCATATATTTTAAATGTAATGCTATGGCTTTAAAATTTATTTTTCCTGCTGAAATTTAACTTGATTCTCTGTATATGAGGGTGTATAGCTATTATATTCTCTGTTCTTCCACCAAAAGTTGCTCTTTCATGCTTAATTTCAAATATGCATACGATTCTCGAAGACATAAAATCTTTGAACTGTTAAAACTTTTTTTTCTTCCGATTTTTTTCAAACAAAGTGTTTTCTTCATTTTTTGTCTTGCACTATGTGGTTTAATGGGTATAAGCATAATAGGAACTTCAAAATTTTTGCTTGTTGTCCCTACTCAGAGGAATGCTTTTATTCGTTTTTACAGTCAGAAAATTCAGGAAGGAATGTATCAAAGAGTATAACAATCTCTTTTTCCCCAGCAAATGTGAGAACATAATATCGAGTTATCTTGGAGTCAAGTCATTCCACCTCGAGCTCCCGAAGTGAACAGACTTGCTATTTATCAAAGTTCCTACCACCAGTTTTCTTCACCAGATACTGGCGTGAAAGAGACATGAAGTTTTAACCCCAAGCTCTATTCTGTATTTGTTGACTTGGATTGAGGACAGCCATTATCATAATCTTTTTTAGAGTTGTACCCTTTCTGGTTAGGGTTTTTATATTCAAGTTGTTTTTCTAGATCTTGTTTTATTTTGTTTTCTTGATCTTTTCTTCGCTACTTTTTTTTTCTAGTCCTTCAATAAAATATAGACTAAAAACGAACCTTGTGCCTTCATAATCATCCCTCCATAACTTTACATAAAAAGAGAGAACCCCCCCCTCCCCCACAAAGAACAACACGTGGCACTGCGAGCAGGGTTTTTAGTGTTAAAACAACTTACTAGTATATGAAAACTAGGCAGAATAAGAGAATCCAGCAAGATAGGATGACAGAGTCAGAGGGAACAATGATGTTGCCGCAGCAGATTGTCCTGATCCCCCAGCTGGAGAGGACAGTTCGACTCTTCACAAGTCACTGTGGACATCAGGACTTTGAGCAGTTCTGTGACGATCTCAGCGCTTCATGGGCACAGCTGACTGATTTGAATGAGTCTCAAAAAGCGAACTTCCTTTGTTTCACCTTGGCAAAGATGTGAAAAGTGAGATTTTGTGCCAAGCAGTAGATTTTAAAGACAAGGCCAAGTTGTTGGAGGCACTGCAAACAACATACAAAGATCAGAGACCCATTAGCAGTCTGTCCCTGACATTTCACAGTACCCGGCAAGAGGGTTATAAAGGCATAGGTCAGTTCTCAACCAGTCTACACAACGTTTTCTCTGATTTTAACCTTTTGACTGATCGCGGTGCGGTAGCAAGACACTAGACTGGTGACGGACGGTGCCACCATCCAGCTAGGTTGAGCCGGTTAAAGCAAACTATTTTGACTGATTAAAGTAAAACAGAAAGTTGGGTTTGAAGCGGAAATGATTTGATCCTGCTTTCACAACAAGCCAGCTGTCTTTAGCGTCTGATTTGCAATCGATTTTTGAATACTTTGAGTCATTTCCAAGTTTGTTTTGGTAAACAAAGCTTTGTGACATTGAGTGATAGAAGGCTTAGGCTAACTGCTGATCAAGCTAGAGAACTTTTTAGAAATTAAAAAACATGATAAAGAAAGTGATTAAGATTTCAGTTCAAATGAGTCTCGATCTAGATCTGGAGTAATAATTCAAGAAGCTGAGTTTAGACCAAGTAGATCTAGAAGGGCGTTGCCTCAATCAGGTCCTTCTACTTCTAGGAATAGATCTAGATCAAACATTACTAGGTCTATGTCAGACTGGAAGAATGTAAGAGCAGACGATGTGCCCAACCGAACAACAAGCTCAGATTTTTCCTTCCTGCACAATCAGAGGTTGCAACCAGGCATAAGAGTTGACCTGTCTGAAGATTCTTCACCGTTGGATTGTTTTCGTGCTCTGTTTGATGACGAAGTGTGTGATCTACTGATTACTTCTATCAATGACTTTGCAACCTATACAGTCTCCAAAAACACTCCTCTTCTACAGCACTCAAGGCTTGGCAAGTTGACAAGCACAGATAGAAGTGAACTCTTCAAACTTCTCTCAGTATTGACTACCATGGGAGTGGACTCTTGAGCCAGTATTGACGACTATCATAGCCAGCACATGGCCTTGTATACACCTTATCACAATTAAATGTTCAGTCTAAAAAGATTTCAGAGCATTCACTCTACAATGCTGCATGTAGATTAAGTTGATGCTCAAGGAAAAGCCAAGATCAGACCATTTTATTATTTTTTGAATGGGACATTTTGTACCTCAAAACATACATAAAGACACATCAATCTGCTTGAAATTGGATAATCGTTGGATAGAAAATACATGCAACAAGAATAAAGTGGATTATACAGCACTTTGGCAGGTAAATAATGATGTGTTTCAAAATTTTTAACTTTTAAAAATTTTAGATGATATTTCAGCCTAGACATTTTTCACATATGAAGAAAAGGGTGCAAATAACCACATATTTCTAAAAGTACATTTAATTTCCTTTATTTTGATGTATAATTTGTATATTTTGAAGTTAACATAAATTTTATACAATTTAAAAAAAAGACCAGATAGATTTTTGGCAAAGTGATAAAAAACCTGCCCCAAAAAACGAAAAAACCCACCAGTCAAATGGTTAACAAATAACACCTTGGTAGACAACACATGTTTACGCGAACAGTTCGTTGAGGGACTGAGGGATGAACACTTGAGAGTGAGTTTGAGGCAATATATTTTAGCTCAACCTCACGCAAATTTCCAAGAGGTAAGGAATGCAGTTCTTGCCTGGAAACCGGAAATATAAAATACACAAACTGTAACATCATTAGACCTGACAGGCCACCATGACAGACACACTCGTCATTCAAGGAGAGTGTGTCGGACACAGAAACATTTTGCGTTCCATTGTTTAGAACAGGAAAACCTTCTGAGAACACAAAATGAACTATTGAAAGCACTGTGTCCAGCAACATCTCAACTTAGAATTTCCTATCTAGGATTTTGAAAGAAAATTCGAAGTTGGTTTCCACTGCAAGAGGATAATTGACAGAGAATTTGCAGGGACCTATGCTGGCTAGCTGCTGGCCATGCTATCAGCAAAGGCTGTTGGCCTAGTTATTGAACGCTGTTTTTCCTCCCTTTTTCCGACCTTGATGGTCGATTTTCTACCACTTCCAACTCTTTCCACATGATATCGAATTTCACAACTTTTATCCGACTTGCTGGACACCCTGGAAAGGTCATTCAGAGGCTTTTAAGAAGGTAACTGGTGCTCTAGAGGAACAGGAAACGTTTAGAACAGAAATAACAGAGAAAATTGCAGCAGTTCAGGGAGAAATTTCACATCTCAAACCAGCAAGACAACCGCGATTAGGCAACAACGGTAGAGACAATGACAGATTCAACAACGACATATCTCAAATGAAATCCTACAGCAGTAATCGCAGTCAACAATGCTTGTCAGGTTTTAACTACAAGCTCTATTCTATATTTGCTTATTTGGATTGATGTCCGCAATTATCATAATCTTTTAGAGAAATGTATCCTTTCTGGCTAGCTTTTTCTTCTAGTTGTTTTTCTAGATCTTGTTTTTTTTTTCTTGATCTTTTCCTAGTTCTTCAAAAAAATATACACTAAAAAACAAACCTAAAGCCTTCATAATCACAGTTATTAGTTGACCTCATCACATCATCATAAATCACAGCAGAGTAACATATCTATCTCTCTATCTATCTATGACTTTACATAACAAGAGAGCACCCCTCACCACCAGGCCAACATATATGAAAGATCAAATTGCATGTGACATTGAACAAGAAAGTTTCTGATTTTACATATCAATATCTTATCTTTACATTACATGCTAAAAGGAGCATGGTTTTGCAATAGAAACCTAGCATCAATAAAAAAGTTTTGATTTATCATTTTTTTGGCTTATTAGTTACAACTTCTTAAAAGATTGCTGATATTGTAAATTTTTTCCCATATTTAAGTTGCGTTTAGAACATTCCACAAAGCAATGGATTGGCAAATTCAAAATTCCTAAACATATAAGACAAGATTAATATTTGGCTCCAAGATAAGTCTGATACTGGATATCAGAATTTGGAAAAATTGAATTTGAATTGGAAAAGTTCAACTGCAAAAAATATTATGTTCCTAAATAGAATAATTATCTTAACAAGTTTCACCATTGAGAAGCTAAATTCCAACACCAACCAATGTAAAAGTTGCCCCATTTGGAATGTGTGGGACAAATTTTAGGAAAATGAAGATTTGATCACACCTACTAATGTTAACATATTGAAATAAAGGACTTCAGCTCTCAGCATATTCACTGTTGTGCAGATACATATGGGCTCAGTATCCTCCAATATTAGATTCATGACAGGCAGCTGTGTCAACTGCTGAGTATCAAGTTTGAATCTGTAAATCTGGATGAAATTTTCCACAGCTCCTAAGGGGATGATGGATTCAACAAAAACTCATAGTCTTAGGATCAATCAAGAGGAATTATTAAACATGAAATATTCAAAACATGGCACTCATTGCTTGGGAAAATTATCAGAAATTTAACTACAACTGAGGAAAGTTTTGTGCATATTAGTAAGTTCGATGAATTTCTTGAACAAAAGGGAAAAATCTGACAATCACGAGCTCTGCACTTCTCTTACAATTTAAAAATAGTTTTCAATCAAGAACAGTCAAACATTTATCAAACTAGTTTGATTATGGTACATTATGTTTGACAATAAATTGCAAGTGAAATATATATTCAAGTCCTCATAAAATAGATTTTTTTTAAGTCATCTTAAAAAGATAGATTTTTTTTTAATATCAATAAATCAAATTATTATGAGTGTCATATCAATCCAATTCCACATTACCAAGACTACTAGATCAAATACTTTGAAAATTTGAAACTTGTACCTTTGAGCTCCACTATGATCTAAATACCGAGTAAAAAATACTACAAAATCAAATGCTTTAAAGAAATTGCTGCAAGTCAATTTCCAACAGCAGGGTAATGAAATTAAATTCATGGCAAAACAGTTAATAGAGAGATATAGAGATAAAGTGAGAGAGAGATAGAGAGGGAGGGAGGGAGAGAGAGAGAGAGAGAGAGAGAGAGAGAGAGAGAGAGAGAGAGAGAGAGAGAGAGAGAGAGAGAGAGAGAGAGAGAGAGAGAGAGAGAGAGAGAGAGAGAGAGAGAGAGAGAGAGAGAGAGAGAGAGAGAGAGAGAATATGTATGATCCTCATGAAACTTCAACAGATTTTATTTAGTTTTGTAGCAGCACTAAAATCTTACCATGTCTTTGGTTCTATTGTACTGAAATGATTGTGGAAAATTTGTGCTAATCTTCTCTGCACAAAATCGTACTGGGCCTTCATCCACAGAGACCAAATCTGCCACATTGGAATGAAAATGTTCGTATGCAGGGCTACACACACTGACTGCCTCTGTCGAGAATATGACTCTAATAAAAAGGGATGAATAATAACTGTTATAGTAATTAAAGTAATGAAAATGTTTCAAAAATAATTTGCAAACAGAAAGTGTCTTCGCTTGTTTGATTTAATGGAACACTCAATATCATTGCCATTCACCTTTTACAACCGCAAAACAGTTTGATGGTTGAGCATGTTACAGAAATGTTCATTTTTAAACATTTTCTTTGCCAACAACAATTCATTTCTCATCAGCAATAGTAGTAATAGTATTAAGTTTTTTCCATGTGCAGTCTGGCTCAGAAAATGAACATTACGCTTATGCAAAAAAAAATT
Organism: Elysia crispata; assembly: GCA_033675545.1. Lineage (NCBI taxonomy): Eukaryota > Metazoa > Mollusca > Gastropoda > Plakobranchidae > Elysia > Elysia crispata. Next base: position 51,182 of record JAWDGP010000666.1, read on the forward strand.
TTTTTTCAATATCTCTAAACAGTTATGCTTTGGCAAAGACAAGATATCCATCCATGTGAAAAATGCATTTTTATCACCCCAAGTACATATTACTCTCCATTCCCCAAATTCACAGAGTATTTAGTACCTTTTTTCAAGAGTAATAATAACATCTTTTGAAGGTGGATGAAGCAGTAGGGTGTATATTGTCTTAAAAAAAGCATCTGTTAACTCCTCATCATAAATCACTGTAAAGAATAAGGGAAGCATTTCAATAAAATAACATATTTTCTCTTTGTTTTAATATGTGGCTTACAGTAATACATTATCATGCAGTTTTACAGTATTTAAAAAAAAAGGTTAAAAAAAAAGGAATGCTTTAACTGTAGAACTTAAGCCTCAATTATACTGAGAGACACTAAAATCACAAAAGATTGAAATGTCATCGTTTAATCCCAATCCTGCATGATGCCAGTATATTAGCTTTGCTGTGAAAAATTAATAGATGATGCTGTAAGTTAGTTTACAGACTTCAACCCAACTGAGAACTTTCTCAGTAAGTCTGCATTTATACAACATTCCCTCTCTTTCCTTCTCATGAAAAGATTGCGAAAGTTTGTTTAGGATACTAAAATAATAAGCAATGAAATATGAAAATTTTCTGTTCAATGCCCAGTTTAATTATTAGCCTAAAGCTATTTGACAGAGAGGAACCGGTGGCAACCGGTGACATTCAGTCCCATCAGCAACAAGGGGGGCATTTATTTTGCAAGAGAATTTCTATAAACTTCCACGAAATATGCTTGATTGACTCATAATTGCTACACACATGTATGCAAAGCATGCATTGGGAGCTGTCAACATATGGAGTGTTCTGCTTATGGTATTGTGTGAACTTGTGTTTGATCTCCCCATGCTTGGCAATACCCCTTTAGTATACCCTTTGTTAATGTTCCTTCCAAGTCCATCACCTTTTGAACTGAGCTTAACTTTCCAGTTTTCTGCATGATTTAGAAATGGACGAAAACATTGATGAGATGCTACTGCCAGTTTTGCTTGCATCATAAGTTGTTCTTTTTTTAATCAGCACTCAGACGTAACGGATGACAAATCTATGAAAAGAACAAGACAGTTTCCCTCCTCAACAGAATTTGACCTAAAACACTAGAATAGTGAAAAAGAGGACTGAGAGGAGGAGAGAGAAGGATGGAGACATGATGTCATTGCCACAGACACTGATATGCAGGTGGGTCATTAACAGAGAAAGCTTTGACACCTTATTTTTGTTTCAGAAGTGGGTTGACATCACGGTAGGGGAAATATGGCTGGGTTTTTTTGTTTTTTTTTTCTTTTTTGCAAGACTTGGAGGAACATTGATGAAAGATGTGATGGAAATTAGACCCTAGTTTTTGTAAAAAGAATACTGGGCCCAAATCTAGATCTATGAGCAAGAGAATTTAATATCTCTATGTTACACTGAATTACATTTTAAAAAACAGCAAAACAACCAACAGCTTACATGTAATAAATTATTAATTTCTGTCTTTCAATTGTATTGCTCTTTCTAGCAAGTCATGTGATGCAAGTGGACTGCACTTGCTTAAAAAGTGCAATGAGTCAGTACATGGTCAAACTGAATAAATATTTCTAGGACAAGCTAAAAACTCAATAACTATGCCAAAACCTCCACTGAAGCAGTACTAAAAGTTATCTGCCCAAGATATATAAATGTGTGCTAATATTGTACTGTCTCCGTCTTGTAACTCAGATTATATATTTGTTGTGATATCTAAACTCACATAATTAGTTATTGACTGACATTCTACATCTAGACTCCACTGTTTCAAAAACATCTTTTAAATTTTATTTAAAGATTAACAGTTAGAAACTAAAATAAGATGAAGAAAAAGATTTAGTCCATTCTTTACCTTCTGCAGCTAGAATTGTGTTGGCTGAATACAGTAGATGTTCTTCCTTTTCAGTAAGGACATAATTATTTGGCCCCTTTGTTTCATCTTGAAATAACAAATAAAAAAATACTTATGGGTTTCATATATGTAAAAGATAACTATGAATAAATCTGTTTAAGAATTGATATAACTCATGCAAAAAAATATATAAGGCATAAAGGAGGCTAAATTGTAAAAGACCATTTCTATGAAAATAAAAATAGAATGATGAAATCATAACACAAGAATAAAAAGAAAAAAAAACAAAATTATATAATTTACAGCCAGGATTGATGAAAAGCAAATAAAAAAAAAACATTTTTCTCTTTCTTATTCCAAGAGCTATGAGGCAAAATCTCAAACAGATCGAGCGTTTTATGCACAGCACTGGTAGGCTGGAAGTATAGACAATATATACTATAAAGCCTAAAGCTTGATTCTGAGAAGATTTAAATTGGATCATTTGCAAGTTCAATAATCTTTGAACTGCATCATAGGAAGGATATAAAAAATTCTTTTATCTTTTATAACTTTCAGATTCAGATCATAAAATAAGTTCTAGTACTATATTTCATGCCCAAAATGTCTTCTTGCACAAATTAGCAAAAGTTTGGAACATTTTAGAATGCTCAAGATATAATCAACTAAAGAATAAGAAAATCAAACAATGACAACATAGGAAAGGGTGGTTTACCCCAATTACAATTATTTTTTCAAATCAAAACAAATATAAGAATTTTTATTTCAGTACCACAATTTTTTGTCACTTGAAACAAAGTTTACAATATGAAAGTCTTGGATTCGACCTTAAGTTTTACTTTCTGGTTAAAATGTGACTTCAACCCTACCCGTAAATAGAGGGTGCCTTAATTACATCAGGTACCATTTTTATTTGTTTGAAAATTCTTAAAATGGGGAAATTTTTAAGGAAATCTTCAGCATTCCTCAAAAATTAATTTTGGCAAATAGCATATAAACTGAATATATATTGACCTACGCTCATTTCTGAAACCTTTAATTTCAAGCAATGGGGGTAAATATGGCTAGTAATAGACAGGAATCAGATTATGAGAATCACTTCGTTATCTCAAGGAATTGTTAGCCTAATAGGGGCAAAAATGTTTGGTGCAAATATCAATACCTTGACATCACCATTCTGACTATGAAGGTGGTTTTTATTTCATACTGCACAAGTGAGGTATTTTTGTCAGCCTCGATGCACAGATAACATGATCTACGGATAGGATTCATGTCCTACACACATTGCCCATGTAAATATAAAGTTCAGATCATAATTGCATGTAATTGGTTCCATTACACATGAGATAAGGGATTGAAGAGAAATAAAATAGGACATTGACCAAAAAAAAAGAGAGAGAGAGAGAGAGAGAGAAATTAAGACAGGGGAAATCAAACATATATCAGAGATAGCAGACTGACAGACAAAACCGAAGCGACTGGGGCAAACAGATTTGATAAGAACTCACCTGTAGTCTGAAATTTGTCACATTTCCAGTCAAGAATTCGAAAAAGAATACTGCCACAGTTGACCTGTGGTAACAGCCACCTATTTCTGTGCCAGTTCAGCTCCGCTTGGGCTAAGATGTCATCCCTGTAATCTAAGCCAAGAAACAGAAAAATGCACCAAAATGTCTACCAATTAATGATAAACATATATTTATGTCTTTAAGAATATCTACTGTTTTACTTCCATTAGCCAATGATGCCGGACATCAAAATTTACTGTACATGAGAAAACTCTTAAATTTTTATTATGTGAACATTCCAGCTTTGCACCAGCAATCGGTTCTCTGTGAAAACATAATATCTTATAAACAACATGTCCGCAGAATTAATTGTTAAAATGTGGCATCTTTATCTTCAGGATATATTTTATGAAAAGGACATGCCGGACATCAAAATTTACTGTCCATGAGAAGACTCTTAAGTTTTTATTATGTGAACATTCCAGCTTTGCACCAGCAATCGGTTCTCTGTGAAAACATAATATCTTATAAACAACATGTCTGCAGAATTAATTGTTAAAATGTGGCATCTTTATCTTCAGGATATATTTTATGAAAAGGAACCTGTCCAATTCCTTTCTGTTACACACAATTATGGAGGATTTAAGAAAAGTTTGGCAAGTGATATGATTATTTATGTATCAATGAACTTCTGCAGAATAAAATCTTTTTATACTATCCCTTCACTGAGGTCTATTCCTCAATAATAATAATAATAATGATAATGATAAAGAGGAGGAGGAGGAGGAGGTGGAGTCTTAGTGACAGATAGCCCTAGCATAGGCGGAGACAGACAGCTGGCGCCCCATGCATCAGACTAAACTCCAGTAAGGTGTGGCGGGAGAGAGGATGTCTCTCTCACTGACTAGGGATAGAAGACTAGGCACAGTGATAGAGAGATGTAAGGTGTGCTTGTTTGAAGAATAACAACAACTGTGTAGAGCAACTGATCGAAATTTAAGATCTACGAAAGGTATCAAAGTCACATTCTGTCAAATTTCTTAAGAGGCGAACATTTTCTTTCTCTAATTGAGGACTGATTGTTCAAAGAAAACGCAATATAACTTCGAACTAGTTTGACGAAAACGTAGAAATAAGAAGGGAATAAGGAGAGAATCACAAGGGGAAAACTGATGAGTTCGAGGTATTCATGATTTGAAGGAATCCGTCTTCAATCTAATAGTGTTCCACTGTATTAATATAATTAATAAAATACAATTATAAAATACTATCAGATATTTTTTGAAATAGTATAATTTAAGACTAATGAAATATTGTTATGTCGTTAATGGTAAGATTCATAGTGTCTCTTCTGGATATTGACATACGTCTTTTTTAAATGTCTGGTGATGTAAAAGGTTACTTTTATATTTCAAATTAACAAATGAGTGGTTTTGTTTTTTTGTTTGTTTTTTTTTTGGGGGGGGGTTGCTTTCAGCTGTTCCATTTCAGAGTTCTAAAGAATCATAGCAAGAGGTTCCGAGTCAGAATCATAAAAAGGAATATTCGATTATAATTAGAGTTAAAAATAATCTAGAGCCAACTACTCTTTCATAAAACACATATATTGAGCATAACTTTAAATTCTAATGCCTATGAATACAATATCTTCCCCTCAATGACCTTATCAGTCTCTTTACTAATATTAAGAATAACAATAAAAATAATAAGAACAATATAGTAATAATATTATTAAAAATCACCTATTTAATACATAAAATTGACACTCCTCTGACCTTCTTGTTCTTTAATAATAATTTTCCAAGAACATTTTAATCTCAAAAGTTTATGAGGTTAAAACACAAGAAATCCTTGCTTTAAGGAAAATTTTTTACAGCTCTCCTATTCTCCAATTCAAGCCCTTTCTAAAGTTTTTTTTTTTTGCACATGGGTAAGATCAGAAAATGGAGCTGAGCACTTGCAGTTGGACACAAAAACATGAAAAAAGTGGAAACTAATTTGGAAGGGAAAAAAAGGTAACTGAAACAATCATATTCCTGCACACAAAAGATGATCAAAAAAGCTTACTTTCTCTCCAGCTTATTCAAGACTCTCATTGTATGACCATCGTTAGATGGATTTCTCTTCATAGGGATGCATTTAGAGCATTAATTGCTAGGTGTATTGCAGGTTCCCTTTGCATAGTGTAAAGGCAGTGTATATCAAGTTTCAGTAATAATTGTCTCTTCGATAAGAATATATGTTTAGTGGCCCATGTGCTACCCAAAATTTTCCGCCCACGATGAAAATGAAATACTCAGTTTCCAGTTCTCACCTGTACAAATAATACATGATGCAAACATGGCAGCAACTATACTTGTAATACCCAAGCCTGCTCCAAGGTCCAGAACTGTTGAATTTTTTAACTGTACATGGTTCACTTCTTGAAGTAAGTAGTCACACATCAGTAAAGCCCCTGCCCAAAGCTGAAACAAACATTTTTTAAAAAGTTTTGACTTAAGTCATGTCAAGCTGCAAAAGAAAACAAAGGATAGGCAAACAAATTAAGAAGAAAGAAATAACAAAGTACTTGATTGCTTAAACCATGCCTACAGAAGATATTACTTAACATTCTTTTGAAAATTGAAAGATAGGTAAAGGGCAAGAATATTGGTTAAATTTATAAATATAAACTTGAGTTGACTAGCATTTTTGGTCCAACAAGATAATTGGTAGACACAAATATAATCTGAAAATTGAAGCTGATTTTTTCTTAAAGGTGTTTGGTTTCACACTGTTGTATTGAATTTAAAAAATCATGGCCATCTTTAAGCTGGTCTTGAATTCAGCCCACAAAAACCCTAATATGCAGACAAATATGCGATTGAAATAACTGTAAACGTTTTTAAAAAATATATGCAACCTACAAGAACATTTCATCATTTATCATCACTCACTTGGTAACCAACGTCTTTCAAAAAAGTTTCCATTTTGTGTTCTGCAATGTTCAAAGAGCAGTTCATGTAAGCTTTCAAATAATACCTACGATAAATACAAAGTTAAATTAAGCAAATATCTAATATAACTTGAATTATTCTAATATATACATATAAGGGTTCAAGTCTGACAGGAATGATACTAAAGTGAACATTATTGACACATTAACACAGTTTTAAGAATTTTTTTTTTTTCATGTGTTGTTATACCTAAGTCCGATTCAAGTTTTATTTTGATTGATTTTCATGCTTATCAGCTGAAAGTCAACAACTTTTCTAGCCCTCATCAGGCACAGGGTATTCTTCAGTTGTTTTTTACAATCCATCTTTTCTCAAACTTGAGAGTCTTTATAATCATTATCTGATATAAAGAGGGTCTGTCAGTGTCAGGGCACTGATATATCAGTAACTTTACTATCAGGTTTAAGTCAGTGTTCATAGCACTTGAGGAAATATGATAACTATTTGCAAAAAACAAGGTAGGCTTTTCAGGGTATGTTTTAAACTGTGTAAATTGTAATCATTCATTATTTTCATGTTTACTACAAGTAGATATCAAGTTTCCATTGAATGTTTTTGATTATTTTGATTACTGAAAAATATTTATTTTAAAGCAGTTGATTTAGAGTCATAAAGCTAGACTACTGATATATAACAGTTGCCTCTATTTGCCACAAAACACATCAATAACATAGCTTTCAATGACTCGAAAAAATGAAATGAATTTGATGCTATTAAATAAAAGTTTAAACAATAAATGCTCTTGCCTATTGTTATGACTCCTTGACATGGGTTTGACTTCTCTTCATTCAAACATTGACACAACATTAAAGAATTTGATTGGTATTCTGCCATCCTTTGGCAGCAAACATTTGAGGAACATGGAGGTTTCCTCCTAGAAACTATTAAATCACCATCACAATCTAGTTCCTGTTTACGATATGAGGGTGAAACGTCTGTTTCAAAGTTTTTCTCCTTTTGGATGTATGCTGTTTTTTCAGAATATTCAGTTGAGTCTGATGCTCTTTTTTGGACAATAGTCTCACAAAATGAAGCATCCTCACAGGGAGAATTTGTTGATGTCGGACCTGCTGATTCACTTTTCAATTCAAATGGCATCACAAAGTAGAACCTGGATAGAGCTGAAAAAATATGGCACCCATATTAACATGGAAGTTAATTATTAAAAAGAGGAAATAAAAAGCCTCTTATTTAAAGAGGAAAACTTTGCTTACTCCAATTGCCCTAATGTGGCTATACCAAGGAATTATAAAGATTTTAATATCTATCTATTTCATTAGGCCTGGCCCCACAATGAAATTTCCCACATATACATAATCATATTGTTATTTTGATAACAGCATCCATTGATTTAAAACCCACTGAACAAACAAATTAAAAACTTTTGGTTATGTATTTTACAGTGAACTTGATGAGTAAAGCTATAATTTCTATTTAGAACATTCCATTATATCATTTAATAAATAGATTTCTAATGGGTTGATATCCTCAGGTGGTCTCTTAAAAATCTAGCTAATCTGGAAAAATGGAATTACATATAGTTCTATATATATATATAATATATAGAACTATATGTAATTCCATTTTATATATATATATATATATATATATATATATATATATATATATATATATATATAGGTATTTTTCTTTCTTTTGTCCCAAACATGATTTTCTGATGCATTTTGTTCTGGACACATACTTAAAGTTAATTTTTGGGAGCAAATTAGACTGATGTTAAAATGGTATTACTTTTGGCTTGCAATATCCTGTTGGGATAGTGAAGTAATCTAGCTAAAATTTGTTAATTTTGTTGGAAAGTGGGACTGATAGTAAAGATTTACTGAGAATCAGTATTCCAGTCATAAGCGTTCAGATTCAGAGACTAATTCAAATCCAAAGGCTGATATTAGGGATGGGGGTATTGCATTGCTTTAGCTAAGTCAAACTGAGGTGCCTCATCAGATATGAACACAATTATCGAAATAGAACTTAGTAATTAATGACAGCAATTTGCCTTCAAGGAGGTCAGTGACAATGACATCTGAGTATATCACTCTGTATTATCTTACATTCTGATGTAAAAAGGGTGCTTGGGAGGAAATTATGGGCATTTCTTGCAGCTCTGCACTAGCAGTGATCACAGCACCCATTTTTTCTACATTAATTTCCATTTGTTTCTATAAATAAAAGGAAAACAATAAGTGGCAACAAAAGCCAATTGACAATTTCCTTTGAATTTGAAGATGATCAAGGATTGAAGAAACATATAATTCAACTGATTAATACTGCAAATAGAGAAAGAATTTGAAAGAAAAAAAAATAAAAATAAGTAAACAAAACAAAGCTAAAACATTAAATAAATTGTTCATTTAAACGGATTCTGAAAATGTTTCTAAAGTGCTGCATAGAATATACTTGCATGATTAAGGAATTTCCCATCATCTGTAATTTATTAAAAAAAATGTTCATTGTATTATTCAAATGTACTGGACACACCCACATGCACCTGTATCTATGTCTTAAGAATTCACAGCTTGTAGATATTAGCACGATTCATTTCCACTATGATGTTGCTAGTTGTGTTTTTGACCTTGAGTAACTTTTACACTGCATAAGCTGAGGAACCTCAAGACATTAAGGCCATACAGTCAGTGCCGCCTTTAAACATGTCAGTATAAAACACATTTCAGGCTCAAGCACGCTAAACAGCTTTAACTAATTTTTTCTTTATAAATTACATGCCTTTAAGCACAGTAACTTGTTTCACACGCACTTCATTTACAAGACAGTCTATACTTTCATGATGACCCAGTCAAGATCGAACAGTCTATAATACTGCATCTCTTGTTTTCTTCATGATGTGTTTCCTTACCTGATTCCATTAAAATTACTTCAAAAAGATCTACTTCGTGTTTACTTTAATTATAGGTAGTCAACAACCTTCCATGCTTTTTTCCATTGATTGTAATTTTTGTATTCTATTATGACCATGGTAATTTTAATAAATGAAACACCACCCCCCCACCCCTCCCATCACAAAAAAAAGAAAAAAAAAACTACGATGGCGGGTAAAAAAGACAGCCCACACGTTTATGTGACCACGCCTTACAAACGAAGGGAAACAACTTAGAAATCTTTCTAGATGAAAATCTCCAGAGCAATGTCTCAAGCATGCCTCGGCTTAAATGCCTTGCTTAAAGTTGGCAGGTATTGTATGTATACTGGCATGAACTGGTTCAGCACAGCTTTGCTTGACACATATGCAGTGTCACTGAGGCTTTGCAATTTATTGGTACAGGGCAAAATGGTTTCTAATACGCAGGGATGAGAACTGGACACAAAATTTTTTACTGAACTTTTTAAAATCAGTCAATGCTAGCGGCGTAGGCAGAAGCATTTTCTCACCCTACCTCCCTACCTAAATTTAAACAAAGTTTGATTGTACACAGTGCCATTATTGTGGAGCATTTTTTTTTTCTTACTGATTCAGCTCATATTTTTTTTTCTGTGCTCAGACAAAGACTGAGGTTGAATTACCTGTTGTAGCCCATCTACAGCTGTGTCCTCAAAATGTTATTGCACTCTGTGTTTTTGGCTCAACTGAGGCACCATAAAGGTTTGCTCATCAGAATAAAACATAAAGGCCTATATTCTAACTTTCATATTGAGCACTGCTCTCCTTATCTTTATCTTTTCTTAGGACATTTGAGTTGAATATGATCAATATCTTTAAGTTCTAAAACTTCTCACTAGGCTCCACCTGGCTGTGTAAACAGAAAATAATCATAATCTAAACATTTAGATCTAGATTTATACATGCAATCATTTCCTTTGGAATGAAAACCACCCGGTATAATCATAGTCTCATGTCATGTCATGCCCAGTTTTTGTTATAAGATCTAGCTCTACTTAGGATTTCCTATCAATCTTAATAATCGACTAGATCAAAGTGATACATCTTGACCAAAAAAAAAATTGTTTTGTTGTATTAACTATTATTGGATGAAGAAAAAAGAATGATTCTTTGTTGGAAATAACAGCCAGATCTGGCTGTGAAGATAGAGAGATCAAATTTTTGCAGACGAATGTATGCTTAAAAGGAAGCAACTTCTTTGGATGGTTTCACTACAATACAAATTTCGATATTGAAAATTAAGAGATAACTAATAATACAAAAGAATCCACTTGAAGTCAACTCGTTTAAAGTCAACACCACACTGCGGTCCCATTTTTTTCCTTCTTTGTTTAAGTAACTGATTTTCTGATATAGTCAATGGCTTGGGGACATTTTCGCTTAAAGTCAACACCTCCAACGTGAAGTGGATGGGAAAAGGTGAAACACACAAAATTGGGGATGCATAGGGATACGTGGGCTGTATATAGCTCTTTGTTTGTAAACCCAATAGTCAGTGTCGCTGTGTATTAACAGCATGCTTAACAAGGCCAGGCTAAGTTAGTATGGTCTTGCGCGGTTGTGATAGTAACAAAGAAAGGTGCGTAGAACGTGGGCGGGATGGAGGCTTTGTGTGTCTGTGTGTGTATAGATCTAGACCTAAATTATCGTGGATTCACATCATTTGAGGCAAACAGTGCAGTTTTCTCCCCATTGCCGCTGGCCTCAACGAATAGTATCCTTTTTAGGGCCTCCAATAATACCAAACAATTTTTATTAATCTGGCCATTTTTTTGGAGGAGTGAAAACAAAATCAAAGTAATAATGATCCCAACCCATATTAAAAGAGGGTAAAGTTTAAAAAATATACCAAGAATTGTAGGTATGTATGCATATTTTGTGTTTTTGTGTGTAGTACATCAAGTTGTCTAAATAAACCTCTTTTCAGACTTGTAGCTTTAAGTAACAAAATGGAGGCACAGCAAAGCCAAAGGGAGACCACTATCATAAGTAACGAAGGGAGACAACCTGTTTTTATGACATGGATTTTCAGACTTGATTCCTAGAAATTGATAAAGTCAACCTTGCTTAAAGTCATCACTTCTTTTTGGTCCCGAGGTGTTGACTTTAAGCAGATTCCAATGCAGAAAAAATACTCGATACATAATGTGTCGCCCAATGACGGAATAATTTTGCAGGCCTTACTTGTAGAATTATATTTTCACTATGTCTTTTTCCGTAAAACTGTACATACAGTGCAATCCTGGTGTATCCACATAAAAGGATCCAAAATTTCTATTGTATATAAGCAAAAGTCGATATAAAGATGTCTCCTTAAATTTAAATACCTTTTTTTTTAATAACACTTTTATGTACATGAACTTTCAGCACATGGTTTTATACTTAAGGGGAAGCAACTACTAGTAGCTTGTAAACTCTGTTACTTCCCTTGATTTGAAAAATTTGATCAATGCACGTAGCTTTCCTCTTGCACACGTACGGCACAGTCTCTCCCTGCCCTCCTCTCGTAGATCTAGCTTCAACCTGTGGGTTCTGTACAGGCAATTGTTGTTCTGCAGGTCTGATAAGTGCTAGCCTAGCCTGACTGACTGTGCATCACTCTCTTCTTGAAGTTCAACTTTTCAAGGCCCCAACACACCTACCGTTCAGCGCAGTAGGCTAGGCTACTCCACTCCCTGTGAATCATTGAATGTGATACACTACACGGGCCCAGTGATCGCAACATGGTTCTCCTCCACCTCCTTATCATCCCACCACACCTCCAGACACAGCAACAAAGGATCCAGTGCCAAAGGGATTTCCACTCGCTTCACGATGAAACAAATCAGGATGAGGCATTTTGAGAGAGACAAAGACGTATAGACATCAAATAGGGGAAAATTCGGACTTGATAAAGCGAACCAATATAAGAAAAAAGTCCATAGAGGTGATGTCAATATAAGTGGTGTGACTGCATGTTCAACACTACAGATAAAAGCTTCCGTCTGGAACAACGACAATATTTACGGAGGATGACATGAATCTCTAAAATATATGGAATTCCGTACATTCACCAATACTTTTCCTTGAGATATATGTAGCATTCATTCAATTTGTTATCGGTGATCCAAATCGAATCTAAATCACTACATGAGGGAAATAATCTGGCTAAGACTGAGTGTTGAAATGCTTATCCAATCACCAAACATTGCCAAAGTAAAATCCATGATAACTGTGATTTAAACAAGCCTTTACCAATACACAGCAAATGTGCAATAGTGCCTAATAGTAGGCAGATTTTATTCTAATCTAGATCTAGATCTAGATTCTAATCAGACTAGGATTTTTTTCTGCTTTTTCCGACGGTACATCTTGGAATTTTTCATTTATTTCTTACTTTTTTCCACATCATGGGTACTGTTTTGGGGATACTTAGTGCAATTTTGCCTCTGAGCATGGACGTGAATGTCTGAGAGAACTTTATGCGCAAAGTCCTCACCCATGGAAGCTGCCATTTTTCATGGGAAGTAACTTTAATCTACTTTATGGCGGGAAGGAAGTGACAGTTTACCACTGAGGTCTCTATTCGTTTGCATACTTTTCGTCAAAACTCGAATTTCTCCTGAATACAGATTTTCATATTGTTTTCAATATCTGTGATTTTTTTTTCTTCCTAATATTTGAGATGATCAATTATCTCTCTCTCTCTCTCTCTCTCTCTCTCTCTCTCTCTCGGCTATGTGTGTTTCCTCCCTCTCCTTCTCGATCTCAAATTTCGTGCGCTGATTATGCCTTATGAGCTTTAAATAAACTTTATATATGGTCTCCGAATCTCCACAATGTATAAATTTATATTTACAACTTTGATATTGACTTCTTAAGCTATAGCACATGTATAACCATAAGTATAATACATGTACTTGTATTAATAAAAACCAATCTACATTTTATACAACCACACTTTTGACACGAAATTAATAATAATTAATAATCTGCACCGATATGTATGTACTATGTCATATAATACAGAGCACGTGTATGTACAATGTAATTGAAGACGAACCACAATGACATTTTGCTTGAAATGTCTTTTGTTAAATTTTTAGTAATAGAACAAGAGAAAAAGATTGCAAGCTGTAGATATTATTACTTGAAATTTCATCAAGGTAACTTTAAAATTCAGTCTCATACTGACCTTTTTATATTCACCCATTGTTCATTCCATTGTATATGGCGCTGTTGTGGTAGTTACCACCAAATCTTAAAAATAAAACAGAGAACTAAATTGGCCTGTCAATTTTAAAGCCCCTTTTGAAATTAAAAAAAAATGTAGGCCAAATTCTTGTCTGTAGGCTTGTAATTTTTCCCATGCAATGTAAAGCAATTCTAAGCCTAGTGAAATTTTAAGTTACTTTATTTAGATACTTTTTTTATAGCAGTTCCTTCTTTTGACTGAATAATGAATTAAGGTTTTTGAATTTTTAATATCCGATGAAAAACAGATTTTTTATGAAATTTTTTCAGATCGAAATTCACTTCTCGGTGCAACACATGACCGCGGGTCATGTTTGAAAACGAATAGCAAGAAGATATGGGCTATCTGACTTATGTTACACTCTTTAAATATTCAGTAAAGAATTGTACAGTCGAGTTCGCTTATTTCGAAGTCATTTGGATAAAAAAGGGCCTTCGAATTATCCGAATACATAGAGAAAGAGTTTTTAAAAAATGTGGATGACAGATCAGGAAAGTCGTATAAGTGTATAGGAGGTGTGAGTGAAGTTCATAAGCAATGGGGGAATGAAAAGCGAGAATGTATGTGCCTTAGCCTTAGATTTAGCCTTGGAGCTATAAAAGACGACGAACACGAGGGTTCGCCCTCTTTGCACATAGCATTTTTGTTGAGAAAGACAGGAGATTTTACATCTGTAAAACTAAATCGGGAGAGGAAAAATTGTAATAAAAATTTAGCCCCCGAACAGAAGAAACTAAAAAGAAACAAAAATTAACAAAAAAATAAAATTATCAAATCTCCTAGGTTTCAACATGAAATTATTATTGGCAAAAGTGAAAAAGCAGTTTGTTGCTTCGTCAATAAAAGAAAAGAAAGAAATTGTGTCCTAAGTGACAAGCAAGAAATAAATTATACTTATTCTGAGAGATCCTAAAGAAAACGGTCTCATAAACTGAGTTAAAAAAAAAATAAATAAAAATAAATACATTATATTCTGAAAAAGATAATTTTGTGTAAAGAAAGACAAGTCAAGAAAAGGGACTATTACAACAAGAACTGGTGTGTGTTTTTACAAACAAGGACTGGTGTGTGTGAACAAAGATCTGGTAGTTGGAAGCAAGACGTGGAATGCAAGAAAAAAGAAGAAAAATGTAATTGATAAGATAGAATTTATATAAGATTTAATAGCATAGATTTAATTTATAATTTTGTTTTATAGATATATTTATTAAGTTTCTTAAAATTTTTTTTTGTTTTTGTATTATGTAGAAGGGGGGAATTCATTAGAATAAATATTAGAAATCTAAAATATTGTTGGGTTTTTATATATATATATATATATATGTTTGTGACATAGTTAAAAGAAAATTTATTATGGATTATAATTAATTTATCTTAAGTACAAATAATTTGTTTTATAGAATTGAGTCCTTTGCAAGGAATTATAATCAAATTTTATAAATTAGAGTAAAATTAGATATCCCTTTTTATAATAATATAGTGGGTACATTAGAGAGGGGGGTATATTTCACAGGAGGGGTTGGGGTAGGCCTAACCCCTTTCTTTCTTGTAGCCTTATTGCAGACTCTTGCCTGTAACGTAGGTGGGCGCACACACACCACAATCTTTTGCCCCGCAGAGCATAGTAGTGATATACTTAGTTTTACAAGCCTGGAAAAGTGCTTTCACTGTGTCAGAATAAAAAAATCACGCCAAAATTGCTTCGGATTAACCAGATCCTTATTTCAGAATTCGGACTAACTGATATCTTTTAATAAAGCTTAGAGAAATATTCAGTAAAATTAAACAACTTTGAAATATCCAAGAATTTGAACTATCCTGGTTCGATTACATGTATTTGGACTCAACTGTACAAGAAAAATAAATAGCAGAGACATATCTTGCACAGACATTTTTTTATAAAACTCCAGACTTGACAAAAAAGACAATTTTTCGTTGAAATTCCCAACTTTCGGATCTACATTTACCAAAGGCTAGGGTTTTTTTTTCAATTATTTCAAAACAAAATAAGTCCCTCCTAAAATTATAGTCACGGATAGGAAATGGACAATTTCAATTTTCACCTAACTTTTGAAAATGATCGATGCAAGCAGCATGGGCGTAAGAGCATTCTCACCCCCCCCAAATGTACATGTAATTAGAAATTTAGATTGTAGAACTATGCAGAGAATTTCTTTTATTAGCTTTTCTTTTGTGCTAAGTTAATGGCTTGTAGCCCATATAGTTACATCTGTGTCCTTCAAATGCATTGTTAGTTTTGTTACTGTTTTCTGCATTGTTATTTGTTGAAGTTGAAGCATTATAAAGGTTCACTCAGAGTACACCTACATATTGAGCACAGCTCTCCTATCTTTTCTTCAGATACATGTATTTGAGCTAAATATGATTCATATCAATTACATGTACTTCTAAAACTTTCAACTACGCTCCAAAAGGCTATGTAAAAATTTAAAATAAAAAAAACTGCTTTGGAATGATAATCATCCACCTATCCTATAATTTTCGTCTCATAAATCCTATTTGCTTTTTTTACTATTGCCATCTGGATTTACTCTAGCTCATTTGTCTTTGAGCTTTCCCAATCCATCTTGATAATTGACCAGATTTACTAATACCAGATGAATGAATTATATTTACAAAGTTAACAACCTGATGGCCCCAATATCTTGGATGCTTCAACTACAATACATGTACAAATTTTGATACTGCAATTGAAAATATAAATAATTAAAATAAAACAGGCTGCTTTTTGATGACAGAAAAATATACTCCTAGCAGAATTACCTTCTCACTTTTTCTTTTTACATATACTACATGTATAATTTTAGTTGCATGCAAAAGGCAAATTAAACATTTTTTAACATATTATAAACACAATTCAACATAATTATATGCAAAAAAAAAAACAAAAAAAAACAGATAGCAATTGCCTGTAAGTTTTATATTTTCTGAAATAGTGCTTTACTTGACATTTGCAAAAACTATTTTATGCCTAGTTTAGTCAAAATTTCTTTTTCTCTTTCCCATTTGTTACAGTTCTAATGGGACTAGGTTAAGACTGAGACTGATAACTCCTTTTGGGTTTAACTACAACAACTCAAAAAGTTAGGGCCCAAATCAGGAAATACATGGACTTCACATGAAACAAATGGTGACTGCTCCCACAGCAGGGAACAAGAACTGTTTAACTTTGTCTCAGCAGTAAAAATAACGCTCTCAACAGTCACCTAATGAGGTAACCTTTCAAGCAATGTCTCATGATGTACAAGTGAATAAGCTATGTACATGTAGTTCCCTCCCAGTTACTTCCCTAGATTTAGTACACCAAGAAGATAATTTATGGCCTCCGAGTCTGATAATGATATAATTCACACTAGAGCCCCACCAGCACCCATATCTTCCTTCTTTGAAAATGACGAAAACTAAGTATTGCAAATTTGCGCTTCAGAAGACAATTGGACTTGTAAAGATGATTTTAAGCTGCTGGACATTTGTTGATTCTTAAAGCCAGTCTTTGTCAATTGAAATCAGTTATCCTGCTAAAAAAAAAAAACCTGATCTATAAAGACAGAAAGTCCTCATAAAGGCCCCCACATATTCTTTCATTTGGAGGAGTTAAAAAATTTCACAATGAACAAACAAGTAACCTATGAAAATTAAATAGCAAATTTAAAACAATACACACTTCGTTCTAAATAAAAAATAATTGTATTTGATTAATAAGAATAAAAAGCATATATTTGGTTTGACATCTTTTTTATTTAGAACATGTCTCAAACATTTTATAGACGACGACCACGACGACCACCCTTTCTGCGAGTACTATCAGAAGGAATTGGTGTGACATCCTCTGTGGAATCACAAAAAAAAAATTGTTTTAAATATTATTTTACATTTAAACAATTGCTGATCACCTCTACTCTCTTAGCTTCTTCCTATCATGCTCTCTATCTGTCTTTCTTGTACTCACTCTCATTGTCTCTAAAATTACTACATGTGTTTTAACTAAGAAAGTTTTGGCTGGGGATCACAAGGCTTGTTGAAAGTGAAACAGTAAAGATCTGCATTTAATTCTTTGCTTTATGTTCATTGTCTAGAGGATGCAGGTCTAGGACCACCAACCTAAAAAGGTTTTTCTCAAGAGAGAAACTCAATGGTCAATAGCAAGCTTAGACTTTATGCAATCTAATTCTTTTTTCAATTTTTGCCCTTAATTGAAAGCCAGAGCAATATTTAATTTATTAAACCATAATTTAGCAGGGGCAAACAGCAGTTTTTGGGGTCCCAGTGGAGAAATGAAATCACACTTAATTGGAGAAATGAAATCACACTTAATTAGATGCACACTATGATTAGATATTTGTTCTACGTTGCAACATGATTGCCTAGGTGTGTGTGTCTGTGGGCAAATAATCTGAAATATGTGCCTTAGAAATGAATGAGCCCTAGTGCTTAGCTTACAGCAGTGATTCATAACTGTTTCCTACCAGGAACAGCCAATGAAACCTGTTGAAGATTTCCCCCTGTGACCTATCCGTTCCCATGACATATCCTTTTCATATGATTATTTCTCTGACCTCAAGGACTGGAAGAAAAACCAAGTCAATAAATTTTCTCAAATAATTGCAATATGTATGACAGTTTAATAATCACCACTAGTCATGTCAGGTTATATATATATAGGAAATCCCAAACAATTTTGTATCAGTCTTAAGAGTTCCTCTCTCAGCTTGACTAAGTATTGGGTTCAGATATTGTCAGCTGTAATATGGTACAGTCCACCTGTTTGAACTAGCTTGGTCATTTTTAAAAGTTCGTTGGAGCCATGTCCTAAGGCACTAGGGAAGTAACCAACCAAAGTCAAGTTACCACAATATCTTCCTTATTTTTTCACAAACTACGTGTCTGTGCAGCCATTCTTTACGTTTCCATCACACGACCCAAATTACCGCCGCTTTGGCTCTTTGATCCCGAGTCATGTTTTCTCCATACGTCAGTTGCCACCCCTTGCCCCCCTCCCGCCTCTATTCTCTTCTTGCATGTCAATACTTTGCTTTACCCTAACCCTATTTATACGGCCAAATGTAGCCTATACACTGGTTACCTTTCACTGCAAGTATCTCTTGTCAGCCAGCAGTGGGACTTTTTTTTTTATTAAATTTCAACTAAATTTCTAAATAGAAAAGAATTCCACAGTGGTTTTGTTTAACCCAAGGATGGGTCTGAGATTAGTTTCTTGAATGCAAGTATTTTAAGAGAGTCAAAGAAAGGGGGAAAAAATGGAGATTTTTCTCTGTTCGTTGAAATAAATGCAAGAATGCAAGATGTTCTTTGAATCGGAGTTTTGTTGGATTCGAGTTTGTACTGTATCTATTACTAGATGTGATCTGTTGCCATTACACACGACTCCTGCTTAGGTGCTGTTGGCAACAAAATCAAATTTTAATTACTTAAAAAATAGTAAAGTGAAAAGAGATATTGATAAAAATAAGTCAAACTGTGTCTAAAGATTTGATAAAGTCCTACACAAGAGCTTTTTGTTCTTTTGTCTTTTTAATTCACTTAGATTTGTCAGAAATTCTAGATTATAGGTGGCATTGTGAATGACATTTTAGCTAGAACTGAGCACTAATAGGAAGGAGACTACCCTTCCTTCACTTGCCTGCAATAATATAATTGCCTGAAAATTAAGAATGCATTGGGTCCAGGGCTGAGCCCTGATAGGGGGTCAGGGGACACCGTCTCTCTGAAGCTGATGCATTTCATCACAAGTAATGTCCAAAACCCTATCTCCCCTCATATTTTCCTAATTTTATATCAATTTATTTTAATAACAATTAACATTTTGTCACCTTATTTTCATCGCCACCAATACCTAAACCCCAATCTCCTGACACATTTTTCTTGAATTATTCCAATTTATATCAATAAATATTAAAATTCCGTCATACGACATTTGCCTTTCTTACTGCAATCTAGCTCAAGCTCTGCTTAAGATTTTCCATGGTCTTAAGAATCCGCTAGAGTTATGTACTTTGACCAAAAAAAAAAAAAAAAAAAAAACTAATTTCATTCACTACATTTTTATTTATTTATCAGATGAAAAAATAAGAATAATCTTTTGTTGGAAATGACGGCGAGAACGAAGTTTTTCTGACCAATGTACAATAAAGTAAATAACTCCAAGGGACCAATATCTTGGATGGTTCTAACTATAAGATAAATCTTGATATAGAAAATACACAATATCGATATACTGTATCACCCAGTGTTACAATTTCACACAGGTTGACGAAAAAATATTGTACTCGTCGTAGAATTATAATTTACATTTTCACTATTTCGTTTTCAGTAAAAATTTGCGCAAGTTCAACCACATGTCATTGCAGATAAAAGTTTCCCTTTAGCACAGGGGCAAGATTTAAGGAGGATCATATGACTGTTCAAAATGAACTTAAATTTACAGAAAATTCTCTTCCCTGTTAAATTAAATAAATAGCTTTCAGGTTGGCTGTCGTTCAACGGACTGTTCAGTCGTTATGAAATCAGGCTTATAAGAAGAAGGCATTGTCACATTTCAACTTAAATTCAGGCAATCTTTGTCAGAATGTTGGCTTTGGCTGTCCAGGAATTGATCTACACCCAATCTGAGTACAGTAATAGCCTTTAGAAGCAAAATTTCATTTCACCATTGCATGAAAACATCCAGGTCCATGAATGATTAACTCCCATAGCACCACATGGAACTAATGTGTGCTAAAAAACACAAATTTACAGATGACATTGGTTGTATAAAGAGAGGCCCCACCTGCCATAGAATTCAATGCAAAGCTTATGCATATGCTAAGTGTTAATTTGGCCCTTTTCATATGTTCCTCTACCACTGTCTGTATCAAGGGTTTTCAAAATTTAATAGGATCACCATAGCTTTCTGATACAAGGAGTGCTTAATTTGAAATTAAAATTCACCTGAGACAAAGAATATTTTATTGAAGTTAAGTCTAAAAATGCCATCTGAAATAAGCACTTTCTTTCAACAGCAACTATCACTTTTGGATTTTATGAACTCAAAGATAAACTCATGCAACGTTAAGGATCTTATGCACACTCTTTTTCCCATATGGCATCATTAAAACAAAAACGTTGATCAAGAGAAAATCCCATAAAACATACCAATACGTCCAATCTTCATTCCAGATCGAGCCAAAGCCCTCAAGGCTGACTGAGCTCCAGGCCCTGGTGTTTTGGTCCTTAGAACAAAGGATTAAAAAGCCATTAAAAAAAATCATCGAACTGGAAAGCAGACATAACAAAAACAAGATATGGTGATTAAAATAACACATCCATAGTTCAAAAACCCAGTCACAAGCATTGCCATCATTTTTTTTGGAGAAGAAATGTTAAAGGCAAATTATTATTAATTTAGCTCTTTATTGGGCTGGATATCTTAAGCTTGTAAAACAAGACCAAAATTATTCATTTTACATGTATTGCGCTCTGAATGCAAATCCAGACATAGAGCAGGTTTGGAAAAGAAAAGTGGTCATTTAAGATGTGGAAAAGCAACATATAATGACTTCATAGTATGATACTTCAAATAAAAAAATGCCACATAGTTCATATTGAATTCTCTTGTAAACAGAAATCCAGTTTTTATCAAAAAAAAAAAAAAAAAAAAACTTTCCAAGGAACTTTTTATGTGAATGTAAAAAATTGAGACACCTGCTTCTCTTAAACTACATTGTATTATAATGTATTCCTCATTGTATAGTTCAATATGGAAAATCTGCTAATTGTGTACTACCCTAAGAATGCAAAATTTTTTTAATGAACTTTTGAAATTGCTTACTGCAAACAGCCTAGGCAAATGCATATCCAGACAAAATCCAGGAGAGGCACTCTAGGGCATTTCAACTACAATAGAAATTTCGATACTACAATGGACAATATAATTTTATGATGAACAGAAGCAATATCAAAAAATCACCCAGTTTTATCTTTTCGAATAAACTCTCTCGATGATGGAAAAATCATGTACTTGTAAAATTATCTTTTCACCTTTTCTTTATCCTAAAATTTATTTTATTAACACGTGCAATTGAATTACACAGATAAAAATTTACGTCAGGTACACAACTGTTTAAAATATGGAAAATCCTTTTCCAAATCTATTTTGAGATCTTTAAAACCCTTATTTGAAGGCTATGAATTCTAACAAGTGCCTTGACATGTCCGGCATTGCAGGTATTCAAAGCTGCGCATTCGTTAAGATCTCTTAAAAGGTCTACAAATATATTTGGATTAAAAAAAAACCAGGCAACTATTCTAATTTATAAATGATTATGAGAGAGCTATTTAACTTGGTGATATAATAACACACAAATTTTTCTTTATATAAGATTGATTGCCCTAATGTTAGAAAGGAATGAGTATTGAGCAGTTTGATTTCTTAGTCTAGCACTGAATTACCTGTTCCCTCCAGTGGCCCTCAGCTTGATGTGCAAAGCAGTAATTCCAAGTGTCTTGCATCTCTCAGCAACATCCTGGGCAGCCAACATGGCAGCATAAGGAGATGCCTCATCACGATCAGCTTTGACCTTCATGCCACCAGTGATACGAGCAATTGTTTCCCTATCAAGAAAAAAATAACCCAATATATTAGGATTAAGCATGATACCAATCATAAAATAATTTTGAATCTTTATCCCGAATTGAACACACTAAAGATTTAATAGAGAAGCCCCAAAGCAAACTTCACTCCCTTGGAAAAACATTTAAGATTATGATGTACAGGTGTATTTTGCTTGAAGAGTGACTTGATAATTAAAAATTCAATATCTATTTTGCATATATTACTATGACATCCAATATACAATATTTTTCCTGTTAAGCACTAGGGGTGATTAGCTTTTACTTTTTCAAGGTTGGACTTAGATAATTTCTTATCAGTATAAATTAACTTACCAACAGCCTAATTGGATTACAAAGTTACAAAGTACCAAAATAGTGCTGCTAGGATGGTAGCACGCAAAAGAAAGCTAAACTATGTAACATTTCTCCTTAAGTATTTACAATGGTGTAAAAATCATGTATTAAGTATATGACTTCCATATCTGATATTAATGAATTAATAGAACTGAGCCTAGGTATTTGTCAAAACTCGTCCCATTTACTTAACATCATTTCTTTCCGGTGGAAAAAAATTATGCAGTCAAGTCCAAATAATTTGAATCCGGATAGTTCAAATTCTTGGGTATTTCAGACATGTAATTTTTTGGAATATTTCTCTTTAGGCTTTATTAAAAACATTGGTTAGTTTAAATTTTGAAATAAGGATCCAGTTAAATCAAAGCAATTTTGGCGTGATTTTTCAATTCAGACACAGTGGAAGCACTTTTCATGGTTTGTAAAATAAAGTAGTGCTATTTTCTGCGCTGCAAGCAATTCTGGTGTATGTATGTGTGTGTTTGTGTTCCACCCACCTACGTTACAGGTAAGAGTCTGCAATAAGGCTAAGAGAGGGAAAGGGAAAAGGGTTTAGGCCCAGGTGACTTTATTGTAGTCACCCAGTTCCCCCCCCCCCCCTCTTGCACACAATAGTACAGTCATTCACATTTATTACTCTTTTTCTAACTATTCTGATAATTCAAAGTCCTTTTAGTATTCCAATGACTTAGAAATAACCGCAGTCAACTGAATAAAAAGATTTGAAGCTAAAAAAAAAAGTTGAAAAGACTTTCAGTGCTGCTGCACAGAAAATCTAGAATCTAGTTAAGCCTACCACTGGAACTGAGAGACACATAAGAACTTTTAAAAAGCTATTTAACTCATTTTTTTCACCACCTAGTTTAATAAAATGTAGTATCACAAGCATGTATGTTCTTTCAAGTTTTGCAATAATATGAATAACTTTTTTTCGACACTACTCTTGAGATTGAGATTTTAAAATTTAAAGGCACTCTTAATCGAGTCTTCTTTTGGTAGTGACGGCTCGAATTCGTCCAGAAACATGAGGTTGTGAAGCCTGACATAGAGTTGGGCCGAGAACTGCATATTTAGCAATGCCAATCCGACGTCCGCAGGCTAGACAACTCTAGCTAAAATTCAGTGCGCTGCGGCCCGTAGACCTAGGCGAAAAAATGGACCGCGAGTAAGCAACGGTTGCCGTTTTATAAATGTAACTACAGCGTCATTTTATAACTTATTGTGATGAAACTTGGTGAACAATCAGAAAAGATATTCTTCTATACTTCTGCGGTAAAACGGTATTGATCGGCCGTCTGGAAGTGTTGTTTTTGAACAAGTTTTTTCTTTTCGTCCGCTGCTCTCTAAAACTACTGGGACTACGCATTTCGTCGCTGGACAGATTTTTAACATCTCTTGTGCAATTTTTACCTACTTACATTACTTTTTGCCCGCGTATTTGCTCGTATTCGTCTTTGAAAGACACCCACCCTCTCAAAATAATGACACTTGACATTCAAGACGAGCCGGCCTGCTAAGCCTTTGGTATAGCGCACAAACTGACGTTTGGTTTGTGACGTCACATGGCTAAGAGCGCTTCTCTCATTGGTCGAGAGCATGTGAACTGGGTTAGGCGAGTTTATCTTATAAGATTGTCATTATTCTAATAATGGCTTGCAAAGGGGTGTGTAGGGTAGATCTACGTAAATAAAATAGATAGCTATTGGATTTTGAAATGTAAAAATGATATTAAAACATAAAGTATTCATTCTATTTTTAATAAATTTGTAGCACTTTAGAAACATGACTTTCCTTCAAACAATTTTTACTCAAAGCACTTGGAGCACTATGTTGACTTACTTTATACCCCCTATAGTATTCAGTTTAAAATAAACCATAAGCACATCTATAATATGGGGACTTCTCTGCTTTTAAAACGAATAGTTTGTTTTTTTTAAGGGAAAAAAAAATAAATAGTGGTACATTTGCAGTTGCCTGTACATCTATAAAGAGTTTTTGTTTCTTTAGTATGCTTTTCGAATGAAGATAACATCTTATCTACCAAGTTAGCTTATAAAATATTTAATTGATGGTTTCTAACTATTCGTGTGAGATCTAGATCTAGATCTAGATCTAGCTCTTGGCGGGGAGGTTGGACATTGAGTCTGATCTGATAAATCCTGTTAAAATAAATGTGAAATGAGCGTTCTGTATGACTGATTCAGTAACCAAATACAATATTGTAACTCAAATAACTAACTCATTGAGGCTGGGGTGATTCCATGAGCAGTCACGCTATTTTTACTATTCTAATTAGGTACGTGTACCAAGTCCCACGAACGTTGGAAGTTGAAGGATAAGAAACGCTCAATGAACATTGAATTATCTCTCATTATCTGAAGCGAGCTTCTAGATGTATTTTCTCCTTTTTTTTCTTTTTTCTTTTTTTTTTTTAAACATCCTCAATATGAATAAAGAAGCTTCTGTTGAAAAATATGGATGCCCAGATTCCACGAATAATGGATTCAGATGTGCAAGGATGGCTCTAGACTAACGTTACCTGCAGGGGTTGGGTCGCAAATTATGGCACTTATTTCTACATAGCAAGTGTAGAATGGAAGATAATTTATGCCATCAGCGTAATTTATGCATAAACTTACCATGCTGATTTTAACAAATTAAGAAACAAAACAAAAATACAATTTAACCACCTTGGTTGATACTTATGATAAGAACATTTTGGAGGTGGCAACTTCTGAAATTACATAATGAAATGATGAAACGGTAATATATGCTAATTTATGCATAAATTAACTAATGCATATGAATGCTATATATCTTTAACGAAGTAAGAAACTAAATGATACATGTATTATACTTCTGCCTGTAAAATTTTATTGAAATATCTTGGTAAATATGGGAATTAGAGAGGTTTTACGTTCTAAATAAAGGAACGCAAGTTTGGATTAGGCGGTAATGTATGCTAATTTATGCAAAAATTGACCCTTCAAAACAAAATTGTCAAAATTATCTCTGACAAATTATGATTCTATATAAAAAATTATACTAAATTGTCAAATTTCATGGAAATATATTGCTAAATAAAGAAATTAGGAGGTTTTAACTTCCTTCACAACAAAAAACAAAGCACCAAAAAGGTCCATTTTTTGGACCATTTATTCCTCTTTACACCTATAGACATTTTTGGCTTACTTAAATCCTCATAACTTTTTTTTTTCTGGACCGATTCTCAAAATTTAAAAAGTTTTCTTCTTTTGAGAGCAAGCTTTATAACTTCCAATCATTAGAAGGTAAATATTACAGCTTTGAAATTTTGGATTAGCATTGCTAGCATATTTACCCAAACAACTAATGAAACTTACTTGCCAGACAAATCTGTAACATGCACAAATGTGTCATTGAAACTGGCATAAATGTGGGCTACACCAAATACATTTTCACCCTCTTTGGCTTGCGGACCAAGCACAACCTGCTCTTGTTGCTGTGGCTTTCCTCTTCGTGGAGCCATTCTGCAAAATATAGGCCTACATTCAAAAAAAAAGCCACGCAGATGTACAATTCCTAATTGTATTACAGAAAAGAAAAATAGGAAAACTAGGCCTAACTAAGCAAGTTGAATTTTAATGTAGGCGACTAAAAATGGGTCTGAAATATATCTATGACAATGTAATGTATGTATATTGCAAAAGGATAAGCTATCTTACCAACTGAAATCTAGATATTACAATCTTGTTAAAGATAATCCATCTATATCTGACAAATAAACTTATTCAGAGTTTGAAAAGCTAGCATCAAACATTTACGAATGCAGAACCAGAATTCCACTCTTAAATGAAGCCTTGTTTATCAGAGCTTAAAATTGAAGTGGGGCTAAATTAAATTCCGGAAAAACATGACAGTACATCATAAACAGAATTTTTGAGAAGATGCGGCAAAAGAATCAGTATAAGCAACGATTAGGAACGATTTTAAAATGAAATTTGTTAATGCAATTGAAGGTTCCTACCTTCTTTTCAGAGAAAAACAATGTAAAAGGAAGTACAAGTGAATTTCCGGCAAAAGGGGGATAACTCAGAGTGCGAAAGTGTGTAAACTCTCCTAATAACAAAAGTTGAAATCGCTAGTGGTCGATAAAAATGATTAAATAAATAAAAAAATATGTTAAGGTGTTTTCATGCACATTCTTTTACAAGCTTTAACGTAATTTGCAAATTTATCTGGAGCGATAAGCTTTGGGAAGTGCCAGTTTGACTCCACATAGAGAACACGAAACCGTTAATTACAGTTGCATCTGAAACCTACCAGCGAAAGTGTCTGAAAATTAATGGATTCGTTGTCGACAGAGAAATTTTTTGTTGGAATGGACAGCCTGTTTTCTAAATTTAATTAGGCCAAGACGTAGATCTAGAGTTCACAAGCATCAACAAAGAGCGGGCCTGTCTCGATGAATGTCAGCGTTTGTTATTAAACTTAAGTTCTACTTTGATAGGTTTTATGCCTACATGAAGATGACCTTGTAAACGTTTAGGTACATCCTCAGTAAGATTGAGCACCGCTTGATGAAGACTTGGTTCAACTGACACCGACCTATTCTTCCAGACAGCGACTTGTGGTAGCGCTAAGGTAAGACTACTCGCTCGAAAAAAATCTTTGGTAAAGTGTTCCTTATTATAGATGGATAGAGATAAATGAAACATTTCAATTGAGAAAATGGGCTTACATTTATATGATTATCCATTCAACAAAAAAGAAACATACAAACAGATGAACTGGAAATACCGATATTAGTGATGGTGATAGTAGTTTCTTGGTGCCTAACATTTATTAAAGCATATAATTATCAATCGCAAAATCAGATATAATAATCAGATGTACTGAATTTTCAATGGAAAACAAAATACTTGATTGGTTATAAAATGACTTTTGAAATTTATAATGTAGAAGAGATGAACAATATATTTCAACTCTCTAGCCTTGAAGGCTCTAGGCATATGATTTTAAAATGAAAGAAATAAAAATATTAATTCCCGTACTTTTTTTTAAATGTTGACATTTATAAACACATTCAATAATCGATAAAAATGATTTCCCATCGCTTCTTCTGACTGATGATGTATCTCGATAGTCACAAGCGAATATTGCGAGCACTGGCTGGCGGAATTATCAATAATCACATCTTCTCCTTGACCAGTAACATCTGGTGCCCCCATAGAAGGTATGATTGGCCCAGAGGAAGCTCTTGTATAATACATGTAATTAGAAACATCATCTACCGGAAATATGGCCACTTCGATTTTGTTTGGGGGGTTGGGGGGGGGGGGGGGTTGAGCTGGCAGCTGCGTCTCCTGATTTGCTCGTGGGCAAATTTCTCCCGTAGATATATCCACTTTTTGCAGAGAACAGTCTCTGAAATATAAATAAACAATGAACGTAATAGTTGTGATTACCACCCATTCTTTTAGTTTGGGTTTCCTTTTACAGAAACCTGGTTACTGGATCTTCATTCCAAGAACTAGCCTTCAGCTTTAGAATGGGTGCATCAACTTAATGTCGGTATTATTGTCACTGAAAAAGTTGGCATTCATTGGGATGAACTTCATTCTCAAAACATACCAGAACCGACTGTTGATGCTTTCTAAAGAGTAGCTGCAGATATCTTTGACACATGGAACTTCTTTCATTGCGTCGGAGCTATTGATGGAAACTTGCCAGAGTGAATAGCTCAGCTAACTGAGGCTCAATGTTTTACAACTACACTCTCTGCTGCTCTTTTTAGCTTCTTCAAGTTGCCGTTGATGCTATATACAGATTCATAGCTTTTGACGTCGACAGATATGGAAGAATATTTGAAGCATCATGTCTGTTTCAAGCTTAAATTGATAAAACTTGAGTTTGAACTTATCAGACCTCGCCACAGTCAGATGCTATGCCACCCTTTGTTTTAGTTGCAGACAAGAACTGCCCTCTGCTCACATTCCTCATGAAGCCATACGGTGGAGGTAATCTTCATTTATGTCAGGAGTGTTTCAATAAAAGATTGTCACGCTGTAGAAAAAGCATAGAGTGTGCATTCAAGATTTTCAACTTCAAATGGTGCATTTTATCAAAATGTATTGATATCAGGGTTGATCTGGCAGACAACATCATTAAGTGTATATGCATTCTTCATAACACCATAATAGATAGGGAGGGTGTTGTCCAAAACCTTACTGAAGTGTCATTCCCTAGATCAGTTTTGTCATGGGAGCTTGCTAGTAGACCTACTAATAATGCCAAAGATGTGAGAGACAATTTTACCTCATATTTCTCTCAGAGCATTTTAGTCTATAACTAGATCATGATGGACAAATTTTTGGAGAGAGAGACACACACACAAAGAGAGAGAGAGGGGGGGGGGGCAGAGACAGAGGAAGATAGAGAGAGAGAAGGAGAACTATTGCGTGGTTTTATCAACATCATCACTACCATCATCATCATATGTCAATTAGTGTTATGCGTCGAGCTCTCAACAACTCCGTATTCGTATACAACCAGTAAAATTACACGCACAGTGTGCTGACGTGTTTTTAAACATATTGAAGATGTTGATTCTGTTGGCGTGGAGTATGTTGCGTTTGTCCCAAAAAGCAGTTATAACGCACAATGTCCACATTGAATTGCTTGGATGAAACTGTAGTCTTAAAAAGAAGCACTGTTTTGGTACCGCAAAGTACAAAAAAAAAAAGACAAGACAGCTTCGGACAGCTTTGGAAAGAATGTGATCTGTATGCGTCAGCGGCGCAGCGCGCTAGGGCTGCCACACGGAGGGGAAAAAAAAGCCTCTAGATGCCGTCCTTTCCACAGCCGCGCTGTCAGCCACTTCAGCTCTAAACACTTCCTGTTTGACCCCACACAGAGAACGCTGTTACATGAGCCGTTTCTTCCAGTTGGTTCTGAAAGCTATTAGAGATTTAAGTCTGAAAATGGATTCATGATTATCTGGCAAAGAATGTTTTATACTTATGTAAGGATTACCAGTGGAAATATTAATTTTGGATTGGTTGCATTCTTAACAGGATTGAGCACTGCTTGGTGATAATTTGATGCAACTTGCATAGGTCCTATTCTTCCATTTGTTTCAGAGCAGCGACTTGTTGTAAGTCAATCAAACAATTAGACCACTTGGACGTTATTTACGTCTCCATTCCTACTCGAGGGATATGTAGCCAAAATAAAATATACTATGTGTATCGACATAGGTAGAGGTAAATAAGACCGTAGTAGAAAATGAGGCTGAGATATATTCCTTTTTTTACTCATTAAATCAATAACAAAGAGTGGAAAAATGCAAAGAAACGATATTGCAAAAAAAGTATGATAAATTGGAAGTAACAGTACCAGAACTGATAGCAGTTCTTCTTTACTGATTCGTTCATCAATACCTTCTGTTCCTCTTCCTCTATCTCCTCCTCCTGTATCTTATGACCCACACCTCTCTTTAGATGTTCAATCTGGTGGGTGTGGGATTAGAGCATTTGCTCTGTAATCCACGACATCAACAGGGAAATGCTTTGTGGGTTCGAGTCTCACAATGAGTTTAGGGCCTCATCTTTTCAGTTCTACAAAAAAGCCAGAGATCCACGGATCAAACAACGAGCAAATAAATAAATCTATTCACACCATGATATTAGGCAACATAACTTGTAGTCTAGGCTCCACTAGCATCAACGATAGTGACACAAGTTGAAATGAAAGGAACAGTGAATTTGACTTGATATATATAGGAGCGGCTGTAATGTAAGTTATGACATCAGTAACGACCAAAGCGTTATTATAGCATAATTCAGCGACGTGCACGGAGTAACACAGAAGACATCAATTTAACGCTGAAGTGATAAATGTTTATCTACATGCAGAAAAGGAATCATGGACTTAGACGAGCAACACAGAATGTGGTCTCTCAAAGGGTCTACATGCACATGTGAATATTTTCTCCAATCTAACCTACGATGATTTTAAATGAAGATAGCATCAGTACAATAAATACGTAGCATGGCTTAGATTAAACCGAGTGCTGAGCACAGCCATTGCAAAACAAGTTCGAGGAGATAATACAGAACTGATAGTACTGCATTGTTTTCTGTCAGAACTACAGCAGCATATTAATTTGCATCAAATGAAGCGATTCAGCTTTCCGAAATTTTCAAAGCTATTATTGGTATTTGAGAATGGAGAACGTCTTTGTTTTGTCTGATATGGGTTTTAAAAAAGTCTGACATTACACCTTAGATAAATTGCTTCTAGACCTGGTATATGTATAACCATTTTTTTAAAGAATCTATTGCTCGAGGGGTAATATGATGTTCGAATTGATGACCTTTTGTTGTATGTTTTGCTGATTGAAAATATTTAATCATTTTGTACGACAGTTTTGTTTATTCATAACTAAAGCATGGTGCTGGTGGGAGTAATCAATGTACATGGATCTTTCTTAATGCATATTTTCATTTAAACTTGTGAAAATAAAAAGCCGAGTACAATCACTTTTTGACGATCGTAATCCAATGCTATTGGCATGGGCTACGATGATCCAGTAAGATTTTATCCTTCTGTCAATACCAGTCAGCGCTAAAATAATAAATTTAACACCAAAGTCACAATATAGGGATATAATCTGATTAAGCCACCATCAAGACAACCATTTTTATTATATTTGGCACAAAGATTAAATTTAGCTTTTTTTTTATTCCTTTCAATCAGTGTGAAATCGTTGGTGGAAGTAAGCTTATATTGTTTCTTTCACATTCTGTGTCTGCTCCCGGTCTTAATGGCTATACCACTACCCGAGTTCTTTCGGTGTAAAATTATACCCAAAAAGTCTTTTTTTCAATCGCTTTTTTATGAAAATAGAAACATTTATCGACATAAAAATAAAGAAGGTGCAAACTAGGATGCAAAGATAAGTAGATAGATAGATGCCTAGACAGTTTGATAGATAAAAAATATTTAAAATATATGTGTGTGTGTATTTAGTTGGGTAGATCGATGAGTGTTTATTTGGATAGTAAGATAGATAGATAGATAGATAGATCAGTAGATTGGTTAATATATAAGCAGGAAGGCCTAGGTAGGTAGATAAAACAGACAGATACATAGACAGACAGATACCAAGACAAATAACATATCATATTCTTTCTACAGGTAAGTTCTATTTATTGCATATTCATTTAACCAGGCATGTAAATGATATAATCATATGAAGGTATTCAGATATTTTTACACAAAACAATTTGCAGCCAGCAACACCATTCCATAAAATGCGCTAACGTCACAAGTAGTGTTTTGTTTTGCTTTCTAATATCTTGTCGAAAGAAACAATGCACGTATAGGCCTATAAGTTACTGTGTTAAGCTTTTATATGACTGGATATGCAAATATGTAATAATAAGAACCAGTTTAATCTTAAAAATAATTACACTAATTCATTTAATTCAATACCGACCAGGACCTCACAATCACAAAGGGGATTTTCAATTTTTTTTTTTTCAAATCTAAAACTATACTATTTATGATATGTGAATATATATATATATATATATCAATATAAGAGTAGATACAAAAATAGATGGACTCATCGATGGATAGATGGTTGAATGAAAAAGTATGGTTATAGACATATAGTTCTATAAGAATTAGTCAGATGGTCTAAAACTGAAGCTGTCGCTAATTATTTCCGACGTTCGAGTCACCTGATGGCGTACAAAGTCATGCTTAACTTCGCAAAATCGCAGAGAGGGTCCCAATTAGCCAATGTGTCTAGTAAAGCCCGTACAGAGTGCAGATGTTGTTTTAACCTGAGCATGCTTGAACTTGTTTGATATAAACCTAATCACTATGTAGTGTGTTTTCGCGCAAGCAAACGGGAAAAAAAGGAAGAGGAAGAAAGGGGGGGGGGGGGGGGGGGGGGGGGGGGAACAGGGAGGTTCAGATCGAAAAGAAGAAAGGGGCTCAATCAATCACAATCACAGACATCGGCTAAGCTAACATCTGGTGCACCAGTACCTAAGCATTCATGCATTGCTGTATGCGTCAGATTTTTGCAAAGAGGCGGACGATAGCTATCAGCTCTTTTTTTTTTTTTTCTCTTTTCAAACTAGATTACCGGAATAGTGTTGACTTGGTGTTATCAAGTTCGCTCTGAAACAAAGATACCATCCTTAAATGAAAAAAAAAATTTTCCTCGTACGAATGCACAATGAATATTTTGCATCAGCAATAATATTTTTGGAAAACACGTTAGAGTAGGTACCGTTAGTTTTGAAAAAAAAAAAAAAAATCGGTTGCATCAACACCTTTCTCAACACATGTTTGATTATGTGAATGTATGTCGAATTTTTCAGATATTGCTCTATTGAAGTCCTGCATTGTTGTTAAATAACAACTAAAGAAAAAAACAAAGGTGTAGATTAAATTTACCCGTTGTCGATTGCCTTAGCTAGTTTAATTGTATGCAATGGCTCATTGAATTCAACTTCATGCTAAGCCGAAGATGACAACTGAATGGACCTGCGCTTGCAATGGCGAGAAAAAAAAGTTACAAGTATTCACATACACTTGAGATACCGTTACACGTTACAACTAATAATACATGTATTATATTAAAAAAAAAACACCTTCCAGCAGCTAAGTGTTGTTAAGGGAGAAGTGATACCATATTTCCCTGTATTCACTACTTATCACATGAAGTGTTTATACCTCCTCCTAATGGCAGAGACTAGCAATCAATCCCCTAACATTTTTTTTTTAATTGAGAGGCTGGTACAGTATTTTGAAGTGTTTTAAACGCGAGTGACAACTGAAAATCAACCAACTGTTGGGGAGTGTGCGTTATTTTAAGTCCAGACAAATTGATTATTTACATTTGGCCGCAATTTGATTGTTGGTAAATTTACAATGTTTCCAATTTTCCGCATGTTATTTTGTAGCTGCCAATGCACTCATGAGTTGTCTTCCCAATATTAAGACTTCTTTCTTTTGTATTTTTCTTCTTCGGAACTCACTTCACAAAACAAAGTTCTTTACAGCAGTTGTAGAAATTGCACTAGAATCTTCATTTATATTGTGCTAACATACATAAAAGTTCTTAGAATTGGAGACATTGTAAGCCTTTTCAGAGCACATGGATTCAAGCAAGTAGATAAAAGCCAATACCTGACTTAGGAAAATATAAAAAGAGACACACTTCAGAAAATTAATTTTCAAGTAATCATACTTCAAGAAGGAGCGGAAAATCAACACTAATAAGTCAGTTTAAGGCTCTTCACTTATCAAAACAAATGACGGAATGAACCTAAAGGAAAATTGAATGCGTGAAAACATGAAATAAAAGAAAACTAAAAGAATTAACGATACGCCAATATTACTAAGACAAAATGCCAAACATAATGAATGACTAAATCAGAGAAATAGGAACAAGAAATTGAATTGCACGGGAAGATTTCAGAGAACCATCTGCACAAAAAAATCATTAAAGAGATTAAGAGGCCTACACGATTCAACTGTTAGAGAGAGGTCACAAAAAAAAAAAGAACATGAAGGGCCCACCGAAAAAGAAAATTCGGCAATACTCGCTGAGAGATAAACAAAGAGGCAGCATCATAAACTCAAATTCAGAAAAAAACGCATGGACAGAAGAGGCCACCACAAAATGACCCTCTAAAGATCTTGCCAGATGTGACTCACTTGCAAGAGAGGAAACTGTATTGTCATCACAAAAACAAAGTTAAAGTGAAATAAGATATCTGGCCCAGATGTTGTGTCATCAATAGTAGCTACAAGACAGGAGCTGACGAGTAAACTGTGTTTAGCGAAACTCTATTAACCTGAGCATATATACCATGGAAGATGAAAAAAAAATGCATATTTGTATCTTACACCCTCTTTTAATTTTTAATTTTACAACCTACTTTGTAAAGCTTAGAAATGTCAGATTGATAAGAGACTGGAACTGCGGTGAAAAAAAAGTTTAAAATAAGTGAGGGAGTTTATATTTCTTAATTTTTTCCTCAAACAAAAAAATTCTCGAGAACGTTATGGGACGTAAAAAAATTGAAAGACCCCTATTGTTTTAACATAGGGGAAAAATGATGATTATCTCTCAAATTTTCATTTTTTTTCCAATAACAAACCCTTGAGAAATCAAATTATGAGACTTCATACAGTTCAAATCTTACGCTTGTCTTAAATGAAGGGAAAAAATGGAGTTTTTGATATCACGTTTACTCCGCATGAACCACAATGTTTTTTCTCCCATAAATGTATTGTACGAAAACTGTTTCCCGAATAACAGAACATTAAATTAATTGATCACATCTTTTACAGATTTATGGGATCAATCCGCTTTTTTTTTTTTAAACACATGGACTAGATCTAGACTAGATTTGAACAAACCCAAGACAATGAGGCATTTTAATTAAGAAGAAAATATAATTTTATTAATTATTTATGTTAATTAGGAATCACACTGAAAGGTCAAACATCATAATACAGCATTATGTTTTAATAACAGCCTCATGTGAATGCGACATACCTTTCTTGCTTGATTTCAGAAAAAGTAGGCTAAATACTATCCCCTACCTTTTTCTTTTTGTCCTGAGGCGACCCCTTTAGTTGTACTTACATGGCCATCAAAACCTCCCCTTCCCTAGGGCTATAACCTTTCCGAGATTGACCGAACTAAGGGGCGGAAATACCCGAATGCTTCCGGACGACTTTTGTTATTGTTGTATGCTGGGAGAGGACGAGACTCGACACATAGACTGAGGCTACAGGCTAGAGCAGAGCTGCTGCCCTATTTGGCCTGGAAATAGGTTATCTTCCAGCGAAGTCGATAGGCCTGATCTAGACGATCTTTTTACTTTATGTCTCTCTTTCATTTCAGATTTATTAAGTCTAAAATGTATACCTAGATCTCTGAAGATTAAGGATTAATGTTAGCTTTTCCTCATAAATATCTGGGTTTTTATTTAACAACTGATCAAAACGACGTCTGCTGTGAATTTCGATTCTGTTTTGATTCGGCCTACGGCCGTCGACCGACCCAGTTTGATTTGGGCTCGTCGACTTTGTCTTGGAAAGACAGGTTCTAGAACATCTAGTGAACATGGACTTAATGTTAGATCTAGAAAATTGGGAGTGTGAGGCCGATAGATTATCCTTTGAAGATAGTCCATTTGAAGAAGATTCATTGTGTTCAATTGGAAGCGAATCTGAAAATGTTGCGAATAACTGGAGAGGATGGAAACGACAAAATGGTGGACCCAACGTAGGCTCTAACAAAGGTGAGTAACCTTTGTCTGCTGTGTTGATTTACAGAATAAGACAAAGGTGATATCGTGTGGCTATCAACTTGGATCAAAATTTAAGACAGCCTCCTATAGATCTAGATGATAGATCTCGATACAGATTCTCTCCAGATCAAGAACTCGAAATACTAAATTAGATAGAACTCGAGATGTACATATAAGTTCATATCTATACGACCTAGATCTAGATCTAGAATCTAGATCTAGAATAGATGTAGATTCTAGATCTACATCTAATCTAGATCTAGAATGAAAAAAAAAATTATCCACCTGTATCAGATTTAATAAGCCCTAAGGGTAGATTAGACCTAAAGTAAACCTGGAACCTAGATGAGATCTGATCCCTTATCTAAATTTAATATGGTCTGCCTTGTGGAAGACATACAATGCAATCAGCATTCATGACCCACTTGTCACTAATCTAGATCTAGATTCTAGATTGAGATTTATCACTATCTAGATCTAGTTTAGATCCAGGATGTTTATTGGGCCCTCTTAATAAAACAATTTGAGCCATTTGATAGTGAAATGATCTTTGCTTATCAACTCTCTTCATGCTGCACTGGGTGTTTGCCCTTCAATCTGTGTAAAATAAAAAAAAAATTATGGGAGTTCTAATAAATATTCAAGTAGTGATGATAGATCCGTTATTTGATAATGAGCATTGATAATATAGTGCTTCAGGAAATCTCAACTCCAACACACTTTGTTTGAAACCTTAAAACAAGATGCACCTAAAGGTTCATAGAAAGTGGTGTAAGGGATTGTAAAAACATGCAGTACTGACTCAGTTGGAATATTTCTCCATCAAACCTCAAGGAAGACTCTGGGACAGTAATCAATCCAATTGCCGCTGTCACCTGTCAGCACTTTGCTGCTGCATTTTGAAGAGAACGGGGAAAGGTGTATTTACAACTTTGAAAGAAAAAGCTATGCGGTAAAATCTCCATTGTCGGGGCCAATTTATGATCATAGGAAACAACTTTCTCTCCGGTCAATGGTTAAAATATCTATTTTCTAACTTGGTACCAATTGATATGCAATTGCAATAAATTTTGTGCTTCACATCCCATGGCCTTGGTTCTTTAAGCTTTAGCTCAAAATGTGAGAAAATGCCAAATAGTCATTCAATCATTGGTTGATAATCCTCTATATGCACCTGTAAGGAATTCATAGTCTTCTATTAAGTGTTTAAAATAATCTTTGAATTGTAATTAGTACAGAAAAGTTTGGAATTCGCTGATTTCCCATTTATTTGATCAATACATCAAAAAGAACCATGCATCATTTGTAATTATGAGTTTAAGGGATTCTGGATTGAGTGGATTGAATTTGCCAGAGCATCTAAAAGTTTATTTCTTACTGAATATATCTCATTAAAGTGTGTTACTTGAATTCTATTTTTTTTCTTTTCCATTTCTTTTGTTTTGTTTTACATTAAATCATTACACTTTTGATCTGTTGTGTTTGTTAATAACTGTTGTATAGTTGTTGGTTGTAATATACAATGTATAGAATGATATATCACTTATATCTGTCACCTTCTGTTTTTGAAAAGAGCTTGAGAAGAGCTGTTTTTCTTTCTCATGTTGACTCCCACACATAATTATAAGGTCTATACTGTTTGAGTCACTTTTGACAAATGATTGTGATGCTTACGTATTTAGCTCTGCCCTCTCTTTCCGAAGTTTGCTATAGGATCACCAAGCTACATCTAACAATCATTGATTGAATCTGTGATACACCTTATTCTATTAAACCTAGGATAAGTCCCTTGTAATTCCCATCCATGGTAAGTTTTTCGTTTTATTATTTGTCATGTATTTCTTTCTTTTGGAATGTTTCTAACAAAGAATTTAAATCTCATATCTGCATTTCCTGATTGATCTTCACTAAAGATATTGCTTTCCATTTTTTGCCTCCAGAACGGCAAGTAACACCTCTTGCAGAATTATCAGCCAAGGCAGTTGCTTGCTACATACCTTTTGAAGTTGTCGAACATTTTCCCAAACCAATTCCAGAACCAATTCAATTAAGAATTGCTTTCTGGAGTTTTCCAGAGAGTGAAGAGGATATACGGTAAGATCTAGAACTTAAACACTCAGAATTTAAAGCTTGTAAATCAAATGTATAAGACCTGAATCTTATTCATTTACATTTGAAATGAAGGTTTGCATGATAATGATTTTCAATACACTAACAATTCTTTATTTGACAATTTAAGTTTTTTTTACTCTTTGTACATTCAGAAAGAGTAAGAGATACATTTGTTTTCTAATTAACATCTTTCTCTAAATCATTTCCATTGATTTTAAATTGAAGATTTCATTGGGAAAAAAATTGCAAATACTGTTTTGGTTCAGGCAGGTAATACTAAGCGCTGTATTTTTAAATATGTTTTATAACTTATAAATTTGAAAGTCATAAATATTATGAAAATAATAGAAATGTACCAGAAATGTGCTTCTTAATCTTGAAACGCAAAGCATATTGAAATTGTGGAAGTAAAGCAAAATAAAAAGGTTAAATGCAAGATGTATTACAGGTTCTAGAAAAATTCCGCTGTTGAGCTTGTTTTTTGAAATATTATCTGGCTAGTTCCCCTCTGCCATGCTGCTCTGAACCAACTATAATTATTCTAAATCTGAGTACATTTTACAAGACTTTACATTAACAACAATTCATTAAAAATAAAAAAAAATGGGTAACAAAAGACAATAAAAACAAAGAGATTGTTTGTCATCTACATTTTAGGAAGAATTTTGTACCTAAAGATTTTACAAGGCTAATAAGTAGCACATGGTGAGCACACTTTGTTAAGCCTACAAGCCTTTCCAGAGCCTGTTCGCAAGATTTCAAATTAGGTGATATCAAACAAGTCAGAATGGACAAAAGATCCAATATTTAATATTTAATTGATATAAAGAATGAACAGAATGTCATTTCATTATTTATCTCAATCTAAATATTAGATCTAGATCATGAACTATG
The DNA here is from genome assembly GCA_033675545.1 of Elysia crispata. NCBI lineage: Eukaryota > Metazoa > Mollusca > Gastropoda > Plakobranchidae > Elysia > Elysia crispata. The sequence continues at coordinate 90,063 of JAWDGP010000666.1, forward strand.
ATTGGTGAGCGAAAATACAAAGTGAACTTCTCAGTCTCTGTAAAATGCGCTACTCTAAGGGGTAAATAGAGTTATACGTCTTTAAAGTGGTCTCCATTCAAGAATTTGCTGCCTTTCAGCCAATTCTGACTATCAAGTTGCTAATGTGCAGTAAAACATATTTATTTTCTACTCTTTATATGATATGTCTAATAACATAATCTTGACATTAACTCTGCCTAATAACTGAATTTCAAAAGAAAATGGGAAAAGAGGGGGGGGGGGGGGGAGGGGAGAGTGTTAAAAAAAAAGCTTTCCTGTCTAAAATTAAGTTTTATGTATTGAGTTGAGTGCTTTTTTATGTGATTTTTGTGGGGGGGAGAATGGGGGGAGTGCCAGCTCATATTGTCAGACCAAAGTTATCATTATTGCTGACATAACTGTCGAGCTGAGTTTAGGTGCCTATAAGTCAAGAACATTTACAGGAAGTAAAAAAAGTAAAGAAAGTGTTGAGATCTTTAACTTATCGTGTATTGGACTAGAGGCATGATTTTTTTTTCAAGCAAATTGAAAACGTGTGTAAGTAAACGGAAGAAAAGAAGAATTAATATCTAATCTTTTATTAGCAGGCCCAAACATATCTTTGTGAACCCTCAATTATCTCATCCTAAGTTTGTACATGTATGTTAACAAGTTGCTTTATTTTGCACCTGCTGTTGGTGAGTAAAAAAGGGTTCCACAGCCTAAAGAATGTTGAATAACCAGCACAATTTGAAATGAGGCCTAGAACACATTCTGTCTAGGACCCAGTTTTTTCTTTGCTCAGATGGGGGGTTCTGAAGTGGAGCTCTCTAAGTTATGTACTTTGAGTGACACTCTTGTCACCAACTAATATTTTAAGAGTTTATGTAAAAAGCATAAACCATAGCTATGTTGATAGAGGATATAGATCTATACCATTTAAAAGAACTAGTATTTCTCTTTAAAGTATCATATCTCAACTTTTTTCCTTAGATTGTATTCCTGTTTAGCCAATGGAAGTGCAGATGAATTCACAAAAGGAGAGAGCTTATACAAAAGTAAATGTGTCAAAGATACTTTGCAGATAGGTAGGTAGTTTTTGTTAAAAAGATATTTGATCGTAACATTATATTATTAATTAGTTTAATGATTCATGTCAGTCAATATCCTACACTGTTAATATTAATCAGATCCTTTATTTGTGAGTTTCTTTGCAGGGCCAAAGAAAGAATGCAAATGATTGTCATTATTGATCTTGTTTATTTTTTCACTTTTTCCTAACCTCTTCTCCCAATATTGCACTCATTTATAGATATTTTATTTCTTATTAAATTTTATGCTTAAGTACAATGAAAACTATCTGGTCTTGTTAAATTAATCATGCAACCATTCTTGTCTGTCTTATTTCATATCTGTGTGTGTGTGTGTGTGTCTCTCTCTTTCTCTCTCTCTCTCTCTCTCTCTCTCTCTCTCTCTCTCTCTGTCTCTCTCTCTCTGTCTCTCTGTGCTCTGTCTCTGTCTCTCTCTCTGTCTCTCTCTCTCTCTCTCTCTCTCTCTCTCTCTCTCTCTCTCTCTCTCTCTCTCTCTCCCCCCCCCCCCCCTCCCATTTAATTTCTTTTTTTTTTTTTAATATTTGTAACACTTTTCAAATGAAGGATGCAATTTTAACATCATTTTTACTGTATTTTACTTAGGTTTTCACTTGAGTGGCACAGTGTCCCAAAATGTTGCTCAAGGCCAAGGCAAAGGCAGCTTCAATGTAGCTGTTGTGTTTGATAGACGCAGGATTTCCTCATGTACATGTACCTGTGGCAGTTCTGCCTTTTGGTGCTCTCATGTTGTTGCTCTATGCTTGTTTCGAATCCACCAAGTGAGTCTTCGTTTCTTATTCCTTGACTTCACTTGTATTAAATTTGAGCTACAGTTATTTTTTTTTAATCCATGCAATTGAGCAAGAACCCTCATTTCAGTGGCCTAAAACAATGACCATCAGAACTAGAGAAATATTTTTATTTCATTCTATACTAAAGCTTCTATGTCTGAAGAGCAATATATGAAAATGAGGAACTAATTATATTATTTGTTTTAAATATTAAGAAACCTCACAGCTTATTTCCTGTATATATGCAGGTATGGGAAATTGATTTTGTAAGCATTTTTTCTTTTAAATTGTCTGTAAATTGTTGTTACATCTTATTAAGTAAAAGGAATTACACGTATTACTAAACAGGAGAGTGAACATGATGTATAAAGTAATTTTGTGAAAAATTTGAGAGAAAAGCTTCAATCAAAGAGCCCACTGTATTCTTTTCAAGTTTGTTCTCTCTATATGTCACTTTTTAGTAAGTATGTTTGAATAATACATTTCAGGCTGGGTCTGTTTGTCTACGGGCACCTGTGTCTGAGTCACTCTCACGTCTTCATCGTGATCAACTCCAAAAATTTGCTCAATATCTTATAAGTGAATTACCTCAGCAGGTAAGATTAATTTAATCTAAGTTGTTTCTAGATGACTTGTTCATCATTATATTGATACCAATAATTTTACATGCTCTTAACAATCCTAAGCAATGCAAGTGTTAGTGTTGCAAAGGTCAACTTCTACCACTTGATTATCCTGTCTTTTATTTTATTTTTATGTTCTAACATGAACTTTGTTTTGAAGGATTTAAGTCTAGTGTGACCTACTATAAGTGCACAATCTCCCAAATCTAGGACTTTTTGCAGAATTGTCAATTTGAAGGAAACCTAAATTTTTAACCATTTTATGATAAGAAATTGCCACTTTCTCTTTGTGTCAGATTTTGCCCACTGCGCAGCAGATTCTTGACGAGCTATTATCATCACAAGAAACTGCCATGAACACAGTCTGTGGTGCTCCAGGTTTGTTCTTACAATAACAAATGTGTTGTTTAATGTTTTTCTTAAATTTTGATCAAGTGGGCTAGGAATATAAAAGCATATCACATATTGATTGGTATTAAATAAAATTATAAACACAGAGGCTCAAATTTTTGTCAGATCACTGGTTAAATATTCTATGATTTTGTTGGGATCATTATGAAAATTATACATATATATTTTTTAAAACATATTTCATCAATAAGTTTTGAGATAAAGGGATATTATGTACATCATTAATGCCTTTTTAGAAATTACAGACGTGTGACAGCTCTAATTTTAAATATATAAATATTCATATCTTACCTTACCCAATCCTCTGCATTTCCTGTTTTCTCTCCATTGTGACTACAAATGATTTGATCTTTCTATCACAACTCTGGGTCAGTAAATGTTAGTCCTTGCCATTTTCAACCTGCCAGGACTTGATGTTGATGATGCTGATAAGCAGCAGATATAAATTGTCTTTAAAATTATATTAGTTTTATTGCAGTTAAGCTATGAAAAATAAGTCATTGTTAGATTTAAGCATATTTTATTGACTGAGCTGCTCTGAACCATCCTTATCCCATCCTGCTATCAATGATATAGACATACCTTGAAACTGGCTAGTGCATTTTTTGGATATATCTCAGTAGAAAGAGTTTAGAAGTGGTCGGCATGCACACTCATCAAGACCTGATTGTAACCCAGAGAGGGAAGAGAGCTGGTGATAAAAGGAAAAATTGGGAAATAAAATCTGAACAAAAGATTTCCAATTAAGATTATGCTTATGACAAGAAAATAAAAAATCAACCAGCGCTAGTGATTATTCTGGTGCAGGTGAAATCAAGATGTAAAAGGCCTTGCAATCATTTGAAAGTGGAACTTTTAATTGTGCACAATAAAAGGAAAATTACATGGCTTTTGTCACATCTTTGTTAGTTGCTGGATGTGTTTTTTTCACTAAATGATAATGGCATGGACATCAAGGTAACTCTAGCATTTCTGAAAAGGAAGTTAACATTCTCCAGACAGCTCCAACACTTGTGAAAGAAACGTAAGAAAAATGTGTCATACGATGTTTTCTCTGACATGTTCACTTAGTGGAAAAACAATAAAGGGGACGGCAAACCCAAGGCAGAAAATAAAATGAGCCTGTATAATTCTCTTATGGTACTTCTCATAAAGGAATGGATATCTTGGCCCAAGTGAATAAAACTCATTCTTAATGAAGGTGACTTATATATACAGACATTTCTAATATGTCCAGTATCACTGCTACAGTTGAAAATGTAACATCCATATTTTAGCACATATGAATGAATAATAGAAGAATTTTTTGCTTAGCCATAGAGAAGAAGAGAAGTGTTTCCTTATAGGTCTCTACAAAACAAATATTTGAAGGCAAGTCTCCTCTTGAAAAAAAAATGGATATTTTATTCTTCTCAAACCAAGTTCCTATGTTTATCTCCTCTTCAAAAAATATAATAGTGTATTCAAGATAATATGAAGGTTGGAAATGATATGATTTTACCTGCTCAGAAATTTCAGGCTACGCTTTTTTTTTTTTGCCAAGCTAAAATTATTCTTGTTTGTCAATACCGGAGGGCATTTTACTCAAAACCATGTTTAATAATTATAACTGTTATTTACGTAAGTGACCATTTCTAAAACACTGGATTGAAGATGTGTACCTGACTCTTTTTGGTTAAGCATAGAAAAAATATATATGCTGCTCATTTCATTACTGGCATTTGTTTATCAAAGCCAAAAGTCATCTGAAAGAAAAAAGGGGGAAAAAGGCATTATTTAGAGTTCCAATTAAAGGTAAAAGCAATTCAAAAAATTAATTCATTCAATTTCTCTATAATCATCCAATATTTTCAATTGCTCCTCATCGTCCAATCCTGCAAGTTAATAATTTTGTATATGTTGACAGAAATAATTGATTCATGAACTCTTAATGACCTGTCATATGTACAAGTGCGTCTCAAAATGAACGCCACTTGACATATGTTATGATGCAAAATGAAAAAAAAAGAGTGCTGTATGTATTACAAAAAATGAAGTCTTTCTCATTAATCTGATTGCAGATCCCACTGCTGGACCCTCTGCCAGTGAACAGACATCATGGTCTTTAGATGAATCTGCTCTACATGCCAATATCAAGAACACTCTTGTCAAATTTTGTATACCAACACCCATTGTATTTAGGTTAGTGAAGAATAGAAATTTTGCTTATACTTATTGACATAATGGTGAAACAATTGTATAGGATATTTAAAAACAATAACTCAGAGAAAGAATTTTTGTGTCTTCACCGCATTGAATTTGTTCTACGGTTTGTAATTCAACTTTTTCTTCTTCTCGTTTCATTAATGTAGGTAACGGAAAAAATAAATAAAAAAAAGTTCCTTAAAAACTGGCGGTACATTTTGCCTAAATTTTTTTTTCTCTTCTTAGATAAACTTGAAGAACTGTATATTTTTTACTCAGACTGATTTTCTAAATCTTCTAAAACATATTTTATATTTCAGCGATGTAAATTATTTAACGGCTAGTGCGCCCCCAGCAGCCACGGAGTGGCAAATTCTTCTGCGCTCCCTGAGAGGTAGGGAGCCTGAGGGAATGTGGAACCTTTTGTCCATTGTGAGGGAAATGTTTCGAAGACATGACAGCAACTCTGTACCACTGCTAGAAATTCTCACAGATGAGGTCTTGCAGTGTGAACAGGTAAGGGAAAAAATATCTCCTGTTTAAAATATTAAGAAAGGGAATGTGTATTGCAAAAAGTCTCACATAAATCTGTCTTTTACTGGATATCATTGTATTTATATTGAAATTAAAAACATCAAATCTTCCCAATTAGTTTTAAATTTTTTCATTTAATGGTATTTACTGTTACATTTCTAATCTTTTTATATTCTTCTCCCCTAAGTTTTGATTTATTTTTGTGTTTTGCTTTTGTATTTTTAATCAGATTCTGATATGGTGGTTTATGACAAAAGTGCCATCAAGCAATAATGCGACAGCCGCCCACTGCAGAGGTTCTAATATTGGAATTGCCACTCAAAATGCAGCATCTAGCCTTTGTGAAGAAATGGTGACCTTGTGGCGACTTGGTGCACTGAATCCTAAGTTATCTCCTTATCAAAGGAAAGATATGCTCTCGAAATTCAGAGACTGGCACATAAGTACCATTGAAAAAGTGCGCAAGGCTCGCAGTAATACATCAAACCCACCAAAAAAAGGAGAAGTGGAGACTTTTCCAGGATTCAAGCCCGCTGTAGAAGCCTGTGCTTTGACTTGGGAAGACTACCCGATCCCTGGTGTAACATATTCTGAGAAAGATGGATCCCGTTTCTTTTATCATTTTGGATCTAATAAGCCACATGACAGTGATGCAAAAAAGCCATCCCGAGTTCAACCTGTCACTGTTTGTTCTCAAGATATTATCATCTCTGATAACCCAAACAGAGTCCTCAATCATGTTCAAAGAGCTCAGTACATGGTTGGGGCTGGAGGCAGTGGTCACAGTCGCACAGGAGATGTCCGCCAGTCAACCCCATCCCGTCGAGACTCAGGTCATGATGGCGCCATGAGTTCAGGTTCAGAGGGGTTCTGTGAACCTGAAAGAGGTTGTCGAGACTCGGACTCCAGTGGTGATTCTAAAGGCATGTTTTCTCGGAGTAACTCCCTGGAAGAGGTGGAACCTCTTCAAGGTGGGGCAATTACTTCTTCCAAAACAACATCATCTAGTTTACCTCAAGATCTATCTTGTATTATCTCAGGAACTTCAAAGTTATCAATGTCTGGAAGAAGGGCATCTTTAAACAGTAATGTTTTTGATGAGACCCTGCATCTGGATTTAACTCCAAATGTTAATCCTAAAAAAGATCAGAGAGAGAATGTTTCTTCTCTGTTAAGGGCCTGCTCATTCCCACCTGAGTCTCAGTCGGGTGCTTTTGCTGCAGCTCCTGCGCTTTCTTGTTCATCATCCTCATCATCATCAACAGCAACCTCTAGTCTCCACGGATTCAAGGAGCCTCAGCCTGAACAGTCAGATCTTTCCGCCAATCCCCAGCCATCTGCTCAAGCCAATCAGTCTGAATCAAATGAAGTCCATCAGCAACAACGTGGAGATGAATATCAAATTTATTTTTATGATACTAAAGCCAAATCTGTTGATAATGCAGAAAAGAAGAAGAAAGATAAAACTGAAGAGCCAAACATGTTTGCTGGTTTACGGAGTGTGGAGCATATGCAGGATGTAAGTTTTAAAAATATATTTAAGTATAGTTTGAAAATAAGTTCTGATCAAATTTTATTGGAGTCTCGTATAATTTGCTTAGCATGATTTTTCTTATGAGTGAATATTCAATATACATTTTCATGACTTCCCAGATTCTAATTTTATTTTGATTATCTAAAATTGGCATCTTGAATTATTTTTATGGTAATGTTCCAGATATTATTGAAAAACAAAAAAAAATATACGGAAGTATAAATGATTTACTGCACTATATGTTAAAAGGTTTAATTGTATTATTAGCAATACGTGATACCTAAACCATTTTCAGATCCTTTCTGACAATCAATCTTTTCCTTATTCAGATAACACAAATAAAAACTTCTCAATGCTCTCTTTTCCTACTTAGATATGGCAATATAGATAAATGACAGATTTCAAATACTTGATTTCTTTATTTCTTAAATTATCTTCTCAATTCTTATGCTTTACTTGTAATATGCAACTGTCTGTCTCACAGGGTCATAATAAGATATTTTTATGGAATCTCTGTTTCCAATAGATTAGGGTTCTCCATCAAACAGACTACCTTAATTTAAAATAGGGATTAAAAATAGACCTTGCTTCTGATACTCTGAAATACAAGATCATACAGTATGTCTCTGAGTAAAAAATAAATCCAGAAATGGCAATAACTTGCAGTACTTGTGGTTCATGTTCTCATTGCTGAATTCTATCTTGTTAACACTCTAACCAAACCAGAGAAGGCATTGAGGCTCCTTTAGGGGTTAGTGAAATAATTGCTTTGTAACATTCCAGTGAAAGCAGTGAGTTCTCTTTGTGAGAGCCCAAGCTCAAACTGTCTTAGAAAAATCTGGCATTGTAAAATAGCAAATGTAAGTTGTAAGCAGCAGGTATAATATTCACAAAATGAAGCGATGATGGATTATTTAAGGCAAATTAGGCAAAAAGAGGGCTTAGTTGTGGCTTTTTTTGTTGAAGGAAGGAAGTTGAGGTGAAACTTGTTACTTGAGCACAAAATCATAAATCATCTGGGATTCAATAGATAATCAATGACTAGATCAAAATATTCATAAGCATATGTTGGAATGTCGTATAGGAAAACAAAGAATCACAGAATTTCCATGAATTACTTTATGCGAAAACAAGTATAGAATATGATTGCTTATTGCAAAACTTTCAAGGGAAGACAAGCTTCTCCTTTTTTTTTACTCAGTGAAAGTTAACATAAAGAAAAGGCAGATGTTGATCATTTGTTTTGTGTATTTTTGTTATATTTGCAATAAAAAAAATATTATGTAAAAAGCATAAAATAGCACACATTCAAAGTCGTTTTTCCTTGTCATTTATGTTGTTGTGTTACTAAATGCATTGTAAATTTTTTTCCCCACATATGTGTGGATTGTCTGCATCAGCCTTATAATAAGTTAAAGTAAAATTAAAACTATTGTGATTTAACAAGATAAAAAATTTAACAAAAATTCGTTATTCCAGGTGCTATTTTCTCGAGCTGAGGCTTTGCATGCTCATGGTCATACTAAAGAGGCCTGTAGAATTGCACAGAAGCTTGGAGAGGAAATGCTAGACAATCCTCCGGATCTTCTCTCAGAGTCTGCAAGTGCTCCAACCCCAAAATGTAAATCTAATAAGATACATATAAGGAAATTGCAGGTTTCTAAATTGTAACAATTCATTTTTAAAAATTTTGTTTTGCATTTTCTGGTTTGTTTAATTTTATATTCAAATCTACATTCAGTGTATGGCTTCTACAGCTGGGTTGAGGGAGTAGAAAAAATTAAGTATACCTTTCAAAAGTGAAATTGCATTGTATTTGCATATGGTTTTCATATAGGATGTGGGCAACATCTTTAGGTATATTATATTTACATAATGAGATATGAAATGGATTTAATTACATGATTAAATTTGTTTCCTGTTTTTAAACCTAGCGAAAAAGAAGAAAGCTCTGACAAACATCAGCATGCTGGCCAGTGCTCTACTGTCTAAAGCCACCTTTCTATGTAGTGTTTTGTGTGAAGATGAGGAGTGTCATCACCTAGCCTTTAAAATTGGAATGTTTGGTATTGAATTGGCGAGACCACCAGCATCCAACAAGGCATTGGAGGTTAGAATATGTAATATTAAAGATATGTCTTATTTAAAACAAAGAACAAGAAAATGGAGTAGATTATTCATGAATCTTCATGTATTGATTAACAGTTATGAATGTCAGATAAAAGAATTGCCACAATTTTCAGTATGCAGATTTGAAAAGGTGAAATTAAAAACCTTTGAGCCATTCTTTTTTTATTACTACGAATTTATAAAACCCAATCAATAATGGAAATGGGATATTTAAAAAAGAGGAGTATGTTTTGTGTGATACATTGAGGCTTATTATACTGTTAGTTTTGTTGTTTATCCTCCTTTCATGTAAGTTTTTATATTTTATCTTTTTTTAAAAAAACTATTTCTTAGGTGAAATTGGCCCACCAAGAATCAGAACTTCTGCAGCTTTTGAAAAGAATTTCTCCAAGTCCAAGAGAAATTGAGGAGATCAAATTCAAAGCAGAGCAGTTAAGAGATGGAACTTTGAGGTCAAGAGGAGGGGCTCTGCTGCCACTAAGTCTGGCTTCCTTCATATTTGATGTGCTTTGTGTACCTAGTAAGTGTGCCTTTACTTTGATGTCTTAGTCAAAAATTGTTACTTCTGATGTGTATGTAGAGTTGTTTTTTTTTAAAAGGACTTTTTCCCATGGCTGCTGTTCTTTCGTAATGATATATTTTTCATTAAAAGTTGAAAATTGTTTTGCTTAGTAAGCATATATGTATTTTTTTTAATGACTCTGTTCTCATGCAATTTTTAAACTTTAAAAGATGTTAATTACAGCTGAATATGCTTTTTTATTTTTTTTTTCAGCCGACATGATGTACACAGCAGAGGAAAAACTGGGCTTTGAAGCAGCAGTGGTTGCCTTGGGTGAGAAAGGAGATAAGATTTTACTTGCTTTGATTAAAGTAATTGAGGCTGTGCAAATTCCTTTTTCTTAAAATTATGTAATGAAATTTGACCCTTGGCTTTGCAGTTCATTAAGAAATGATAAAATTATATGTTAACATTCTTTAGCAAACATCATGGAAGTTGTGATACAGCTGTTAACTATGCAAAAGCATTACTGCTTCACTTTCTTTCTCAATTTTACCTAAGGTGTCTGTGAAAAATATACAAACTAAATATTATCACATAATTTAGTGTAAATAACATGAAAGGTTCAGGTAGATATCGTCACAAAGTTATATGTTTCAAAGATAAAAATGAGAACTCCTTGGAGCCAGAGACTTGTTCCTTTTTCCCAAGCTTAGGATATGAAAGTATATAATAATTCTACCTTAGCATTCAGGAAGAAAATTTTTTTCTGAATTTGTGAAGTATCTATTAAAAAATTACTTAGCCTGTAAAAGTTCTAAGCTGAAATCTAATAATCTGTCTGGAACTGACAGGAATGAAAGCAAACATTGCTGAAGCAGATCACCAACTCTTGTGTGAGAGTACAAGGCGGCAGAAAGGAGAGATAGCCACTGCAATGCTTGTACACTACAAGGATGACCAAGTCAAGTTAAGTCTGGTCTGTATAGTTGTAGATTTCATGATAATGTAAAGAAAAATTTGACATTTGGGGGGGGGGGGGGAAATATAACCTTAGGAAGCTTATCTTTTAGCTAGTGTGAATAACATGCATCGTGATCATAAAGTGTTTGGTGAACCTAGAAAGGAAAGGAAATGTAGTATTCTGAATGGGGAGCATTTGCCCATGTCTGTTTAAACGAGTTTGTTCTGCCCACCTACTTCACAAACGGTGGTCTGCAGTCAGCAAGGACAAGGGGGACAGAGACTGAGGGATAGGGAAGGTCTGGTAGGGCTTGTGGGCAAATGCTGTGAGGTCATCAAGAGAGGAGTGATATGCCCTCATGGTAAATGAACCAATCTGTGCTGGTTGGTCAGAATCAGAGTGGGCCCAATTTTTATGGATAGGTGTGTGCTGCTTGTCATCAATTTATCTGAGATGTTGATAGATATTTCACAAGTTGATATGAGGAAGGGAGAAAAAACATAAGAACCCTTTGACCAATATGAAAGATTAAATTTTGTTTTTTTTTCATCTTTCTTTTTGTATTCAAATAATAATTATTTTGGTTAATTTGAAGGCCAATTTTTTTATCCAAAAGACTTTGAAATGATTTAAATAGTCTGAATATCGCCTGTTATTAGTGCAAGAAAAGATAAAAGTGATCAAAATAACATGTTCTTTTTGTGCTTTCAGATAATGGACAAACTATTGGATAAAGAAATGCACCAGCAGTATAAGGCCCCAAGTATGATCAACTATTTGTCAGGCCATAAACTACCAGCTGCATCCGTTCACGGTAGTCTGGGAGCTACATCAAGCTCTTCTTACCGCAGAGATGGCGGAAGCACTAGTGGTGGCAGCAATGGAAGTAATTCTTCTAACCACAGATCTCAGGGATTAGATAGATCACATATGGCTGAGAGAGGATCAGCTGGAGCAAACGTGACTGGTATTTACACTGATCATCATATATTTTTATTTTTAATCCAAAAATGGCAGGCTGACCTATAAGCTTACAGAAAGCTTTATAAACAATTGAGAACCAATTTAGTTGAGCTGTGGTTGACATAATTGAAAACCATTACTTTAACTTAAAACTTAGGGACAAAAAAAAACAGATTCTTTTTAATCATTCCTTAACCTTTGGCACCTCTCTGTTGTATCTTCAAGCAACTAAGACCACATGGGGAAATTTTTAAATAATCTAAGCCTTTCTAAATAAGTAGGAAATAGAGCTTATTGGGAGATTTCAATATTTCACTCCTTACAGTTGCAATTTTTAGCCAGTGAGTAATTTACTTTTTTGCTCAAAAGATCATATACTTGTATTAGAGACCTAATAAAACTCCTGTTTTTTGCCTTTTTTTAAAAGTCAGAATAAACTTTTTACACTTTTCATTTTTAAACCTTGTTTCAGCTTAATTGGAAGTAGAAAAGAAAAAGAATGATTTCAAACCACTATGTTCGTGATTATTTTGTCCATGTTTTATGGACAAATTAGATTTTTTTTTACATGTATATTTTATGGGCAGATGAAGATTATGAACATTGAAGCCAAAGTTCTTTTTTGATAGTAATTCACAAATACTGTGTGACTTTTCTAAGGAACAGATAGGAATACATGGAGAGAAGAGCGAATGGATTCAGGTGCTAGCACTGACAATACACTCACCCCAATGGGGGCTTCTGCAAATCCTCTTACAAATGGTGGAACTAGGCCCAAGACCACATTTTCCTTAAGATATACAAGGTAAGATATTCTTATGACTGTGTATGATATTCTTTTATTGATGAGTATTGCTATATTAATTGGATGTAAGTTTTTAGGAACGAAAATTTCATGTTCACGAAAACTGAGTTTTGAAGCCTCACTGTTAAATTATGTTTCAATTATGTCAAAGGTGAATGTTTCACATATCTTTCCCTCATTTTCTATACAAAGCTATTCTTTTAAACAGTTACTTGTTATGTGCACATAAAAGCTATTATTATGGTAAATAACTATATGACACGAGTTAGTTATTATTTTAGCCTATTTAAGGAAAATCCCACATGATATAACCACTTATTTTGTGTTTGTGAATCCATCAGATGTTTTACCTTTAATCTATTTTTTACTAGATTTCCTGCTTATTTTTTTTTTGGTGTTTTTCACACCTCCTCACAAGTTCTTGAAAAATTGGTCTAAATAAAATAATCTGTTTATATCCATTGGAGCAAAGATATAAGATTTAAACCTTAGATTACAACAGAGAAGATCAATGTGAATCTCTCTTTGATTGTATATCTAGACTCAGTTGAGATGCTGTTTGAATTGGTCTGTGAAATGTTTTTTCCTGACTAATGTCAATTGATTTTCTCTCAAATAAAGCCTATATATTTGATGATTATTGTTTAATATTATTATTATAAGAATTGTCTACAATTATCTAATGAATTCTTTTGAATAAATTAACAGTGGGAGAGATACTGACAGTTCAGCAATGGAAGAGGAGGATGATTCTAAGGCCCTCGAAGCAAAAATCAGGTGCATGGGAATGAAGAAAAAGCCTTCTCAAGGTAATCCAAAGCTTGGCATATGAGCTAATAATGATTAAGCAAAGACCCAAAACAGAAATTGCTTAAATTTTCTTTATTTTTTTTTTTCAAAACACATGAATGATTTCAGTTTCTTAGTTTAAAAATTGCTTGAGCAAAATTTTTTAAATTTAAAAATAAATTTCAAGCTCAAGTTGTGAATGTTGTTAGAAAGTGTGGATAAAGCAACTTATCTTGGTAATGCATACATTTTTATTTGCATATAAGGTATGGCAAGCATTGACAGTAGTGCTCCCGAGACAACCTCAAGTGATAATTCTCCAACACTTGTGCGAAGGAACTTTGGCAAGCACCAAGGTCCTGGAAGTGACAGTGGCAGTAGTGGGGAGAGTGATTCCCTTGGCTCTAGTAGCAGTGGTGATAAAGGAGCCAGGGCTGCACCAAGAGACAATGAAAGGTTGTGGACTATTTCCATAAGGAGGATTGTATACATGATTAATTATGGAAAAGTATTTATTCTTCATCATGGAAATAAAAATTGCCAACATGTTGTCAATTAATTCATATTGTATAAGAAATATGAACATGGTAAACAATTGCAGAATTTTAAGATATAAGCCTTTCAAGGATATGATAAAAAATTGTCTTAAGTTTTCAAACCTACACCTGGATTATGAGGAAGATAGGTTGTTTTCTTTTCATTGCAATAATAGTGACTAGGTCTCCTTCAAGATTTGGCTTATATAATTTCTTTAAGTTGCTTTATTTAATTCATGACATCATTGACCAGTTTTAGGATTATTATGAAGATATCTAACCTTCCTGTAAAAATCATTTCTACATGATGTACATCGAATATAACTATAAAAAAACCCAAGCTTGATTTTAATGATTTTAACTAAATCATAAAACAAAATTTTATTCAGTCCTCCAAGTCCATGCCTGGCTAGGATGTTGTTGCCCCAGGGTATGATAGACTCCAGAGGTCAAGTTGGTGGCAAAAACATCAGGTATTATTGATTGTTGTACACTAAACCATACATATCATTCATTACTGATTGTGCTATTTAACACATTCCTTATCAAATGCAAAACTGGTATACTTAACTACACTTTGTGCAATACTTGAAGGTAAGAAAATAACATTATTTTCTATTTTAATTTCATTATTCATTTTTCTAAGTTGTGTAAAACAATGGCTGTCAATTTTATTCAGAGTAAGATCTAAGGGTTAGGAAATGGATCCTATGGATAAAATTGATGCAGAAATTATTGTTAAAGGTTTTATTTATACACAGTATGAGAATGATGCAGATCTTAGCTCAGATCAGTGTAAGTGTGACTATTCAGCAAGTTGGCAGTGCAATCCAATCACAGTGAGAAAAGTTGTCACAAGTTTTTTTATTTTGCGTCAGAACTTTCTTCTGTGTATCAATATGGGACTCTCTAGTGATAGTATTCTTAATATTATTATAGAGTGATTTTTCAAATGGCAAAAAGAAGTCTTGAAATATATCTATGATGAAATCTCACAAAAGTTATGTGGACAAAGTTTTCAGCAGTGAGAAGGGTTAACAAAAACACAAAATAATCATATTTTGCAATCTTTTTGTGCTAAATATTTTATCAACAGGCAGATCCATGATTAATGTAATTGAAATAACAATAAGTCCACAACCATGGGAATTATTAGATTTTCAAAATAATATTTAATTTATTTATGAGTGCAGTCACCAATGGGCCATCACAAATTTTAAAGAAGTTTCTGCCTTTGCAACTTTGATTAGTGTGGCCTGCTTCATGATATGAATTAATAATGTTAGAGATTGTGGTTACTTTAGTTAAATTATGCTTTCTAACACATAATATAAAACAAAAATACATTTTTTTCAACACCCTGAAATTCCGAAGTTTGCTTGATGCTGTTTTTTTTTTATATAAAAACTTCAGTTTATTATCATAGTTGCATATCTACAAAAGCATCTAGAAGAAAAAAAAAAACTCCTTTCATGCAGCAAAGTCTGAAAGTACATAAACCTAGATGAAAAAAGAACACCACATGTCTGTTTGAATTCTTAAGCTTTGGCTTATCAATGCACATCATCAGTCCTCTAAAATGCTCAGAGAAGACGGTTGGTGATTTAATTTTTCAATTCATCAACTTAATTCTATATATATATATATATCATTTGACAGATACAAAGGACGACAACGACATGTGCCTACTGTGCCGAACCAACCAAGTGAGGCAGCATACCATTTCATGTTCGAGCTAGCCAAAACAGTCCTTCAAAAGGCTGGAGGATCTTCGTCTACATCTTTGTTTACTCAGCCGAGCAGCACAACGAGCCACACTGGTCCTCATCGCAACCTTCACCTCTGCGCCTTCCAGATTGGTCTTTATGCTCTGGGTTTAAGCAACTGTGTTTCCCCCAACTGGCTCTCGAGAACTTACTCATCCCATGTATCCTGGATAACAGGTAGAATGTTTTACTTGAGGATAATCTAGTTTAAATAATATTATTGTAGAAACACTTTGAAGAACAAAAAAGGGAAACAATGATATAGGTCTAGTATTAAAAATATGTTTTTAGAACCAAGAAACCATGTTTCTTAATACACAAGTCAGTTGAAAGTCACTTAACTTTCATTGTGATTTGCTTCATTCTCATTTCAGGCCAAGCAATGGAAATAGGCAGTGCTGCTATTCGCATGATTATAGATACTTGGGAGGGCCATCTGACACCTCCTGAGGCTGCCTCTCTGGCTGATCGTGCATCTAGGGGTCGAGATCCAGCTATGGTGCGTGTGGCTGCTGAACTAGCTCTATCCTGTCTGCCGCATGCTCATGCTCTTAACCCTACTGAAGTGCAGCAGGCTCTTTATCAATGCAAAGAACAGAGTAGAGACATGCTGGAAAAGGCTTGCTTGGCTGTGGAGACAGCTGCAGAAGGAGGAGGAGTTTTCCCAGAGGTGAGGCTGGTAAAGGAAATTGAAAAAAAGTATTTGATTAATTTGTGTGTTTGAGATAGATTTATATTATATCTTGTTTCAAGTTTTTCAAGCAAAATACTTATGCCTCTTTTGTCTTGGCATACACCATATTTTTAAGGTAAAAATAATAATAAATGAAATGAAATGTAATGAAAATTTTTCATGCAATGGAGATGACAGAAAAGTATCCAAAGTTTTCAAGGGCTTTGTATTTCTTTCTCTGGGTAGTAATTATCATCTAGACTTGCTATTTCATCTCTTCTTACTTCATTGTCGAAGGAGGAAATGTTCATCTGAATTGTTTGTGGCAGGCTTGATTGAATTGTTTATCCAAGCTTGACTAGAGTTGTAATTACATGTTTTTGCTTATAACTGTTTTATTTTTCAACTGTTAATCAAGTTGTTAAATCACAAGATTATCTAATATCTAGATTGCAATCACCAACTTACATGGGGGAAATTATTTTAACCTAGAAATCTGTTGACAAAGCTAGCTCAATCCTCTTGATCTGCTCTTGGTCAAGTTGACTTAACTTATTTTGGCATCAAACACACAACAAATGAGCACAAAATCTCTTCTTTTAAGGAAAACTGTTCAATATTTCTTTTTTTTATACTTTACCTTTCACATATTTTTCTGCAAGTTTTTTTATTAAGAAGAATATAGATTGGTGTGCCTCAATCAGTCTTACATTTTTACCTGTAATTATAGTAGATAAAAGGAGAATTCTAACTTTTTCATACATGGATAACATTTTTTAAAACAAAGCATGGAATGCAATGGTTCCTCCAATGCAGGTACTTTTTGATGTAGCTCGCCAGTGGTATGAACTTTCTGAGGAGGCAAGTCAGAATTCTCCAGATTCTGTTGATGGCAGTGATAGCAGCAGTCATACACTTCGTGCCCGACGAGAGTCTGGCAGCCCAGCTTCGCATGCGTCAACTGATCCTGGCTCCTCTAGGTAGATTTGTTTCTTTTGAAGTCTTAAAAATATCATTGTGAAATATTTCAGTGTTGAAGGATTTCAAAATCCTTACTTGTGTAATGTTGAGCAAGTTAAAAGATATATTTGAATTAATTAAAAGTTGTCTTAGACTAAATGGTAGCACTCGTAACAAATGATTAGTCTGTAAACTCATGATTTTTGCCAAACACCTGACCTGTTATAGCTATTTAACATTTTCAAAAAGAAGTTTTTTATTTTTTTTGGGGGGGGAGGGGATAGGCAATATCTCTAACACCCTTCAGGATTCCTTGGTAGAGCTATGGTAACTGCTTTCGTTTCAAGAGTTAAACAAGTCCTGTGTTTGAATGCTCAAACCAATGAGGGCTTTTTTGTTTTACAAAGCTACCATAGCGGTTTATTTGGTTCTTTATGTTTTGCTCTGCTATATCAGATTGTAGGAGAAAATGAACAATTCCAAGATCAAATTAAAAAAACATAACTCTTTTTTCAATAACATAAAACCAAGTTATGTCCTAAAGAACTTTAAATTTTATTCTTACAGTAGTGACAGAGCCAGCCCCAACAATGGGAATCCAGCTGCCATGCACCACCACTATACCCAGGTTGGCATTTTGGCATCCTCTCATAATAATGTTGGTGGAGGAGGGCAGTCCCCACCTCATAGCCAAGCCCAGATAGTTGGGGTGCCTGTAACCTCATCTCCCCAGATTATCCAATCAGCTTCTGCATCTCCTCATCATCATCTACCCCCTCAGGCTGTGGTTTTGCTTCCTGGAGGCCCTCCACAGGTAGCTGGACCCCACCATCACTTTATGCAGCCTTTCAACTATGCGCCTCCAGGTCCCCCATTCTCTACCCACCATCATCACCACCAGTTTGGTGCAAGTCAGAGTCCTCAGCATCACCAAGCTGCAGCTGCAGCGCTTCATTTGAACCATTGCTTGCACACCACAGCTTATGTGGCCTCCTACACCTATCCTGGCCAGTCTTCAAGTACAACTGGATTCCCTTCACTACCACCGGGCATGTTCCATCATGCTCCAGGGATATCTGCTGCAAGCGGAGGAGGCAGTGGCAGCTCACAGCTACGCTCACTACCCCCAACTGTACATGTGTTTACTAGTCAACAGCAGCAGCACCATCACCACCACCCCACAGCAGCCATGCATTCTCTGCACCATCCTGTAGAAGTTGTCACGAGCAGTCCACCAGCAGGTCAACAGCAGCAAGGAAATAACCCCTCTGCCTCGCAACAACAGATGCAACAGGGCAGTAACAGCAATAACCGCAATATGCAGGCAGCAGTGCTTCTTCCACCCCAGATGCAAGCTGTACCCAGCACACATAATCAGATGCAGCTCAACTACTTGATGGCCACGTTCCGTGTTGGCATGCTTGCAATGGAAACACTATCTCGTAGGGTGCATGACGATCGACCAATGACCAAATACAGCCGTAACCCACCTTATGGAGAGGATGTGAAGTGGCTTCTAAGTGTGGCTATCAAACTTGGTATGTATGTCTTGATTTAAAAACGTTTTTTGCAGTTTGATTTATTACGTGGTCTGACTTTTTCTTCATATGTGTCTTAACTTTTCCCTGATTTTTCATGTTAGAGGTGCTAATACAATATATCAAAACAAATTTCACTAGGTGCTAATTTCCTCTAGATGAGGAATATTCTGCTATGGAATTTTGGCTATTCATTTTATCCTCTGAAGGTAGGCAACTTATCGGGCATTTTTTTTCCGTTTGTTAAGTTATTGAAAAATGCATGTTGGCCCATATATCGGAAAGTGCAGAGTATCAACTATAAACTTTCATGAATAAACTGTCAGAACCTGCTGATTTTTTCAATTATGCAATAAATGCACTTATTAGTTTCCCAGCTCTTGTATACTTTCCTCCCATTCTTTTCCGAAAATCAAGTGCAGAAGTACATTTGAAAAGTGGATGTTTCAATTTCGTGATGTAAACTAAGTCTATCCTGAGTCTTATAAATAGATAAGACTGGCAACATACAGATCTTGGCTTAGATTGCATCTAGAAATTTAACAGTTTAATGCTGGTTTCATTAACGCTTACTTTCCAGACCTAAATCTTGAGTCTTCTTTTACTTAATTGGTAAACAGAATATAAATTGTACATCAATAGCTTTATGTCCATACTTATATCGTAAGGTAAAATTCACTGTTTCACAAAACTGGTTTACAAATATCTTAGAACTATCCCTAAAATAATGCCATGAGTAATTTGTTCAATTTTTCAATGACATAGCTCTATATTTTTGGGCATAATTGTACTGGTTAGCTTGACATCAATTAAATTTTGTTTAGATTTTTTTCTGGTCATTTTAACATTTTGCAATTTTTTACTTAAAGATTATTTAGAATATTTTTGCATGCTTACTACAAGTATTCTATGAGCCATGTGTAGTCTTTTTTACTTCTCAACCTTAATTGGGAGCAGTGGCATATTATAATTACTCTGCTGTTATTTCAAGTTGGAAAACAGTTACTGTTGTTGTCATTTGGTTTTGTACCTATACCCTGAAATAAAACACCTTATAGCCAAGCTGATCTCTTGGAATAAAAGATAAAAGGTGAAAGGTATCAGGAATTGAGTTCATGAAGTTCAAACTTGATCATATAAGAGCACTGATGTCTACAACTTTTACAAAGATCAGTCCATGGAGCCTTGCACTTTTTTGCCACACTCAAACTGACTTTTTTTTCTCAATCATAGCTTCAGAGGATTTTCTTTTTCTTTTTACAGATGCCAAAATAAAAGGTGAAAAGAAAAATGTGTGTTCAATTACTCTCATTTAATAAAATACCTTAAAAAAAAAAAAACGTTTGAAAATATTACCATAAAAATGGTAAAAGATGAAATATAGAAAGATAGTTTTCTATAAAACACCCTCTTATAACATTTCAATATTTTGAACCTTATTTAATTATGAAGTCAAGCAGTAATTTTTAAAAACTTTATCAGGATGTAACTCTCCCCCCCCCCCCCCTGTTTTGCTACTGTCATAACTTTTTTTAACGCTGCATATATCATTATCAAACACACCTGTCACTGAAGATAAATTTTATAATTTGCTCTCTTTTACTATTTCTACAGGCACAACATTCCTTCAGCAGTTCTGTGCTAGTGCTGTCAATGCTGTTGTAAGTCCATTTGTCTTGTATGACTTAGCCATGGAAGCAGCTAGGTTTTTGGCAAGGAACAACCCGACCCACGTTCCCACTCAGCTGAGATCCAACATTCTCAACTCTCTATTCCAGAAATGCCTGCAAATGTAAGTAAGCGTGATTGTTCACTTGATATGTGTCAATATTTGTATTTATTGGCAGTAAAGCTGAATTAAAATGTTTCTGGATCTGAATATCTAAGTGCATAAGAATTGTGTCTCTCGATCTAGACATCTATTAAATATGTCTATGTAAAATTGGATTAAATTTCATGAGAAAGAAGAAGCTTCTTTGATGTTGGTATTGAGCAATCTTCTTTATCTAAAATTCTCAAGAAAAAAAATTCACTGAACATCTTGCTTTATCTACTAAAGTCATCGCTTAAAACCTCTTCTAAGACAATCAGCAGAGTTTTCATACAATAATGCCCCATTTCCAGATTTGAAACAAAGTAAAAATCTCAAAAAGTTGATTTTACTCACAGAAGAGACCATGCCTATTTATCTGGAAAATGTGATGAATCACTTTTTTTTCTAAATCACATTTATAGAATGTAAAATATTCTTTGCGTATTTCAGGTTTATGCAGTGTGCCCACCAACGTATTCACCACATAAATAATTCTGACTATGATGAGTTTGTCAGTATTGTTTGCAATGCTCGCAATGCATTTTACCTAGCGCCAGGAGGAATTGTTCAGTTCAACGAATTGCTTCAGAGTCTACGACGGTCTAAGTCATGCCGCAAAGAATTATGGCAGCGCATTGTCAATGGCTTAGCAAGCGGAAGTGTATGATGATACAAATGTGTTAAAGGCAGAATGGGGCCTGAGACTCATCTAGTTCATTTTCATGCTTGTAAAAACATTTTCTTTTTCTATTTATTCACTCCAAGAAGAGTTTTTGGCCAATGTGCCCTTACCTCATTATTTATGCTCACACATTTGCTGTAACATATTCCCACAGTTTAACAAAATATTCTCTCATTGAGTGTGGGTTGTATTCTCAGCAGCCTTTCTCCATCCTATAAAAAAAAATTGTAATTAAAAAAAAACATCTTATTCTTCAAGAACCACTTCGATTTAATAAAAAAAAAAAAGAAGATATATACCATCTTGTTTATCTTATGGAATCCATAAACTATTTAAGTATTTAAATATTGTCTTTATATTTGTTGTTAATTCGGATGTATAGAAAATATATAACTTCTCCAGGCTTTTCTTTCCAGGATTATTTTTATCCAAATATTTTACCCACTTCAATTCAAGAAGAGTCTGCAATGATTCAGTAATGTTATTATGCTCAGTAATGTGTAAAATAGATTTTATGGGCTGAAAGTTTCTGGCAAAAATATGACTATCACAAGTGATAACATGTGGTGGCTAGATTTATGGCCAGAACTTTATTGTCAAGAGCAGGGAGCCTAGATAGGTTTTTATGATTGTAATTATATTTTTTTATTCCATAATCTTTGATGCATCTCTACTAGATTAAGATCACTGCTGTGTGAACTTATAGTTTTGTGAATATTTGTATGCATATAATTTTATTAGTAAATTTTTTATCAATCAATAACCATGTTTCAACTGGTGACTGTAGGCAGGAAATATATCTTCTTATCTTGATTGATTTGGCTGAAAAGACCAATATCACTTTCTCTTGTATAGTTTTAGCAGGAAAAATGTGTATTAGTATTTATTTCATGTGCGTTGTATCTGGAGTTTTAGCATTTATCGTTTTGTGGTGAATATTAACTGTTATTTATAACAAAAAAAAACCCCATTATGTTTCATATTTTATTCTCATGTATGTGTGCAAATCTAATTTATGATTATTTATAAAATCCTAGTTTGATGCACATCTGAATAGCATTTCCTAATTCTATTAAAATCATCAGGGATCGTGAATGAATTTGTCATTTTCTATCAAATGAAAGCCTTATATTTTGCATGTGCAAAAAATTTTTGTTTAAGGTATTTAAAAAGAATTCTTATCATACCACTTAGAGAAGAAGAAATAGCATTGTCTGTTGATAGATTCGTTTTATTGAACAAAAGCTAAATAAGCTTAGATTTTCTCGCCTTTGCCTTTTTTTGTGTGTGTACAATTTGAGATAAAAAAAAGAGGGCAGTGTGTTCAAAAGTTACTGTCCATTGTACAATCAGTACAATTCTATTTTTCTTATAGAACTCTTATACTAAATGTCAGGATATAAGATATCACATTTTCAAATGTAAACACATTGTTTAAAGCAAATTTTAATATTAGTAACAAAAGTGGATTTTTTTTTATATGTTACCCTTTATTTCTTTGCCATGTCTGTAAGATAACCTGCTTGCCATGAAATTTTTTAAAATTTTAAATTATTTTTTTTTTAAACTAGAGCTTCAAGCATTTTGCTGAAATGAAAGCATTTTATGCCATATACACATTTAATTTTAAATCACAAGCTCATTTTTAACATCTACATCAACAAAATCTTCACCACTTTTTAAAAAAATATTTGTCTATTGATAGCAATAGACAGGCAACATAAACTTGAAGTAACAAGAATGTATGAAAATAGTTCATCTATTTTAATCGAAATTTTTGCAAACCGCAGCTAACACAAAAAAAAAAAAGACTGCACTGATCTCAAATCATTTTTTATTTGTTTCGCAACTTCATTTTCATCTTTTTTCTTTTAATTTTATTTTGTGTGTCGATAAATTTTAAAGCAAACAAAAGAGAAAAGATCATGAGGAACCTTTGTAGAACATTTAAGGAAGCTGCAAACCCCTTTTTTTTTTTTGCCAAAAGTACTATTTTTCATATTCTCGTAAAGCCAAAATGTAAGTTATTGACTTGCATATTACCATTTGTTGTCTGAGCAGTTTATCAGAAAAGAATCTTTGTAACGTCTCTATCCAATGCTCTGATTCTTCCTGATGACCAAAAGATATTGAAAAGGACAATTTGACAACTCCTATTATAAAGGACTACTCTGTGTCAATTTATTACGCAACAGCTTGTTATAGTTCATGTTGCAAACTTGATGATGTAAAAATGCTATCTACTACATTAGTAGTGTATGCAGGGGGCCCTCTACTCTGATATTGCTAAACTTATCGACATTTAAAAATGATTCTATAAAAGAAAAATAATTGTACATACTGTAAAGATCTCGCCACCAAAAGCTAAACTGACTTATTCATTGAGAAGTTGGAGATGTAGTTATAAATTGTCATCATTGTAAATGTATGAAGGATCAACTTCCAAAGCTTATGCCACTCAGTGGCCCCCTACATTATGCATTATGACCAGTCCAAATTTCATCTGGCATCCAATTCATATCACCAGTTACATGAGCCACGTGTTGAAGGAGAGTAAGAGTTTTAGTTTTGCGAGTGAGCTATTTGTAGACCCCTTTTGCTTACCCTAAATGGGCAAGTTTTAAGAATAAATTTGGTTACTTCCTTCTGGTGTGAATCTTTTAATTACAAAATTATTACTTGAATTCATCATGTTTGGTTGTTTGTTTGACTGTTTATCACAAAGAATCATTTACCTCATTTTCATTGCTGCTCAGCATTAGATAGTGAAAAGATATGTGATCAACTGCTTATTTCACTATTGCAGTTTTTGCTTTTCATGCCCAAAGAAGAAAAGAGACATGTTCAGTTTTGCCAGAATTTTTATTTTGAAAGAAACTTTGCATTTGTTTGGGATAATTTTTGTCCCAATAGGATGTACATCAAGTAATAAGTAATGAAAAGACAAAAATAATAAAGCTGCCCTATTCTTTTGAAGTGAATTCCTCTTACTCTTAGATCTATCTTGTAAAAATAGAACATTAATAATGATTTTGACTGTAACACTAGGTGGCATTTGGTAACCACCTGAAAAGCCTATATAAAGAGTAAACTGAGGAAAGAGCTATCTTCAGAAAGCCAGCCATTATATTGGAATATAAGTTCAAAAAAATGAATAAAAGGCAAAAGAAATGCTAATGAATATAATACAATTGGTTTGATCATTGCTCACATAAATTATTTAAAATCAAAATAAATATAGAACCTTCTTTCCACTCCGCTGATCATACCACAAAACTGCTTTATCAAAAACATGAGATATCTTTGATAACATTCACTGTATATTCCACATCTATGGCCCATGTATGAATAAAAGTTCAGAGCTTCAAAAGGCTATAAATTTCTTTTTAATATTTTGTATTGTACATGAACATTTAGGAAATGAGTTATTTTAATAGTTTTATTTCTTTGTTTGGAAGAGGATGATTGTTAGAAATCAGAAGTTATAAGATATCTATATCAGGGAACATAACATTGTAAATATGGAATTTGTTTTAACATTAATGTCTGAACTTTTTGTTTTACCCCCCACTCATTTCTTTTTTATGTCAGGTATGTGTATACGTGTGAGTAAGAGAGAAGTAAAAAACTCATTTTCATCTGTCTATATGCTTGACTGTTAGCCTAAACCTTTCTCATAATGTGCATTTTTCCATAATTGCAGGTTAAGTAGAGGTCTTGTTTTCAATCTCATTTTTTTCCCCATATATAGTAGAACTACTATTTGAATTATAAAAAGCTGACTTGCTTGGTCAAGAAATTGTTTTTGCGCTAAGATTAATACATGCAAAGTAAAGGTTGATGAATATTGTCTCCCAGGAGAGAGTGGAGGAAAATTGGATGATAAATTTTTATGCTAAAGATAAATTTTGAAATTTTAACAAAATCTGGACCCTGACATTTCTTCTGGTAATTTGATCTTAAGGGAGTGCATAATCTGGCTAACATATTGTAGCTAAACTTTATTATGTACCTCCTTCCCATCCGCTCTATCCAGCCACATAGATCTGATTACTTAAATTGTATTGCTGGTCTAAATCAATTTTACTTGATGAGGCTGCAATCTGTTATATAAATTGTCATCTGACAACAGTTGCTTGTCATAAGGTAAGACCTTAAAAATGTTTATATATACAATTGATTGGATCACACCAAGTTTTAAACAGCATGAGCTGTGATGAAGAGCATCAGGTAGGCTTTTAGAAACAAACTTAACTCTGCCTTTATCTTTTTCTATTAGTGTGAGATGCTCAAGTAATAACTGTAGCTTTAAACATACATTGAAGCCATTCAAGTAGGAATTGGATTGGCTGATAAATGAATTAAAATTTCTTTTTAGTGAAATTTTAATGTAAAAAAAAAAAAAAAAATCTATTATGATAATAAATGTTATGAAAATTTAATATGCCCTCTTGGACAAGTGTATTTAAATTTTTTTTTTTTTTCATTTCTCAGAATAAATGTTATATGAATTCATTTAAACATAAAATTGGCAGGTGGGAAGTTGAGCTTGGAATTTCCTTCTGCATTCTGTGAAAAGGTAACGTGAAATGGTATTAAAGATCAAATTTGTCGAGATGTAGGATCTAATAGGTTAGTAAGAATAATGTTTTGTTTTTTGCTGAAATGACATTCTTTTTTTCATACAGTATGTGTTGTGGTAGGAGATGCACTTTTTTTTTTGGTTTTGGTCACAACCTAGCAATGTTCATTATCATCTTTTCTCCCCATAGTTTGGTCATTAAACTTCTCAGGCTAAAGTCTTGAAAAAAAAACCTTCCATACGAGCATTGTTTCTTTTTATTCATATTTACTATTTTGGTCTTCGTTTTATTAAGAGAAATGGCAGATATTTTTTTAAATAAGGCACTGTGCCATCACTGCAGCATGTCTTGGGGCCCAGTCTTACCCCTTGCTTTCACCAAGGCACAAATATACAAATCGCAAGCTTCCAGTCTTTGGTTTTAAAAAAATATAAAAAATGGCACCACATTTTGCTTTCAAAAAATCTTAAATAACTTGAAGAAATATCATACTTCCTGCATGTCCACTTGCTTGTCTGCCACTGTGATTTGCTTTAACGACCTGCAGGGTCCTAAGATCAAGTCACCTTATCTTATATTGATACCACTGGAAGCTCTGCAGACTAGTCTGTTTGACACATTGACAGAGTTGATAGACGGAAAAATATCTTATTAAAAAAAAAAATAAGATGATATCTGTCAGTTTCTGGTTTCAGACATGCAAGTCCTTAGAGAGTCGGAAAGTGAGAATGGTTGATATTCTACCCAAATGTCAAATCACCCCTTTTTATTTTTGCCGAAATCAACAAATAATTTTTTGGTAAATTGACATGTTTATGTCCGTGACTATGTGACTGCACAGTGATCATTGATCCCAGTCATGCCCAGAGGCCTTCTTAGACCTATTGGTCCCACCGGTTCCACCAGGCCTTATGGCCTCCGTCAGGCTCAAGAAAAATACAAAGATACATAGTTATGAACACAAAACCCACTAAAGACAACATTTTTCCACTCTTCTCTTTTACATAGTTAAGGAAGAAGTAGAAGATGATTTGACTGAAAAGGAAAAAAAAAACGATGGCAAAGAATGTAGTGATGCACTTAGCACATCTTGTTAATTCAATTCATGGCACTTCGGAAAGAGGCTAGATTTCTATTAAGCAAAATTAAAATAAAAACAAGTGCACGCCCACACGAATATTAAATTAGATCTTGATATAGTACATGCTCGATCTTCACATTTATATATATACTCAAGTGAAAAAACAGAAACAACACAAAACCATATAGCTGGAGTATAACTATGATTCAGCTATTTTAAATATTAGCACATTTTTAACAATGCAAAGATGATTAGATTAAAATAAACACGCACAACGAAAATGTTGGGTAATTCAATGATGGCTGCACCCAAGATTACGGAACCCTATGCATCTCGCGCGAGGAAACAAATGTGGGCACAATGATTTTTATTTTGACTTCTACCTTACTTAAGACAATAGCGCAGTGCGAACAAAGAACTGTGTGTTGAAGAAATCAAGTTATTGATTCCTTTGTAAGATTAGAGAACGGGTGAACTTAAGATTGCGGTTCCAAGAAGAACCTAATGAACAAGTCGCTGACGTGACGTGATCCGTGTGCTATGTGTTTGACTGTAGAATGTGGATCTATGAGGATTTTGACCGCACAATGTGAATCTGATCCTTGCGTTGCATGTACAGTAGGCTAGGCAAACATCTGGAGGCTACAGGAAAAAAAAATTAATGCTCTTGGCTGATCAAATCACCCGCTGTGGTCTGTTTATAATAGTTATAAAAATTATTCGACTTCTGCAGTGTCACAGGAAAAATTCCTCATATTTTGTTACAGGAGTTTATATCATGTATGTTATTAGGCGACTGCTATGTTTGAACGGTGCATAGTCTCCTTTGTAGCACTAAAGTGATTTCATAATGTCCCCTGGATGAACATATCCCATATTTTGACAATATACTGCAATATAAAATTGTTTAGTCAAAGCTTCTCTGATTACGTAGGCTACTATGTAGCCTCAGACTAGATATTATTATGTGGAGGCTATGTTGTACATTGTATGGCTTGTGGTCAATTTTAAAAGAGAATCTAGATTTTAGTGCAGAAATCTAACAGGTTTCAGGGACAAAATTCAATATTACTGAAGCACCCGTGCAGGTTAATAATTATCGGTTCAGGCGAAGAGCATTGCAGTGTGTCACTTAGTGAGGGCGTATCTAGACCTGAAGCCGTGGTTGATCATCGCTACGTTTCTTTAAATACCATCTGCAGTGAATAGGTATTGATGATACTGACAACTAAACTACATGTATATGGTTCACAAGTTCTTGCGTAGCTCTCCAGCTATCGCATACTAATGTTTGCAATGAAAATAATATGCGAACTCGGCGTCTAAACTTCCTGTATACACCCAATTGTAAGAAACTCGTCGCAGAGCCAGATATCAAAGTCTTCAGAGATGAAACTTCCCGATATTGTTTATGTTTCATTCCTTATTCTTGACACTCTAAAGAGACCGGGGGCATCACCCAGATTATGACTCCTAAGTGCACACCTACTATCTATTTTTTGTATCGACTGGGATTCTAATCAGAACTTTCACCTCTTCAGCTGAGCTCCTGATGGTAAGAGCAATTTTTTTTCTCCGTGAAGTGATCTCTCATTCCTTCTGCTCAAAAGCAATCGAGAAATATTTTTGGCTCTATCTGTTTGAACTTTTTGAGCCTTTGCTCTCTTTTTTTTTTAAAAGCCACACGTGGAGTCTTTGCCCAGAAGATTAACTGACAGAGCTATTATAGGGTAGGAGATCTATACAGATCTGAAGAGGACGCTATCCTTAACATTGCGCCACATGCCAGATGTCATTACATATTAAGGATCTCTGTAGTGAAGTCTTCCAATTGGTCCATGGCCTTAACATTGCGCCACATGCCAGATGTCATTACATGTTAAGGATCTCTGTAGTGAAGTCTCCCAATTGGTCCATGGCCTTAACATTGCGCCACATGCCAGATGTCATTACATGTTAAGGATCTCTGTAGTGAAGTCTCCCAATTGGTCCATGGCCTTAACATTGCGCCACATGCCAGATGTCATTACATGTTAAGGATCTCTGTAGTGAAGTCTCCCAATTGGTCCATGGCCTTGTCGAGGCCACTGAACTGTCTTGTGAACCCTCTTTATATCTTCGTTATGCCTTATTAATTATCTCTTTTCTCTTTTCTTTCTGCATTTGACCACACTTTGCGGAAATTGGTCCCGAATTTTTGCTGTCAATCAATGTTTGGCCGATTACTTCTTTCATTTAGCAAACCTTCTTTGGCCTCTTCCACAGCTTTGACAGGTCTTTATTTCCATCTGGTTTTAATTTGAGTTGTACAGTAGCCTATTTTTATTAAAAGAAATATTCTATTTTCTGTTTAATTTACGTGTCTAATTTGCGTTGTGATGGTTTTAGATTTTTTAAATTATTTTCATCCTGATGGTGTAAAAAATCTTCCCCATGAAAGAAGCCGTACCTTTACTCAAAGCAGATACAGCTGCATACATTCTGTGAACCCATTTGTGTGATACCTCTCCATTTGGCAACTTAAATTCTTAAGCTTAATAATAATCAAAGATAGGTTTAGCCAATGTTATGTTTTCTGTCGCTCCACAACTGCTTGATAACAATGCTCATTAATTTTACTTTACGGCATTATGTTATGCCAAAAATTGCGAGACAGGCCTTTAAGTTCTTCTTCGGATTTTATTAGTAGTAGTAGTAGTAGTAGTAGTAGCATTATTATTATCATTATTATTATTACTACTACTACTACTACTACTACTACTACTACTACTACTACTACTACTACTACTACTACTACTACTACTACTACTACTACTGCTGCTGCTGCTGCTGCTGCTGCTGCTGCTACTACTGCTGCTACTGCCACTACTACCTGTATTGCTATTGTTACTATTATTATTAATATTATTTTTATTATTATTATTATTACTATTATTATTATTATCATTATTATTATTATTATTATTATTATTATTATTATTATTATTATTATTATTATTATTATTATTATTATTATTATTATTATTATTATTATTATTATTATTATTATTATTATTATTATTATTATTATTATTATTATTATTATTATTATTATTATTATTATTATTATAATTATTATTATTATTATTATTATTATCATTATCATTATTATTATTATTATTATTATTATTATTATTATTATTATTATTATTATTATTATTATTATTATTATTATTAGTGTCTACTACTACTACTACTACTACTACTACTACTACTACTACTACTACTACTACTACTACTACTACTACTACTACTACTACTACTACTACTACTACTACTACTACTACTGCTGCTGCTGCTGCTGCTGCTGCTGCTACTACTACTACTACTACTACTACTACTACTACTACTACTACTACTACTACTACTACTTTACAATGGCATAATTATGCGGCACAACTTTTGACAATACATGTATTAATTATGCTATGAGAAAACGCCAGAAGGCGCCCTATAATCTTTGGAGCCATAATTAATTCTATTTGGTTGTTCTATTTGGCTCCGAAAAGAAAGCAAATTGACGTTTGCACTTTTCTTTGTTTCTTTTTCTTTTTTTCCTTTCTTTTCTTTTTTTCTTTTCTCTTTTTGTAGATTTATATTTAAAAAAATGTATATAATAATAATAATGACTGTAGTCCGATCACGATTATAGCAGAAAAAATGCCGCTGCCGCTCCTGTACAGAAAGAAAGCAGATTAGTATCTTGTATCTTTTCTAGTTTTTGTTGACTATTTTTTTAAATAAAACAGCCGATTTTCTCAACAGGTCTCACGCTCTACTCGCTGAAAAAATCTGCGCTATCACTTATCACTGATAAGTGGAAAAACAACAACAATCAAATTTAACCTAATTGGACCAAGGCGCTTCTTTTAACTATCCGAAATTCACCTTTTAACATGATCGCGGTGTAAAAGATACATAAACATTTTCTTTTGCTCATGAAACCTGCCACGCAATTTAAAACAGTGAAGAAACAAGCGTTAAATAATGACAGGAAGGTTGAATAATTAGGAACTAGAAATTAATAGAAAGATGATAAAACAAAGAGAAAAGAGAGATTACAAAAAAAAAAAAAAAAAAAGAAAAAAGAAAAAAAAAACCGTATTACACGTATTATTATGGTATAAAAGGAAGCTAAGCTTTTTCAAATGACAGTTTGATGTTTTGCAATCAACTCTTATCTTTGTCTGGAATGATCCAAATTTAAAATGTTCAATCTAATTTTATTTCGGTATTGAAAATCTGGATGCATAATTGATGTATTTTGTTTTCAAGCAAGTTAGTTGTTCTCACTTCTCAACATCAGTTTTAACCGCTCTTCATTGATAAGAATTCTTATTTTCCAGAGCTTTATATATATATATGTACATTTCAGTACAGCTTCAGTATGAATTTTTTTTTGTATCAAACAAGAATGTATTATAAAAACAATGTTGCTCTATGACGTGTCATGATGGAGATAATATAGAATATTTTAATGTTTTTTATCTGTACTTGTAAAGAAACTAAAAAATTACTGTCATGTGACTGTCTGTAGAGGTTGAAATAACATTGAGCTATTTCTTGCTCTGGTCCTTGGGAACAGGTATTGAATGCTCCTGCAATACGCTCTAACTTTTTAGTCATATCATGGGATAGAAAAGCGACAAAATATATGAAATAATAATGATTTTACCTGTGTCAATGCAAAATGTTATATTCGGTTCGATAGATGCCTTGAATTCTTTGATACCTGAGAAAAATGTTTACACAGGGCCAGGTAAATGCTTGGTCACCTGCACCTATAAATTCCACCGTCTCGCACTAGACTCAGATAAGTGCGCTTCCGATATTATCTTCGTACCCATGGTACGGTCAAACACAAGTTGCGTAAGAGGTACCATTTCTTACTTCTTATAGAAAGCTCCCTCTCTCTCTCTGTCTCTCTGTCTCTCTATCTCTGTCTGTCTATCTGTCTGTCTGTCTGTCTCTCCCTCTCTTTCTATTATATCTGTCTGAGTCTGTCTGTCTGTATATATATATATATCTGTCTGAGTCTGTCTGTCTGTCTCTCTGACTGTCTGTCTATCTATCTGTCTGTCTGTAGGTCTCTCTCCCTCCCTCACTCTGTTCCTATTCTTTTTCCCTCTAATCCTCTTCTTTACACATACTCTCTCCCTACTCTACTTCTCTGTCACCCGTCTCTCTCAAAAACACACACCCTATTATCTCCCCCATACACACACACACTTCTTCTCTCCCACCACAGGGCATAATCGTTGCAGTTGGTTTATCAATTGATATCATTGCTAGGAGGTAAACATGGCATGACCGCAACAAGAGAAACTTGCCTTATCACTTTCATCATCATCATCATCATCTTCATCATCATCATCATCATCATCATCATCATCATCATCATCATCATCATCATCATATTATTATTATTATTATTATTATTATTATTATTATTATTATTATTATTATTATTATTATTATATTGCGATAATTATGATTATCATTTAGTTGTAATTCTAGATATGTTTGCCAATCTTCTCTCGTTGAAACTTATGTTGCTCTTCAACTCTGCATTGCATAATGAAGGTTGAGCTTTTGAATATACGCCGTTTACAGATAAATAAATAGGGAAAAACCAATTTTTCGCCTCTCCTTCACAATTTGAACTTTCGAGTTAGCGAGGTTTCATCAGAGTATCGACAATATTGACTGGATTCCATTTCATTCTTTCTCCTCCAAACCGTCCCCACTCTTTTGCCTCTGCCCTCTTCTCTCTTTTTCTTCCTCTCCCCCACTTCCATAATTATCTTCTTCCTTTCCTTTACTTCTCATTCTTAAAAGCTTTAAAGGTACCCCTGAACTTGCCACAACCTTTTAAGTAACTAAAGACCTATAAAGAGAACACTGGGGAAAAAACAACAACATAGACATGCAGAAAGTAAAAAGAATGGAAACACTAAGGTGCAGACACAGAATTCATACAACCCAAATGAAGGCCCGATCATGACTATGAAATACTAAATCTTGGACGAGTGAAAATAATAAAGATTAGAGCACACGTATAATTTAAAAAATGCTTTTTTATATTCCCAAGTGTTTGATCTATCAATTTCACTGCAGTTGAAGACCCTGAGGATTTTTCCGTAACACGTGAACGTTTCGTTGTCTGCAGAAAATAAGACAAGTATGTCAAAGAAAGCCAAGGGGGAAAAATAAGATGTTCTTGACTACTCACGTCTTCGGCTGTAGCCCGCTTCATATTTATACTAAATGAGGTTAACACTATTAAATAAATGAGCCGTACACTTGGCTTTCGTGGGACAATCACATTGCAAGAGCTTATATGAAAGTATACGGATGGACACACTATGTTGAAGTTTGAACGCAGCTCGCTGCAGCATCTTTTTTGTAGCATTAAACTAATTTACTGTACGCCATGGCTTCAAATGTGCCAAACCTTTACTGTACTGTGCATCACGGGAAGAAAAAGGCAAGACTAAGATTCAATAATAAAGTAGGCTACTATTTTTAGGCATAAGCTTAAGATTATAACTTGTAGAGGCAATGCACTACACTGTAGACTATGGCTTACTCCAATCTATATTTTAGTGAAGGCGTCTACCAGGTTAATTTTATTTTTAGTTCACAGTTGAGTAGCATTGCAGTGAAGGTCATGGTCACTAAGGGGACAACGACAAGACCACACTGACACACCGAGTCAGGCGTATCTGGACTTGAATCTTTGGTTTCTCTTCGTTGAGTTTTTCTGAATAGCGACTTAGAACGTGCGGTATAGAATCTATGGATCAGCAACCAAGGCATTGAAATCTAGACCTAGATTTAGATACAGGCTTACAAAACCTAGACTCTCTGCCTTGTTTTCAAAGAAGGGCGTGTGTTGTGAGTGTGTGTTCAGTTCCTTCTCTAATTTTTTTTTCTGACAGAAGGCTGATTAAGTGAAGTTATTTTAAAAGTTTGGATACAACTGTGTTTGAAAAGAGGTAAATAGCAAATTTTATTTCTTGTGAAAAATAAATTTCTTGTGCAGTCTCGCACATCTAGATCTAGTATTTTCTGCATGTTACAGGGGAGGGAAAAATCTGTAACATACACGATTTAACTTAGTGTAAGTGAGGAAGAGGACTATATAAAGTATATTTAACACGCCAAACGAAATTTTACCTCCAATTTTGAGAATATTAGGCTTCCGTTGAATATGAACTAGAGAGAGAGAGAGAGAGAGAGAGAGAGAGAGAGAGAGAGAGAGAGAGAGAGAGAGAGAGAGAGAGAGAGAGAGAGAGAGAGAGAGAGAGAGAGAGGGGTTTGATGGACCTAGAAATGTCTTAGTTGAGAGCACTTTGCAAAAAAAAACTGTTTGGGTGCTACATTCAACTTTTAAAAGAAAATAAATATTGATAACCTTTATCCGCCCCACCACTTTCATTGCCATTTTACACATCACTTCCCCCTACCCCTGTCGTTCTTCTTTCTCTTTCTCATCATCATTCTCATGATGATTATCATCATCATCATCATCATTTTCCTCTTCGGCTGCTTCTTCCTGATTTTTTCTTCATGCAAAACATGTAGGTGAAGACGAACTATTCCCTTAGACACACGATGTGAGAGTTGTTATGTAAAGGCTGCTGATACCATTGACAATTTTGTCTAGTCCAGGATGAATTTTGCATTTATCTTCTGTGCCTAAGGATGCTGGGAATATTGGTGAATTGATAGTCGAAGAGTGGGGGCATGTGGGCGGGCAGGACGGAGCAACGGGTACAATGACCAGTCTATATATCGTTGTGCCGAAACCTAAATGCCGGTCTTCTCCTTTCAGTCGAGGCTAAGCGCTGTCCGAAACGATTTCAAGTCTTCAAAGGATATATTTTACATCTGTTCAAAATTTATAGCCATGCTTCGTTTCCTACTTTTTTGCACATTGCTCTGCACTTTAATCAATAATGTTCAGAGTGTCCCAAGGTAGCGTAAGAAGCTTTAGATAGTTCTTAACTCTTAATTGAGAAGCGTTTACGATTACCATCACCACCACCATCATCACTAGTAGTACTATTGCTGCTGCTGCTGCTGCTGCTGCTGCTGCTGCTGCTGCTGCTACTACTACTACTACTA
The DNA here is from genome assembly GCA_033675545.1 of Elysia crispata. Classification (NCBI taxonomy): domain Eukaryota; kingdom Metazoa; phylum Mollusca; class Gastropoda; family Plakobranchidae; genus Elysia; species Elysia crispata. The sequence goes on from JAWDGP010000666.1 coordinate 125,185, forward strand.
CTACTACTACTACTACTACTACTACTGCTACTACTACTACTACTACTACTACTACTACTACTACTACTACTACTACTACTACTACTACTACTACTACTACTACTACTACTACTACTACTACTACTACTACTACTACTACTACTACTACTACTGCTACTACTGCTGCTACTTCTGCTGTTATTGCTGCTGCTGCTGCTGCTGCTGCTACTACTACTACTACTACTACTACTACTACTACTACTACTACTACTACTACTACTACTACTACTACTACTGCTGCTGCTGCTGCTGCTGCTGCTACTACTACTGCCACTACTGCCACTACTACTACTACTACTACTACTACTACTGCTGCTGCTGCTGCTGCTACTTCTGCTGTTAATGCTGCTGCTGCTACTACTACCGCTGGTGCTGCTACAACTACTACTGCTACTACTACTACTACTACTACTACTACTACTACTACTACTACTACTACTACTACTACTACTACTACTACTACTACTACTACTACCGCTGGTACTGTTACGACTACTGCTACTGCTACTACTGTTACAACTACTACTATTATAGCAACAATTACAACTTCTCCTTCTACTACTACTACTACTACTACTACTACTACTACTACTACTACTACTACTACTACTACTACTACTACTACTACTACTACTACTACTACTACTGCTGCTGCTGCTGCTGCTAATACTACTACAACTATCTATACTTCTACTACCGGCATTATAAACTATTATTACTACAAAATCACTCTTCCCCCTCCCAAAAAAATGAAAGGCTATCACATTTTCTGACTCTAGGAACGGATTTTTGTTTGTTTTTTTTTTTTTTTAAGTTCGACGCAAGACAACATGGCCAAGAAGATTCTAGTGATCTTAACCAGCGCAGACAAGATGGGTGATACCGGTAAGCCCACAGGATGGTACCTTCCAGAACTGGCTCACCCTTACAAAGATCTTGTAGATGCCGGTTTTGTAATGGAATCAATATCGCCGAAAGGAGGCAAGGCCCCTGTCGTGAGTAAAATTGTTTAGAAAATTTCAATGCGCACACAGATGTGATTTCAATGCCGGTTCAGAAGATAATTTCTAAAAACGGTAGAGGCGAGTATCGATCCGCCATCATTATTTTTTTTTTTAGATTCGAACACACCTCACTCCTATTTCTAGTATGGGTTGCTCAATCTTGTTGCTCCTTGTGGTTCCTCATAAATCCTATAGGAAAACCGGGGCTTGCCGTCAAATTAGGAAAAAATGCTGGTTAAATGGGATTTAACTACGTCACTAAATTTCCAGCAAGGAACCTAATTCAGAACCACCTTCTTGGTTGTCAGGTAGAGCCAATCTTCTCTATAGCCCGGGTGATAGTATCAGAAATTTTAAATTGACGAGAGGTTTCACGGAGAGAATCTCGCGTATAAAGGGTCAAGTTCTCCCAAAGTAAAAAAGGCGATAGCTTTCTTCGTTTAATCTTTAGTAAAAAATGCTGTCTATTAATTCTTCTACTGGCCTTACTGAAAGGATACACCCACAGCACGCGTCATGCAAGCGTCGTGTAGATATAACATCAAGTCTCCTGAAAGTTCCGCTAAATAATGATAATGTCCATGTTTGAATTCTGTTTTTTTTTTTAATGCTTAATTAATCAATAACGAAGACGATAAATTGCTTTAAGCCTGAACCTAGACGCTGTGAAATGATTTGTCATACCATTACTATTTTTCCCTTTTTTGTTGTTGTTGTTTTTGTTGTTCTCAATGTTTTCGATTCCCGCTGGTTTTGTGAAATCTAATAACCATAGTTAATCTTGGTTACTGATCTTAAATATTTTCCAGGCGTATTGGACTTGCTCTTATCAAACAGTATGCCTTGAGATTAAAACTCACAACTTGATGTAACTTTTGCTGCCAAAATGAAACATATTCCGTTTCTAAATTAAGAAGTCTAACTCGCATTAAAAATAAAAGATAGTCTGTCTGAAATAAATACATGTACACGCTTATTTCTAGGTAAAAAAAAAAAAATCTATTTCTCAATATTTGAAAGCTTTATAAATCCCATCTCTCTCTCTCTCTCTCTCTCTCTCTCTCTCTCTCTCTCTCTCTCTCTCTCTCTCTCTCTCTCGCTTTCTGTGTCTGTCTGTCTCTGTCTCTGTCTCTGTCTCTGTCTCTCTCTATCTATCTATCTATCTATCTTATCTCTCTCTCTCTCTCTCTCTCTCTCTCTCTCTCTCTTTAATTACCGATTGAATGAGATTAGTAAATTTTTAACCGTTGAAACCTATTTATAAATTTATAAGTCTTTCTGTCTCTGACTCTGTCTCTCTCTGTCTCTCTCTGTCTCTATCTATCTATCTATCTATCTATCTATTTATCTATCTATCTCTCTGTCTCTCTCTGTCTCTCTCTCTCTCTCTCTCTCTCTCTCTCTCTCTCTCTCTCTTTAATTACCGATTGAATGAGATTAGTAAATTTTTAACCGTTGAAACCTATTTATAAATCATTAAAAACATTTGATATCATGTAGCTTTAAATAAATGGGCAGCCATGACTCCGCACGATAGTACATCTTTAGGCATTTCTCGCGAGAATTCGTAATATTTTAATTCGCATTAAGACTACAATAAGAGGAATCTCTAAATAGGTTCGGTAAGAGCAAAATGAGCTAGTCTCCCGTATTTGACTGGAAGCTAAGCCTCTTTGTTTCTGGCTCTCTCTCATTTACTCTTGGCCTCTCCCTTCTCGCTCTTGCTTTCCTCTTCCTCTAAATATTCCTATGTAATTATCTATCAAACTATAATTTTCTAAATTTTTTTTTATTACAAACAGTAAGGCACTGTCAAATGGAAATATATACCCATTATCGTACCTCCAACATCCAGTCTAAATCCATGAGGGCCTCATGGTTTATCTCATTTCGTTGTGGTCCAATGCCATCATATTCCTAGTCTTTGTGGCTCAGGAAAATTCAAAGTGAATAAAAGATGAATATTTGTTAAATATTTACACATGCCAGACTGCTATGAAAATTTTTGCTTTTCTCCTTATTGTTTTATGGTATGCCCATCACTGATAACAATCGATATCTTTTAAAACTATTTTTGACTATACTTTACGTGCTCTTTCTAAATTCTTCAGGATCCAGGAAGTGTAGAAGCATATAAAGACGACCCTACTTGCCAGTGGTTTCAGAAAGATGCTAAGGCTCAGGCTCTTGTGGACAACACGAAAACAGCGAGCCAAATAAAACCAAGGTTGGAACTCCTTTTTGGCTTAAGCTGTTCAAAAATCTAATTAGGAAAAAAATAATTTTAAATTTAACAGCTGATTAGGACAAAAAAAAAACTCTTAAGTTGACAGTCAAATTGAAGGAAGTGTGGTATGTGTCTAAGGCAGAGAGAGAGAGAGAGAGAGAGAGAGAGAGAGAGAGAGAGAGAGAGAGAGAGAGAGAGAGAGAGAGAGAGAGAGAGAGAGAGAGAGAGAGAGAGAGAGAGAGAGAGAGATATGCTAAAATATTACTTAAAACATTAAAGTAGAGTAGCCTTGAATAGTTTTTTAAAGCCTCTTTAGTCCATTAATAGTGGTAGTAGAAGAAGTAGTAGTAGTGGTAGTAATATTAGTAGTTGTAGTAGTAGTAGTAGTAGTAGTAGTAGTAGTAGTAGTAGTAGTAGTAGTAGTAGTAGTAGTAGTAGTAGTAGTAGTAGTAGTAGTAGTAGTAGTAGTAGTAGTAGTAGTAGTAGTAGTAGTAGTAGTAGTAGTAGTAGTAGTAGTAGTAGTAGTAGTAGTAGTAGTAATAGTAGTTGTAGTGGTAGTTGTAGTAGTAGTAGTAGTTGTTGTTATTTTTGTTGTTGTTGCTGTAATAGTACCAGTAGAAGTATCGACGGTGGTGGTGCTGATGGCAGTAGAAATAGAAGTAGAAGAGGTAGGAGTAGTAAAAATAGCAACAGCAGCAGCAGCAGTAGAAGTAGTAGTAGTAGTAGTAGTAGTAGTAGTAGTAGTAGTAGTAGTAGTAGTAGTAGTAGTAGTAGTAGTAGTAGTAGTAGTAGTAGTAGTAGTAGTAGTTGCAGCAGTAGTAGTAATAGCAGCAGCGGCAGCAGCAACAGTAGTAGTAGCCGAAATAGCGGTTCAAGTAAAAGTAGAAGATGAGTTGCAAAGTGGTGGTAGATTTGACAGCTTCCTTAGAAGCTGGGTAAAAGATAAGGTCCAACAGACGAAACCAGAGCGATTGTAAAGAAAGGAAACTATTGGAAAAAATATGCCCACTCTTCTGCCTGACTGATGAAGATAACAATAAGCACTGTATTGATTCCTCAGCGACTACGCGGCTGTTTTGTATCCCGGGGGCCACGGTCCTATGTTTGACTTAGCCAGTGATAGCTCCATCGCCAACATTACAGCAGAGGTCTTTAACAAGGGAGGCGTTGTTGCGGCTGTATGCCACGGACCAGCTGGTAAGGACTTCAGTTTTTCTACTGATGTATCTGTTTCTTTGTTTTTTTTTTCTTCCGATAAGTGCTTCTTTGTTTTTCCTTTCAATAAGATAAGAGTAAAGGTAGTGAAGAAATTTCAAAGATTATCTAACATAAAAAAGATCAAATTACGAGAACTTTAATCTATATTTCATTATTTTTCACATGGCTTTCGAGAGAATTTTTTTCAGAATATTCCTATTTATCTCTTCTCATATCCACACAACTTTCCTTTTTTCAATATGGATTCTTTCGCCCTTATTTTTAACCTACATCCATAACTCAGAATCTTTGTTCCGTCTTTGCCAAAACATTGTAGGTTTGGGTTTGTTCGACAAAAGGTCAACTTGTGGTTCGTTTGGGAAATTAGTGAATCTAGAACTAAGTTTGAATTGAATATAAATTATCTTCATTCTTAGTGCAATAGAGAATACGATGTCAAAAATAGATATGTTGATCTAAGTTTTCTTTCTTCACTAAAGAACATAAACCGTTAAAAAAACATATACACTTCTTCCAAGACTCATGATAGACGTGGGAATTTGAAAGTGAGAGAAAAAGAGAAGGTATACGAGGATGGGGAGGGTCGGAGAGACACTGAGAGATATATGGAGAGAGAGAGAGAGAGAGAGAGAGAGAGAGAGAGAGAGAGAGAGAGAGAGAGAGAGAGAGAGAGGGAAAGAGAGAGAAAGGAGAGAGAGAGGGAGTGAGGGGTAAAGAAAGAATCATGGATTTTTTTGGAGAGAAAGCTACAAATTGATGAAATAGAGATGAAATAAATAGTAAACATACAATTTGTAGATAAAGTTTTTATTATTTTTTAATTACTAGACTAAGAGATAGATTAAAACAGAGAAGAAATAATCGAATCTGAATCAATAACTGTTTTCTCCCCAATCTTTAATTAGATGTGATAGAGTCCAGGAAGTCCTTGAAAGAATATGAAATTGATAAATATCATGATCCTCATTATGATAAGTAAAATCATTTTCCAACATCGGTGTTGATGTTGTCGATGTGATCCTCCCCCACCTCATCATCCTCTTCCTTTTCATTATCATTAAGATCACCATCATTATGATCCGTTTTTTTTTTTACAACCATCTTTACAAGGACGTTATCAACACCTTCTGCGATATGTGCATGGGGCAAGGATATTTAGTTTTCATTATAATTGGCATAAAAAAAACAGATTATTAATTTTTTAGAATTTCATTGCTTTTGAAAACCTATAACTTGATATCTAAGCTGTGTCATTTTTTTCTGGAAAAAAGTAGTGTGTAATCTCATTTTGATATCATTAATATAACAGTCGGAATTTAACGATGTATTTTAGCCCACTTTAAAAACTTTGTTTTATGAAGAGCATTACATTATTTTACATTCGTCACTACGAACACCATATGTGTTTTTTTTAACAATGATGAGCTTTTACACCGGGATTCGATTTATATTTTCGAAATTACTCATTCTAAGACATTTAAAGTCCGAGTCCTTGAATGACATTCTGTGTTCCAGGTTTGGTTCCTGTTCAGATCAACGGCCAGCCGATTGTGAAAGGCCGTAAGATCACCGCCTTCAGCAACGCTGAGGAAGATGCCGTGCAGCTCAGTTCATCCATGCCTTTTATGTTGGAGACGAAGCTCATAGAGCAAGGAGGACAGTTCACGGCTGCACCACTCTGGGAAAAACACGTTGTGGTAGGTTCAGTAATAGAGTCAATGGTTGACCATATGCATAGAAACTTATCCATGCATCGAGATAAACAACGCATCTGAAACAATTTACTCCATTTAGTGTAAGATTTTAATAATCTTAAAAAAGAACCGTGTTAACATTGCTCGTTTAGAATTCCATTTTTTATAACAAAGCCAGTAAAGCATTGTATGTTCAGATCTAGCAGCCTTGCTTATCTTCACCGAAAGCTTAGGAATGGAAAGTCTAAAGGTTATTTGTTCAAAAGCTCTGCATGGCTAGCTTTTAGATTACCCTCTCTTGCCGTGTGCTAAAAAAACAATGAACTGACCAATCAACTTCTTTCAGGATATATCTGATAGATCGTTGAGGCAACTAATACCCCTTCTCACATACACACATCTGTTTGAAAGATAAGAGAGATATTAATGCACTTTAAGAAACATAATTAAAGGCTTTTAAGATCTATGCTGATTAACAGCCAATTAGAATACATTTTGCATAAATCCGTATTTTGATTTTTTTTTATACAGAGAAAGCAAACAGTTACAATATCAAGAGCTCTTTTCTTTTAACAAAAGTTTGATCCTTGCCTGTCTTACAATAATCCACACAATATTTGTTATCCATAGCTGACAGTTGAACCTATACAGTTATAAACTTTAGAGTAAAGTCCCAAGTTGAAAAAAAAATTAAACATGCCCCGAAATGACCAAAGATCCATAATTGACTCTAAGAAAAATACATCTTAAAAAGTCGGTATGAAATCAAAATCTAAACCTATTTTATGTCTTTACCAGTTGATGTACATCTCTGATATTAAACATGGAAACGGAAAAGTAGGTATTTTTTTGTAATTAAAACAACAACAAAAAAAACAAACAAACATGACGTAAATGTCTGAAAGATCTATTCTCAGCAATACCACAGTCCTTACATAATAAAACCAGCATAAGAATGCTGAACTGAGCTTTTAATCAATTCCCTCCTCTCTCCTTGCTCCTGTTGGTTATTACAATGATTGTGTTTCTAACGTGCATCCCACAGATCGATGGAAAGCTTGTGACGGGACAGAACCCAAATTCTGGGGAAGGTGTCGGCAAAGCTATCATTCAATTGCTCAGTTAAAGGGTTTATTTTTGTTGAAATAGTGATGGTTGTCTACTCACGATTGTAAAAATTATTGGCCGTAACGTAAGTGTTTTGAAAATATTTGAAATTAAAATATGCTTATGAAAGTATAGTTATAATATGTATTCAGAATAAAGAGTTAAAATGTTGCTTTCTCAATGACAGATGTTATGTTTTTTTCTTTTGTAAAGAAATAAATTTTGACTAAAAGCAGCATATTGGTGTCTTTCTATTATTATTTTTTATTTTCTAACCATGTATATTTATATAAATATAGACAACAATGTCAAAATATTGATAGTTACTGCTGGCACATAACTTGTGGAAAGGCAATGGAAATTAATCTCCCTCTCCCCCCTCCGCCCCCTTTTTTTTCTCCCTCTCTCTTTCTTTATCTGTCTTGCACAATTTCACAGTTACAGTTGTTTCTAACACTTATACACAAAAGGATGTAGATAAAGTAATGTGGGAGCGCAAGAAAAAGTTGAACATTAAAGTTTGCTAAACTAAAAATTTACATGGCACATCTTCTTCCTAAAATATTTTATGAGCAAGTTTAGGCTGACGTAATTTTCAAATCACAAATTTGTTATACTTTAAAATTAAGATTATTTGCTTTTAAATGAGAATAAACAGAACCAGCCATTTTCGTTTTTCTGACTGAAACATGCAAGAAATACGTGTTAATACTACGAGTAAAGTTAGCTAGTAAGTGTTTAGCTCACCCTAGAGCTTCAAAAGATCACGTGACGTCTATTGCACCTTAGACGGGCGTCGCTTGCCTTGATTTTTTGTAGTTTTACACCTAAGTTTACTACGCAAGGTGAATTTCTCTTATAACTGACAACCCTGCGACAATTAAATCTTCTTTGGCTCAAACCCTACGTTATAGGCTCTAATTATAATTTTTAAAAAATCAACAGAAGAAACCCAAAACAAAACAAGATTAAAAAAAACAACAACAATATCCCTTACAAAAAACTACGTTCATAAAGAGAGTTAATAAAAGTCATCCATAACAGTAGGTTCTAACGTTTACTATAACTACACTGTTTTCCCACGTTGAATGATCCTATATTGTACAGGACTCTTGTCACAGCAAATCTGCTGGATACAGGAGTGTGACCATCCAAGAGGTGAACCACAACCATGTAGGTGAAAATGAAGCAGTAGAATAGTTTGGAATTCGAGCAGGCACATAGGCTAATTTATATCCGTAGATAACATTTAATAATTTTTTCATATTTTTCTTTTATTAAACAGAGGCCACCTTTAAACCACTGGCAAGATTTGTTATCACAATAGCAACATTATGTACCATGGCATGAAAAAGACAAGATAAACGTTCTTTAATAACGTAGGCTGCTGTGTAGATTTAAGGTGGATATAAGGATAAATATAATTTCTGTTTTACAGTGTATGCCTTCCGACCAACATTTCAGATTCGAATCTATATTTTACTGAAGGAGTCTCCCAATTAATTCTTAATCACAGGTTAAGAGTATTGCAGTGGAGGTCATGGTCACTTAGAAGACAACGACCAGACCACACTGGCTAACCGAGCTAGGCGTATCTGGACTTGAAGCTTTGATTTCTCTTCCTGAGTGTTTTCTTAACAGCAATCTAAGACGAGCGGTGCTGGGTTCGCCAACATAGCGTTAACAACTTTTTCAACAAAGTCTAGATTCTACATCTCATTTTCGAAAAAGGGCGTGTGTTTTCAGACCAACTGCATACTTTGGAAGTCTCAGACTAAATTTTTGTCGATGGAGGCCAGTTAGGAGAAAGGATTTCAGGAGTTTGGATGCAGTTGCCTATGAAAAGGAGGAATTTCAACATGATATATCTATATCCTGTGACAACTAAGATTCTTTGTCATCGGAAGTGAGTGAGTGAGAGAAAGAGAAAGAGAGAGAGAGTGAGAGAGAGAGAGAGAGAGAGAGAGAGAGAGAGAGAGAGAGAGAGAGAGAGAGAGAGAGAGAGAGAGAGAGAGAGAGAGAGAGAGAGAGAGAGAGAGAGAGAGGGAGAATTTAACGCACCTAGACTTCTCTTACTTTAGCACGCAATAATAAAGGTTAGATGCATTATGCATTTTTTCCACTTTTTCAAGGAAAAATCCTGATTGTGAACCATCAGTTGATAACAGGATGATTCTTATTCATTTTTTCTGTCTTTTTCTTTCTTTTGTCCTCCCCTCGACCTCCATCCTACTCTAAATTTTCCTCTTCTTTTTCTTTCCACTTGTTCTCCTAGTCCTCTTCTTAATGTCTTTCAATTTTTGCTCCACTTCCTCCTTATCTCGCCTTACTCTCTCTCTTTCTCGCTCCCTTTCTCGTTGTTCTTTTTTTTATTAATACTACCCTCCTCCACTTTCTTCTACCTAATGTAGAAAGGTCTGAAATAACCATGTTGTGGAGGAGCTATGTATATCAACCTTTAAACAATATTGTTCTTCCCTTTCTTTTTCTTTCATCTCTTCTTCTCCTTTCTCTACTTCAGTATTAAACATAGAACAAACAAAACCAAGCTTCTTCTTTTCTCCTTTCCAAATCCGAATACATAAAATAATGATGAACAGAATTTCAGTAAAAGATACCTAGATTTGAAGAACATATAGAGTCCTGCTTTGACCAAAAAATATATTTGAACACTGGATGTGGTTGCCTCTTGGTAACTCATTTGGTAAAGATAGCATTTAACCAATAGTTTTCTAATATTTTCTTAAATTTATTTATTGTGACTTAAAAATTGGATATGAGGTACATACCTAAGTTGTATTTTGAGATGTATCAATATTTTTCTCATGAAAACTCCTGCTTTGAGCATCATAGTTTTACAACTGACTGCTCATGAACCGAAATCTTCAAGCTATTGCGCGCTGATGTAAATTATACAAAATATCTTATTTGAACCTGCTTCTAAACTAGAATCTCTGTGTTTCATGAAACTAGGAGAGTTTGCTCACATTGGATCAATATGAAATGAAACATAACGTTGTTTTATTAACACATTACTTTTTTTTATAAAAATTTTACGTCAGTTTCAATTAATTCATTTTAATCTCATGTTCATAGTGCATTAGCGTATGAGCCAGAACCAAAATAAAAGGCAAGCCCATAACAACAGATGAACGTTCACTACATAACTGTCAGAAGAATCTTGTAAATTTTTTATCACTCCAGAAAACAAAAACAAAGACAAAATGACTAAAATCCAGGCAGGCCTTCGGCTAAACTCTGTTGATTACCGAGCTCAATGTTTAATTTTGAGAGCCACAGTAAAGAAAGAAACAAAACAAACATGAGTAGGTTGTACGTAAAAATAATGTTTTGTCTTCGAAAAATAAGTATCTTTTCAGTTGCATGAAATGTGACAATCAATCCGATGCGGCATTGCCGGCTAGAATGGGTTTTGTAAGAGATAAGAAATCAGGTGATTCTACATAACTAACCTTCCCCCCTTCCCCACACACACACACACCACACCACCACCACCCGGAAAAATTCTTTACACATGACCTGATTGTCTTTGAAGTCAATCGACTGAGATAAACGGGCAATTACAGATTTACATGGAGTCATCGTATTATAGTCTGCGGTTGTCTGTCCAAAATGATTTCAAACTGCGCGAAACAATTTCTTATTTCGCAAAATAGATTTGTGAATAGTATACATGTATTATTTTCTTTGTATCTTTTCCCCATATTATGTGAAGAAATAAAATGGCACACTGAATATTTATTCTTGGGAATGGTGAAGAATAAACTTTTTAAAATCCATTTTCAAAATTTAGTCGTTCGGATAATCCGGGTCTTCCACATTGCGATTTCATTGTGTATTTATGAACTGCTAAACTTTGATGGTGCATATGTGTAAGTTTATAATAAACTGTTTGGGTGAAATGCTTTTGTTTGGCACGCAATCCTTTCATGTATCTTGATGTCCTAGCTTGACCAAAATCTCCGGCTACCTCAATAAAAAGTTGTCGAGGGTTTCTCTTTTGCTTGGATAATTGTCTATTACTGTATGTAATGTTTTTAATGAATGATCTCACCTCCATTCAAAGCTACAGGTAAGTATTAGGCTTCGATTTATTTTCACAAGATTTATGTACTTTACACTGTCTACCTGCAATCTTGCTTTTATGAAAAGCATCAAAGTTATCATGCACCGAAAGCATTAAAAGATCACTGTCCACTCCAAATAATAAAAAGAAAATGACGTAGTACATGTATCCATGTTATAAAAGGCAACACCACTCAATGTGCAGTTTGCTGAATTTTAATCTGCCACGTGGTACAAAAAAAAAAAAAAAAAAAAAGAAAGAAAGAAAGAAAAGTTATGAGTTGAGGCTAAAAATTCTCTTGAAGTTTTATTATATTTTTGTTTTAGTTAATTCATCCACATTCTTTACAAAATTTTATGAAAGATCAAAAAATATTTAAAAGACTTTTTCAGCGGTTTAAGATTTTCAAAGCGGATGACGCTTTTAAAATAAATAATAGTTACTATGTAAATATAAATATGTTAAAAAAACATGTTAATTTACTTTAACAGAAGAAAAAATTGAACAAATTGCAAAATTAAATGATTTGACCTAAGGAGAAAAGCGTTATGGAAAACATGCCCTCTGTGTAGAAAATTAGAAGTGATTTGATAGGTCAATATTTTTTCTTCCGGAGCGGCGGTTGCGAATGTAAACACCATTTCTGCTTCTTTTGTGCGCGTTTCATACTTCTACATTATTGTTATTATTATTATTATTATTATTATTATTATTATTATTATTATTATTATTATTATTATTATTATTATTATTATTATTATTATTATTATTACATGTATTTTTTTCATCTAAAATATCGACCAGAATCATATCAATAAAGAACAAGAAAAATATTCAAGCTATTTTATTAATTTGGCACTCTTAATTTGTCTAGCATGAGTTATACAGATAATGACTAGATCTAGAATAATTATAAACTTCAGCATCCAAGGTAACCAATAACCCGAAGTCTTAAATCTTTTTCCCTCTGTAATATTGCCTGAGCAGTTGCACCTTTTTACTTTTTATTGGAGAGCACTTTTCCACCACATCAGGTCAAACACTACATTGTATTTGTGATGGATCATCAGCACCACATTATGGTCTCGGTGGAGACATAAACTGAAGAGAGGGCTGCTGAGATTGCACCCAAATTTAGTCTACTATTTTGCTTTAGATCATTCCTTCATATAAAGAACGTCATCATCACAACGTAAGAAGAATTCCAATGTTGCAAGATTCTAAAGGCCTATATTTTAAAACTATGAGTGTCTCTGGAGGAGATTTAATGTTATTGTAGTAAAGTTTACTTTTCTTTAATGAAGTTACATTGTATATGACTCTGAAGGAGATATACCTGTTATCATGTTAAAATTTGCTTTTCTTTATTGTAGTAGTCTGCCCCTCCTGTTCATTATTGTAAAGTTTGTTTTTCTTCAGTATAGTGGTATGGCTCTGGAGGAGGGTCGGTTTTTTTTCTTTTCTTTTTGAAGTTAGCATTTTTTCAATGTTGTATTCCCCATCAGTTCATTTGTGTTAATAAAACTATCTTCGTTTCAACATCGTTTCCAGTATAATCCTGGCCAACATTTTCTTCTGAGTGCAGCAGTTTGGAATAGGTCGATGAAAATCTGTTGTTGATGTAAAGACAAGAAAGTTTTCGATCTGGTCCGGGTAGTTGTTAGTACCGGCCAAAATATCGATCATAAACTCAAACTCTCCTCTGGTTCCTCTCTTGCTCTTTCTTTGTTGTATACGTTGAATCAACGTCGCAGACAGCTGTACGATTCCTGTATCTTGATCAGGCATAAGAATTATAAAATGTCAGAAAAAGCTCCAAATTCCACTCAACTTTGCCAGTTGATTATATATACGGGAGCCTTTTCACCGTTATTACTTTTATATTTATATGTTTAAACTTTGGAGTCAATCGATGATGTGCAGCATCGATCTTTCCTCTAGTATGTTCATAAAAAAGCATCTTTCAAATCGCCTGGTTCCTGCTGTCTTTTCATAATTGACTACATGAAAAAAAATCAAACCAGATTTGTTAAACTTTTAAGAAAATATATAATTTTAATATTATCCCTAAAAAGAAAAAAGAAAACAGGTTTGTCCAAGGTAATGAAAGTAAACTTACAGTATACATCTTATTTTAATCTTTGCCTGAAATAAAAAGAAAAAAAGACGGCAGAAAATATCAAAATCTTGTTAAAAAATTTTGGTCAAAGATTTTTTTTTCCCAACACCGAATTGGAGAAAATTAGGGTTTGAAGAAAACAAACATCCTTACAGTTTTGCATTATTTTATTCAAGTTCATATTATCATGTACCGCAAAAAATAATTACTTGCCATAAATCTGTACCTTCACCATTTGATTTTCTTCATGTAGAGAATACATGTGGTAGATTTTCTTAAAAAAACAACAACAACACACACACACAAAACAAAACAAAACAAACAAACAAACCCCCCAAAAACAAAACAAAAAAGAAAACAACAAAAAAACAAACAAAACAAAAGTAAAACAATTGAAACAAACAAACGAAAGAAGCAATTAAATGTATGTCAACAAATGACCTAAGGCCCATTAAACTTAAAACATGACACTGTATGACGGCAAACCTTTAGTATATCATAGTTTGAGCACTGAATTTTTCAAGATATTTTCTCCACAAAGATAGAAACGGAGAAAAAAATCATTGTACGAAAAAAATGTTCAATTCCTTTGTAACTAACCAAATAATTATGACCTTTATGACTTAAAGCCTGTTTGAGATGTTCTTAAAACTTTGTTAACCTACATGTAAAAAATGCCAAAAAAAAAAAAAAAAAAAAAAAAATTCATGACTTTTACTTCATATGCTATATTCTTAAAGAAAATCCATTCGATTACCTTTGACTACAAATAACTGGGAAGAAAACAATGTTCATTTATATATACGAAATCAATTAATTAATTCTACAAAAATATGTTTTTAAAGAAAAATACACCTGATGACCTCGAACTACAGTTTAAAAAAAATTCAACAACACTTATGGTGGTAAGCTCTAAGTAGGTTGTATTTTAGAGATTGCGAAATATAAAATGAAACAAAAAATGCCAGGCAACTAATAGTATAGATATTATAGAATCTTCTCTTTTTTTTTCACTCTTGACTTAATACGTCACACGCATTCTTATCAACGCCATGTGTTTTCGTGTGCATTCTGCAGATTGTTTGGACTCATTTTTGCATTGCCAAGATGACTTATACACATAACATGTTGGGGGTGAACAAAAAGGGGGGGAGGGGTGGAGAGAGAAGGTAATATGACTCGTATATAGGCGCTGCAAAAGCTTTGTTCCCGTCAACACCTTTTGGCCGATGTTCAGCGTTGTCTACAGCTATATAAGTATAGTAGATTCAGTTATTGAGTCTGATAGGACCGTCATATTGTTCATCTCTGAAAATGGCAGTGCTTCGTTTCCTATGTTTTTGCCAACTCCTGTGTGTTTTAGTTAATAATGCTCAGAGTCAATCAAGGTAAATATGAGCAGCTTTTTACAATGTGTTTAAAACTTCAACTTGTAATAAAACGGTTACTTGTATCATTAATAAATTACCACCACCACCACGACAACTACTACTGCTATTACTACTACTACTACTACTACTACTACTACTACTACTACTACTACTACTACTACTACTACTACTACTACTACTACTCCTACTACTACTACTACTCCTACTACTCCTACTATTACTACTTCTACTACTACCACTACTACTTCCTACTCCACTACTACTACTACTACTACTACTACTACTACTACTACTACTACTACTACTACTACTATAACTGCTACTACTACTTCTACTACTACTACTACCACTACTACTACTACTACTACCACCACTACCACTACTACTACTACTACCACTACTACACCACTACTACTACTACTACTACTACTACTACTACTACTACTACCACTACTACTACTACTACTACTACTACTACTACTACCACTACTACTACTACTGCTGCCGCTGCCGCTGCTACTACTACTACTACAACTACTACTTCTACTACTACCACTACTACTCTTACTACTACTACTACCACAACAACTACTACTACTCACTACTACCACTACCACCTACTACCACTACTACCACTACACTACCACCACTACTACTACTACTCACTACTACTCACTACTACAACCAACTACTACTACTACCACTTACTACTACTACTACTACTACCACTACTACTACTACTACTACTACTACTACTACTACCACTACTACTGCTACTACCACTACTACTACTACCACTACTACTACACCTACCACCTACTACTACTACTACTACCACTACCTACTACAACCACTACTCACTCTACTCACTACTACTACCACTACTACTACTACTACTACTACTACTACCACCTACTACTACTACCACTACTACTACTACTACTACTACTGCTGTTGCTGCTGCTGCTTGCAGCTGCTGCTGCAGCTACTACTCACTCACTACTACTGCTACTACTACTACTACAACTACTACTTACTACTACCACTACTACTCCTACTACTACTACTACCACAACAACTACTACTACTACTACTTCTTCTACTACTACTACTACTACTACTACTACTACTACTACTACTACTACTACTACTACTACTACTACTACTACTACTACTACTACTACAAACTACTACCACCTACTCTACTACTACTACTATTTTCTACCGCTACTACTACTACAACTACTACTACTCTACTACTACTTCTACTACTACTACTACTGCTACTACTACTACAACTACTACAACCACTACTTCTACTACTACCACTACTACTCCTACTACTACTACTACTACCACAACAACTACTACTACTACTACTTCTACTACTACTACTACTACTACTACTACTACTACTACTACTACTACTACAACTACTACTACTCTACTGCTGCTGCTGCTGCTGCTACTACTACTACTATGTTGTAAACTATTATTACACTTCTTATATATTTCCGCTTACATTGGCAATACTGACCAAATAACATAAGAGATTTACATTTTCTTACTTAAGAATAATCTTTTCTGATTTTTATTTTTCTTATGACAGCATGGCCAAGAAAATTCTAGTCATCTTAACCAGCGCAGACAAGATGGGTGATACTGAAGAGCCTATAGGATGGTACCTTCCAGAGCTGGCTCACCCTTACAAAGCTCTAGTAGATGCTGGTTTTATAATAGAATCAGTTTCGCCGAAAGGAGGCAAGGCCCCTGTCGTGAGTAATATCGATAAGTATAGGTCAACGCGCTCACAGATACAATATGGAGCAGTCTATCATATTTTTGTTGGTTCAGCACCGCTAAAAAACTGTCGGGGCGAGTCTGATTGTTACTTTTCTATAAAAATACATAAGTCTTTTATAATAGCAGGAATGCTCTACGTTCTCTGATTATTATTACGTGCCTACGTTGCCCAAAAAATATGAAACTAAGACCGTGACTTTCCGTCAAATGAGGAAAACAGCTGGTAAGATGGGAACAGAACCAATCAATAGATGTTTCAAACAAAAATGGAATGAAGAACCACCTAGTAAGTTAGTAAGTTGTCATTTGGATGCTTTGCCGATTGAACAATCTGACGCCCAACTTTTTTTTGTTCCCAGGCACTGTATTATTGTTTTGTTCTTTCTTGTTTTTTAAATTTTTCCCTTTATCAAACATTCACTAAGCCTTCCTCGTTATTAAGAGACGACAAACTGTTTTGAACCTACAACTAAGTGTTCTCAAGGGAAAGGGACATGACTATTGGTTTCTTTTTATGTTCCTCATTTGTTTTGGATTGACCATGTTTAACTTTTAATAAACTGCCATATTGACTTAGTCTGAAACATGACGCATACGTATTAAAAAAGAATGAGCGACTCAGGACAATCGGGCGGCATATACTGTATGTAGAACATTTTGCTACCTAAAAAATGAAACAAAAAATGTTCGGCATAACCTGCGATGAGAAAACTTAACGAACTTGTTGCATTTTTTTTTAAATATGAAATCAAAATGTTCTTTTTTCCCTTCTCTTTCTATCAATAAATCTCAATATCTATATCTCCCTCTATCTATCTGTTTATCTCTCTTCCTTTTTTTCCCTTTCTTTCTTCTTCTCTATTACTCTCTCTCTCTCTCTCTCTCTCTCTCTCTCTCTCTCTCTCTCTCTCAACTCTTTGTGTTTCTCCTCTTTTTGTTCCTACATTTACAGCTCTGTTTATGTTTTTGTCTACATTTCTATCAATCTAAAAAAAAAAAAAAAACATAGGCTATATTGAACTAGAATATATAAAAATTATTGTGCTTCTAGCTTCAGGTATAGGTCTAAAATTTATGATTCGGCTTTACACCAGGAGTAAACTTACAACATGCAACCGCAACCCCCCAAAATAATCACCTTTTGGTAATAATTGTAATAAAGAGTAGCAACTCAACAAGGAATGCAATCAGCTAGAGAAATCAAGAAGATTCTAATACAAGCCCGGTTTTAAGACTCCGGAAGAGATTTATGATGCTATATGAAGCTTTTCATGACTTCACGTTGCGGCCCAGTGCCCTCTTATTCTTAGCTCTTTTAACGCACGAAATTTAAATTACACGGAAGCTCTCTTTTTAAGCATTTATAAACGCTAGACTATTAATGAAAATGTCGTAAATTTCTTTATTTCTATCAGGTAAACACTATATTTAGGAACAACTCGGTAAGCGATGCTGTCGGCTTCAAGTCACAGAGATTCTGTACATTGTCCAAGCCTGCTCTTAATATATGCCACATATACTTTATTTAACACTCTCGAGGGCTTAATGTTTGATCTTACTTCGTTGTGTTCCAGTGCCATCATATTCTTAGTCTTTGCGGCTCAGGAAAATTCAAAGTGAATGGAAGATGAATTTTGTAAAATATTTACCGGACTGTGAAGACAATTTTTGCATTTCATATTGTTTTATGGTATACCCAATCACTGACAACCATCGTTATCTTTTAAACAAAGTTTTGTACGTACTTTACGTGCTCTTTCTAAATTCTTCAGGATCCAGGAAGCGTAAAAGATTATAAAGACGACCCTATTTGCCAGTGGTTTCAGAAAGATGCTAAGGCTCAGGCTCTAGTAGACAACACGAAAACACCGAGCCAAATCGACCCAAGGTTAAAGCTCTTTTCTATCTCTAACTTTTTCATATCTTTTAATACAAAAAAAGGAGTGAAAAAGGGTCAGAAGCAAAATGAATCATGAAACAGAAAGAATTAAACGAAAAACAAGCGAGGCTGGAACAAAGAGAGAGAAAGAGAGAGAGAGAGAGAGAGAGAGAGAGAGAGAGAGAGAGAGAGAGAGAGAGAGACAGACAGACAGACAGACAGACAGACAGACAGACAGACAGTACAGACAGAAAGGACCTGTGTGTAAAAATGACCACAAAATGTTTGCCTCTACATAGAGTTCTATCCATCAGCTGCCGTGCCATCTTTAAAGAGCAATTCATATACATATTTTCTTATACGATAATTATATATTTGCATTACAGTCATTAACATTTCTTAATTAGATGCAGAAGATTCAGACCACTAGAATAATTATAAATAATAATTGAATAGAGCTTAAATTTTACAGTCATCAACAATAGTTAGAACTACGCTTTAAGAGAAAATGATCGAAAACTGTTTACCCTTTGAGGGATCATAATCTTCAACTTAAAGTTACGCCAGGTTCAGAATCAGTGGCAGCAACAGCAGTAGTAGTAGCAGGGTATTAGTAGTAGTAGG
>JAWDGP010000667.1:0-40000 GCA_033675545.1 Elysia crispata
TGCCTCGGTTTTTCCTGACTATGGTCACGCTTGATTGAGCCCTCACCAATGAGGCTAACCAAAACTTTTATCGGATAATAAATTCGGCTCAACTCTCCTGACCATCGTGACAGAAGTCTCCCTGGAAGCCATCAACACAGCCATCCAGGCAAGCTCACCATTCAAAGGACGTTGCACTGGCACGTCCCTGCCGCAGTTTGGGTTGCAAATCTGCGAGTAGCAGTTCTCACATACGTGTTGTCCCTTTTTACTGTAGTGTAGAGGCGAGAGGGAGGAGGAGGGGTAAAAAGATAATACTGTAGTTGACAAAAATCCCCTTTTCTGTCTATTTTTATAGTTAATATAAAAATAGAATAGCCTTGCTTTTAGCCATCGTGATAGTTTCTATATAAGCAATTATAAAGAGAAATGTTGTCTTTTTTTTAAAACAAATTTTACGTTTGCCTAGATTTTTGCATTGATCAATCATGTCATTTTAGAAAAGAAAATGTATCCATGCACGCTCCTCGAAAAGAAAAGTTTGAAATGTGGAGAATTTTGTTACCAACAAATTAGGTTTGAGATGATAATTTTTTAAGCGTTTCACTAACAGGGCCTTAGTTTCCCGGTTTGGTTTTTTGTTAATTTGTGGGGCTTGAGTCTCGAGTTGTTTTCTTTGTGAGGCAGTTTCTCGGGTACAATTTCTAAACCGGCAGAGTCTCAGGTATAAGTCTGTTGGGCAGAGTCTCGGGTATAAGTCTGTTGGGCAGAGTCTCAGGTATAAGTCTGTTGTGGGGCAGAGTCTCGGGTATAATTCTGTTGGGCAGAGTCTCAGGTGATAATTCTGTTGGGCAGAAGTCTCAGGTATAATTCTGTTGGGCAGAGTCATCGGGTATAATTCTGTTGGGCAGAATGTCAGGTATAAGTCTGTTGGGGCAGAGTCTCGGGTATAATTCTATTTGGGCAGAGTCTCGGGTATAATTCTGTTGTGGGCAGAATGTCGGGTATAGAGTCTGTTGGGCAGAGTCCTAGGTATAATTCTGTTGGGCAGGAGTCATCTCAAGGTATAATTCTGTTGGAAGCAGAGTCTCAGGTATAATTCTGTTGGGCAGAATGTCAGGTATAATTCCTGTTGGGCAGAATGTCGGGTAGGTTCTTCAGTGTTGGGAAGAGTCTCGGGCATAGATCTGTGTTGGGCAGAGTCTCGGTATAAGTCTGTTGGGCAGAGTCTCCAGGTATAATTCTGTTGCCAGGCAGAGTCTCAGGTATAATTCTGTTGGGCAGAATGTCAGGTGCTCATAAGTCTATTGGAAGGCAGGAGTTCTACAAAGGGTATAAATTCTGTTGGGCAGAGTCTCGGGTATAATTCTTGTTGGGCAGAGTCTCAGGTATAATTCTGTTGGGCAAGAGTCTCAGAATTTTATAATTCTGTTGGGCAGAGTCTCAGGGCCTCATTCCCTGTTGGGCAGAGTCTCGGGTATAATTCTGTTGGGCAGAGTCTCGGGTATAATTCTGTTGGGCAGAGTCTCGGGTATAATTCTTGGGTTGGGCAGAGTCTCCGGTATAATTCTGTTGGGCAGAGTCTCGGGTATAATTCTGTTGTGGGCAGAGTATCGGGTATAATTCTGTTGGGGAAGAGTCTCGGGTATAATTTCTGTTGGGGAAGAGTCCTCGGGTATAATTCTTGTTGGGCAGAGTTCCGGTGTATAATTCTGTTGGGCAGAGTGTCCTGCGGGTATAATTCTGTTGGGCAGAGTCTCGGGTATAATTCTGTTGGGAAGAGTCTCGGGTATAATTCTGTTGGGCAGAATGTCGGGTATAATTCTGTTGGGCAGGTTTCGGGTATAAATCTGTTGGGCAGAATGTCGGGTATAATTCTGTTGGGCAGAGTTTCGGGTATAATTCTGTTGGGCAGAGTATCGGGTATAATTCTGTTGGGCAGAGTATCGGGTATAATTCTGTTGGGCAGAGTCTCGGGTAAAACTCTGTTGGGCAGAGTATCGGGTATAACTCTGTTGGGCAGAGTATCGGGTAAAACTCTGTTGGGCAGAGTCTCGGGTATAATTCTGTTGGGCAGAGTTTCGGGTATAATTCTGTTGGGCAGAGTCTCGGGTATAATTCTGTTGGGCAGAGTTTCGGGTATAATTCTGTTGGGCAGAGTATCGGGTATAATTCTGTTGGGCAGAGTTTCGGGTGTTGTTCTATTGGACTGTCTCGGGTGTTATTCTGTGAGTCAGTGTCTCTGGTGTTATTCTGGGGGAAGAGTTTCGGGTGTTGTTCTACGGGACTGTCTCGGGTGTTATTCAGTAGGGCGGAGTCTCGGGTGTTATTCTGTAGGGCAGAGTCTCGGGTGTTATTCTAGGGCAGAGTCTCGGGTGTTATTCTGTAGGGCAGAGTCTCGGGTGTTATTCTGTGGGGAAGAGATTCTGGTGTAATTTTAACGGGCAGAGTCTCGGTTGTTGTTCTATGGCACAGTCTCGGGTGTTATTCTATGGCACAGTCTCGGGTTTCATTATGTAGGGAAGAGTTTCGGGTGTTATTCTATGGCACAGTCTCGGGTTTCATTATGTAGGGAAGAGTCTCGGGTGTTATTCTGTAGGGAGGAGTCTCGGGTGTTATTCTATGGCACAGTCTCGGGTTTCATTATGTAGGGAAGAGTCTCGGGTGTTATTATGTAGGGAAGAGTCTCGGGTGTTATTATGTAGGGAAGAGTGTCGGGTGTTATTCTATGGCACAGTCTCGGGTGTTATTATGTAGGGAAGAGTCTCGGGTGTTATTCTGTGGGGAAGAGTTTCGGGTGTTATTCTGTAGGGAAGAGTTTCGGGTGTTATTCTTGGGGAAGAGTCTCGGGTGTTATTCTGTAGGGAAGAGTTTCGGGTGTTATTCTGTGGGGAAGAGTTTCGGGTGATATTCTGTGGGGAAGAGTTTCGGGTGATATTCTGTAGGGAAGAGTCTCGGGTTTCATTATGTAGGGAAGAGTCTCAGGTGTTATTATGTAAGGAAGAGTCTCGGGTGTTATTATGTAAGGAAGAGTCTCGGGTGTTATTCTATGGCACAGTCTCGGGTTTCATTATGTAGGGAAGAGTCTCGGGTGTTATTATGTAGGGAAGAGTCTCGGGTGTTATTATGTAGGGAAGAGCGTCGGGTGTTATTCTATGGCACAGTCTCGGGTGTTATTCTATGGCACAGTCTCGGGTGTTATTCTGTAGGGAAGAGTTTTGGGTGTTATTCTTGGGGAAGAGTTTCGGGTGTTATTCTGTAGGGAAGAGTTTCGGGTGTTATTCTGTGGGGAAGAGTTTCGGGTGATATTCTGTGGGGAAGAGTTTCGGGTGATATTCTGTAGGGAAGAGTCTCGGGTTTCATTATGTAGGGAAGAGTCTCGGGTGTTTTTATGTAGGGGAGAGTCTCGGGTGTAATTCTAACGGGCGGAGTCTCAGGTGTAACCTTCCACACAGCTTTTTCCTCGGTATCCTGTGTCGCATCCCAGAAGACACGTGCCATCAAACCTGTCGCAAGCATTATCCAACCCAGCACACCCAGCACTGCAGATCTCCAAACAGCTCACTCCGTACAGGTCATCAGCGCACTCTGTCCGAAGGAAGTTACATGCGAAATTAGACAAACGAAAGGAAAGTTAGTCCGCATAGTCTCCACTCTGCTTTCCTGCTATTGCTTTTATGTCCATTTGAAAGTTAAGTTAAACATAACTCTATCCAGTATACAGGAGATAAAGTTATAGACCAATCTTCAGGGTCACTTTGTAAAGACGCAAAAGTCAATCTATCATTTCCATCCTTCATATGTGTTGCTCCAATCTCGTAAATCCAGCAGAAATAAAAAAATCAGGACTTCGTAATGTCACACATCACCAATAAAAAGGAATAAAGCTTTTAATAAAAAATCAGGACTTCGTAATGTCACACATCACCAAAAAAAAGGAATAAAGCTTTTACCTGCAGTGGCCTGGACGATTATTATTGGTAAGTGCCTGGCAAAGTCGAAATGCAAGTAGCGAGCTGTTTCTAGCGAGGGATAAGGTGGTTAGCGTCATAAGGTTGTGATGGGTTGCTTGAAGCTTCCCCGCTTCCCCCTTACCTACGTCACACTTGTCTCCATAGAAACCAGCAACACATCCCCAGGTACACGCCCCGTTCTCGTTGTTGCAGTCTCCGTGTGCGCCGGCGCAATATGGGCTGCACTTGTGTGAACAGTTTATACCGTATCTGTTATCAACGCAAGCTGAGGAAAACAAAGTCCTCTATCATCCATGATTGGTTGGCTTTAGATTTTGTTTACAGATACCTGCTGGTGGTTGTCATGAACCCATTTACAGTGAACATTTTCCATGTTTTGCTATATTAATTTTAAATATCATGAATACTGGTAAAACCTTTTTTTTCCATTACTGTAGTATTTATGGTATGTTGTGTAGTTTTATTTTATCCTCTCCTTACATAATTATAATGACGATTAGATTGTCTTAGATCATAATGTATTCCCTAGTTTCATATATTGACGACACTATTGTCCAAGTTAACGCCAGTGCCCTTTTCTCGTGTTACTGCGACAATATTGTCCAAGTTAACGTGCGTACACTTTTCTCGTGTTACTGCGACAATATTGTCCAAGTTAACGTTCGCGCACTTGTCTCATATTATTGCGAAACTATTGTCCAAGTTAACTTGCGTGCATTTGTCTTGTATTATTTTGAAACTATTGTCCACATTAACGTGCGTGCACTTATCTTATATTATTGTGAAACTATTGTCCAAGTTGACGTGCGTGCACTTGTGTCATGTTAATGCGAAACTATTGTCCAAGTTGACGTACGTGCACTTATCTCATGATACTGCGACAATATTGTCCAAGTTAACGTGCATGCACTTATCTCATGTTACTGCGACAATATTGTCCAAGTTAACGTGCGTGCACTTATCTCATGTTACTGCGACAATATTGTCCAAGTTAACGTGCGTGCACTTATCTCATGTTACTGCGACAATATTGTCTAAGTTAACTTGTGCGTTCTAATCATTCTCCTGGCATTACGAGAGTCACATCGATGTCCTTGATAGCCAGCCTCACAGCCAAGCTCGCAGGTCCCGGTCAGTTTGTCGCAAGCATCGTTTGGTCCAGCGCACTTTGAACTACATAGATTCAAGCAGTTTGGTCCAAACTTAGAACTCTCACACTCTGGAGGACAAAATTTGGATTTTTTTGTGTTACTTTTGACTGCTCTTGATGAGAAATTACCAAAATATCTAACTCTCTCCACACATACAAGGGTTTTAACTAGGGGAAAGCAATGAATATCTTATCCCAAACAGCAAAGTCCAATGTTTATGGGCGGTGCTAGTGTTCCGTGATTGTGTTCCCGTGTTTCCCCTTACCCTGGTAACACAAAAAACCATGTGTTCTCGTGTTGCTCTTACCCTGGTCACACAAAACACCATGTATTCCCGTGTTTCCCCTTACCCTGGTAACACAAAACACCATGTGTTCCCGTGTTGCCCTTACCCTGGTCACACAAAACACCATGCATTCCCGTGTTTCCCCTTACCCTGGTAACACAAAACACCATGTGTTCCCGTGTTGCCCTTACCCTGGTCACATAAAACACCATGTATTCCCGTGTTGCCCTTACCCTGGTCACACAAAACACCACGTGTTCCCCTTACCCTTGTCACACAAATCTCCTTGATAACCAGCTACACAACCCCAGGTGCAGGATCCAGTCACGTGGTTGCAGTCGTTGCCTCGTCCTGCACATGTCTGACTGCATCTGCCGGAGCAGTTCACGCCGTAAGTCGCGGCACCACATACTGGGTGGGTAAAGTAACGATAGCGTTGTCAGGATTATAGAACGTGACAAACGTAGCAATAGAGTAAAGTAACGATAGCGTTGTCAGGATTATAGCACAGTGACAAAGGTAACAATAGAGTAAAGTAACGATAGCGTCGTCAGGATTATAGCACAGTGACAAAGGTAGCAATAGAGTAAAGTAACGATAGCGTCGTCAGGATTATAGCACAGTGACAAAGGTAACAATAGAGTAAAGTAACGATAGCGTCGTCAGGATTATAGCACAGTGACAAAGGTAACAATAGAGTAAAGTAACGATAGCGTCGTCAGGATTATAGCACAGTGACAAAGGTAACAATAGAGTAAAGTAACGATAGCGTCGTCAGGATTATAGCACAGTGACAAAGGTAACAGTAGAGTAAAGTAACGATAGCGTCGTCAGGATTATAGCACAGTGACAAAGGTAACAATAGAGTAAAGTAACGATAGCGTCGTCAGGATTATAGCACAGTGACAAAGGTAACAATAGAGTAAAGTAACGATAGCGTCGTCAGGATTATAGTACAGTGACAAAGGTAACAATAGAGTAAAGTAACGATAGCGTCGTCAGGATCATAGCACAGTGACAAAGGTAACAATAGAGTAAAGTAACGATAGCGTCGTCAGGATCATAGCACAGTGACAAAGGTAACAATAGAGTAAAGTAACGATAGCGTCGTCAGGATCATAGCACAGTGACAAAGGTAACAATAGAGTAAAGTAACGATAGCGTCGTCAGGATCATAGCACAGTGACAAAGGTAACAGTAGAGTAAAGTAACGATAGCGTCGTCAGGATCATAGCACAGTGACAAAGGTAACAATAGAGTAAAGTAGCGATAGCATCGTCAGGATTATAGCACAGTGACAAAGGTAACAGTAGAGTAAAGTAACGATAGCATCGTCAGGATTATAGCACAGTGACAAAGGTAACAATAGAGTAAAGTAACGATAGCATCGTCAGGATTATAGTACAGTGACAAAGGTAACAATAGAGTAAAGTAACGATAGCGTCGTCAGGATTATAGTACAGTGACAAAGGTAACAATAGAGTAAAGTAATGATAGCATCGTCAGGATTATAGTACAGTGACAAAGGTAACAATAGAGTAAAGTAACGATAGCGTCGTCAGGATTATAGTACAGTGACAAAGGTAACAATAGATTAAAGTAACGATAGCGTCGTCAGGATTATAGTACAGTGACAAAGGTAACAATAGAGTAAAGTAACGATAGCGTCGTCAGGATTATAGTACAGTGACAAAGGTAACAATAGAGTAAAGTAATGATAGCATCGTCAGGATCATAGCACAGTGACAAAGGTAACAATAGAGTAAAGTAACGATAGTGTGGACAGGATTATAGCACAGTGACAAAGGTAACAATAGAGTAAAGTAACGATAGCGTCGTCAGGATCATAGCACAGTGACAAAGGTAACAATAGGAAAAAGTAACGATAGCGTCGTCAGGATCATAGCACAGTGACAAAAGTAACAATAGGATAAAGTAACGATAGCGTCGTCAGGATCATAGCACAGTGACAAAAGTAACAATAGGAAAAAGTAACGATAGCGTCGTCAGGATCATAGCACAGTGACAAAAGTAACAATAGGATAAAGTAACGATAGCGTCGTCAGGATCATAGCACAGTGACAAAGGTAACAATAGAGTAAAGTAATGATAGAGTTGTCAGGATCATACAATAGTGACAAAGGTAACAATAGAGTAAATTAATGATAGAGTTGTCAGGATCATAGCATAGTGACAAAGGTAGCAATAGATAAAGAGGTAAAAAAAAAACTTTATCTCGTTTCGGCCATCTTGATTTGAACTATTTTTTTTAAATTTTATTGTAATTACATTTGTCTGCAATGTTGACAAGGATCTGGGTGTCAATTGGAAAAATAAATTAATGACAAATGAAGCAAATCTTGTAATACATCAGAACTGTTTTTTTTTTTTTTAAAAGAATAATTTAACGAACGCTTGTCGTGTTTGACAACTCACCACACGATGCGTTTAGTGTTCCATTGAAATTAATGTAGGAAATCATATCGATTGACTTTTCGACATGCGATGACAGAGTTTATTCCATGAGATGTCAACAAAAATAAATAATTGTAGCTAAAAGATAGCTTTATAAAATATTTTTGATAGAAAAAATATTTGTTTTCGGGGGAAATGCCAATTTTGTTTGGGACTAAAATGATAAAGAATAAGGATATAGACTATGAACTTATTATACAATATTTGAAAGGGTTGTGAAAGAAACCAAACATTAAGCCCCAAAGCGACCCGTAAAAAAATAATTTAGGTTAATTAAATTTAATTAATTTTTTTATCTCTTTCGAGTTATAAAATAAAAAGTGTGTACTTTTTTCTAGTTAAGAGTCCTCCTATTCCTACATCGCTTTAAAAAAATATAAAGAAATTGTTTCAAGGTAACCTGAGTTCTTGGTTTGATTCACTATGCTTTTATAGAAAGTTCAATCACAATAAATAAAAAAAAATACAGGAATATTTCATGCTCACATTGAAGTATATATACCCACAAAAAAAAAAAAACTACATTAAATTTTGATTAATTGTATCTCGAAGTTGCCAAAGTCCCGTTTCATTCTCTCTTCTTTCCACACACTCACACCCCCTTGATACTCGTGTGATCAGCAAGAACCTTTGTCACAAACCGAGCCAGTATAGCCCACTTAGCAACCGCTTAGACACTCACACCTCCTTGATACTCTTGTAATCAACAAGAACCTTTGTCACAAACCGCGCCCGTATAGCCCACTTGGCAACCGCTTGAACACTCACACCTCCTTGATACTCTTGTAATCAACAAGAACCTTTGTCACAAACCGCGCCCGTATAGCCCACTTGGCAACCGCTTAGACACTCACACCTCCTTGATACTCTTGTAATCAACAAGAACCTTTGTCACAAACCGCGCCCGTATAGCCCACTTGGCAACCGCTTAGACACTCACACCTCCTTGATACTCTTGTTATCAGCAAGAACCTTTGTCACAAACCGCGCCCGTATAGTCCACTTGGCAACCATTCAGACACTCACACCTCCTTGATACTCTTGTTATCAGCAAGAACCTTTGTCACAAACCGCGCCCGTATAGCCCACTTGGCAACCATTCAGACACTCACACCTCCTTGATACTCTTGTTATCAGCAAGAACCTTTGTCACAAACCGCGCCCGTATAGTCCACTTGGCAACCGCTTAGACACTCACACCCCTTGATACTCTTGTAATCAACAAGAACCTTTGTCACAAACCGCGCCCGTATAGCCCACTTGGCAACCGCTTAGACACTCACACCCCCTTGATACTCTTGTTATCAACAAGAACCTTTGTCACAAACCGCGCCCGTATAGCCCACTTGGCAACCGCTTGAACACTCACACCTCCTTGATACTCTTGTTATCAGCAAGAACCTTTGTCACAAACTGCGCCCGTATAGTCCACTTGGCAACCGCTTGAACACTCACACCCCCTTGATACTCTTGTTATCAGCAAGAACCTTTGTCACAAACCGCGCCCGTATAGCCCACTTGGCAACCATTCAGACACTCACACCCCCTTGATACTCTTGTTATCAGCAAGAACCTTTGTCACAAACCGCGCCCGTATAGTCCACTTGGCAACCGCTTAGACACTCACACCCCCTTGATACTCTTGTTATCAGCAAGAACCTTTGTCACAAACCGCGCCCGTATAGCCCACTTGGCAACCGCTTAGACACTCACACCCCCTTGATACTCTTGTTATCAGCAAGAACCTTTGTCACAAACCGCGCCCGTATAGCCCACTTGGCAACCGCTTAGACACTCGACTGTCAACTTGTTGCAGAGCTTGGCCGACCCGCCACACCAGGCACTGCAGCGATTCGGGCATGTTTGATTGTTACAAACTGGTAGTGGGGAAAATGAAATAGCTGTGATTAATCAAGCAGAACAATTTTGTAACATTTGTTAGAGAGTCTTATGAGAATTTAATCGGCAGAGCACATTGAGGAACTCACATAGAGGAAGAAAGAATAAGAGAGAGAGAGAGAGAGAGAGAGAGAGAGAGAGAGAGAGAGAGAGAGAGAGAGAGAGAGAGATATTCTTTCTTACTTTACTAGACTTTTTCGCCCTGTCTATCCATGGTGTCCGAAACGGACATGCTTAGTAAGAGTTACCCATGGTTCTCGGGTAATATTGACAGTTTTGTAAATAGCTTCCCTTTGTTTCTGGTTTTTAAACAAAAAATGTTTGAAGTTCAGTTTTATGGCTTCGTTTGAAGATTTTTTTTCCCTGTTTTGTTTAAGTTTTAGCCTAAAATACACCGAAGACTTTCTGCGGAACACATAATAAATCAATTTTACTTAAGTATTACAATAGATTGATGTGAAACGGAATTTATGTCATTTTTCACCCATACCATCGTTTCCTTTGTGGTTTTGAAGAAGAATGGAGCTATTTAAATATGTATTTAACATATAACAAGCTTGTACTTGTGATTTGTAAGGAGCGTGATACTATATAAACATATAATAAACATGGGGGTCTGGAGGTGTTGAAACTATCCCAACATCTAATAAACCTGTGGGTTGGGAGGATTAATGAGCTAATTTCAACATCTAATAAACCTGAGGGTTGGCAGGAGTGTGGAGCTATTTCAACATGTAATAAACTTGTGAGTTCGGTGGAATGTGAAACTATTTCAAAATGAAATAAACTTAGGAGTGGGGAGAACTAGAGATTTAGTGCTGACAATTTTTATATCAACAAAAACAAGGTCTAAAAGGAAATAGGCACACAAATTTATAATTACGGGACAAAACAGGAATAAAAATATTTCTTTTCAATTCAACATATTTGTAAGCTCTGTCAGTATTATTATAAAATCGTACTTTTCGTCCCGTAATTATAAAGTTGTGTGTCGGTTTCCTTTTAGACCTTGTATTATACTATTTATAAACACACACGCGTCCTTTTTGATCCTATATAACTACCAAGTTATCCTCCAAGTGTGGTATTTTTGTTTTCTATTGGATATCTACAAATGAAGAGTGAAAAATTGAAATAAACATATGGAAATAGAGAAAGATAGATATAGTTGGATAGACAGAAAAAGATAGATAGATAGATAGATAGAGAGAGAGAGAGAGAGAGAGAGAGAGAGACAGAGACAGACAGACAGACAGAGAAAGGGAAACAAAAAATAGAAAGAAAGAGAGGGAGAGATAGAGATAGATAAAAGAGAGAGATAGATAGATAGATAGAGAGAAGATAAAATTATAATCCGCTTTATTATTTTTAAACTTACTCGATATTATGGTTGCTTTTTGGATTTTGAACACATGTAATTCGTACTACGATGTGAAGTTTTCAAAGTTGACAATCTTACCTTCAATTTTTTCACAAATGAACTTGAACTGTAAGTCACACTGCTGGAATTCCCAAGTACTGCTTCTTTTCAACATCATGGCTGTACACTCCTTCGACATGGAGTTTCCCTGGTGAGGCGCATTCCAAATAATCTGAATTAGAGCAGTTACCAGGCACTGAGAACAACAGCTCAGTCCACAAACTGTCGTTAACACTTGAGGCACTCAGAACAACAGCTCAGTCCACAAACTGTCGTTAGCACTTGAGGCACTCAGAACAACAGCTCAGTCCACAAACTGTCATTACACTTGAGGCACTCAGAACAACAGCTCAGTCCACAAACTGTCGTTAGCACTTGAGGCACTCAGAACAACAGCTCAGTCCACAAACTGTCATTAACACTTGAGGCACTCAGAACAACAGCTCAGTCGACAAACTGTCGTTAGCACTTGAGGCACTCAGAACAACAGCTCAGTCCACAAACTGTCATTAACACTTGAGGCACTCAGAACAACAGCTCAGTCCACAAACTGTCGTGAACACTTGAGACACTCAGAACAACAGCTCAGTCCACAAACTGTCGTTAACACTTGAGACACTCAGAACAACAGCTCAGTCCACAAACTGTCGTTAACACTTGAGACACTCAGAACAACAGCTCAGTCCACAAACTGTCATGAACACTTGAGGCACTCAGAACAACAGCTCAGTCGACAAACTGTCGTTAGCACTTGAGGCACTCAGAACAACAGCTCAGTCCACAAACTGTCATTAACACTTGAGGCACTCAGAACAACAGCTCAGTCCACAAACTGTCGTGAACACTTGAGACACTCAGAACAACAGCTCAGTCCACAAACTGTCGTTAACACTTGAGACACTCAGAACAACAGCTCAGTCCACAAACTGTCGTTAACACTTGAGGCGATGAGAACAACAGCTCAGTTCACAAACTGTCGTTAACACTTGAGACACTCAGAACAACAGCTCAGTCCACAAACTGTCGTTAACACTTGAGACACTCAGAACAACAGCTCAGTCCACAAACTGTCGTTAACACTTGAGGCGATGAGAACAACAGCTCAGTCGACAAACTGTCATCAACACTTGAGGCAATGAGAAGAACAGCTCAGTCCACAAACTGTTGTTAACACTTGAGGTACTCAGAACAACAGCTCAGTCCACAAACTGTCATCAACACTTGAGGTACTCAGAACAACAGCTCAGTCCACAAACTGTCGTTAACACTTGAGGTACTCAGAACAACAGCTCAGTCCACAAACTGTTGTTAACACTTGAGGTACTCAGAACAACAGCTCAGTCCACAAACTGTCGTTAACACTTGAGGTACTCAGAACAACAGCTCAGTCCACAAACTGTCATCAACACTTGAGGCAATGAGAAGAACAGCTCAGTCCACAAACTGTTGTTAACACTTGAGGTACTCAGAACAACAGCTCAGTCCACAAACTGTTGTTAACACTTGAGGTACTCAGAACAACAGCTCAGTCCACAAACTGTCGTTAACACTTGAGGTACTCAGAACAACAGCTCAGTCCACAAACTGTCATCAACACTTGAGGCAATGAGAAGAACAGCTCAGTCCACAAACTGTTGTTAACACTTGAGGTACTCAGAACAACAGCTCAGTCCACAAACTGTCATCAACACTTGAGGCGATGAGAACAACAGCTCAGTCCACAAACTGTTGTTAACACTTGAGATACTCAGAACAACAGCTCAGTCCACAAACTGTTGTTAACACTTGAGATACTCAGAACAACAGCTCAGTCCACAAACTGTTGTTAACACTTGAGGTACTCAGAACAACAGCTCAGTCCACAAACTGTCATCAACACTTGAGGCGATGAGAAGAACAGCTCAGTCCACAAACTGTTGTTAACACTTGAGGTACTCAGAACAACAGCTCAGTCCACAAACTGTCGTTAACACTTGAGGCGATGAGAACAACAGCTCAGTCCACAAACTGTCGTTAACACTTGAGGCGATGAGAACAACAGCTCAGTTCACAAACTGTCGTTAACACTTGAGACACTGATAAAATAACTCGGTAGGAAAAGGAGGATTTTTATTGTTACGCAAAAGTTTTGCCGTATATTTCTCTTTTTATCTGATATATGTGTTGGCTATTCAATTTAATCTTTTAGGCAATGTGGGTTTTCACCGTTTGTTTAGTTTGCAGCTTGCCTTCATGAGCCCTGTGGTGAGAACCAATCCAGAAGGCTTGATCTCTGTCTGAGGTCAGTTGATCTGAGGAAATAAATTAGAATCAGCCTGATGGAGGGCTTTAGGTGATGTGTGTTTTTTGTGAGAGTTTGTAGCTGTTACACTAAAAACCTGTCACCTGATAAATTGTCTGCGACGCTCCCACCCAGTCTTCAATGAGAGACAATGCATATTTCCAATGATCAGAGATGGGCAAAAATAAAATACGACGAAAGAATAATTATAAAAGGTGTAAAAATACTTATTCTTGCAACAAAATAGCACTATGGCATTATTTTTATGAGATTTTTATAGGTAATATAAAATTTCGTGAGAAAGCATTGTAAATGGATTGATCTCGACATAATCTCGGCATAGTTATTTGCTGTGTGAAGATTTTAAAAGCAACCGCTTCTTTTACCATCTCCTACAAAATAAGTATCGGCTTTGCAAATAACAGGTCCCCAGCGATACAGCACCTGAGACGAAGCGGTTCATTTTGTCATCCGAGACGACCACCAAGTATGCGCCGCTGGATTCACAGGTGACTTTGGCGTCTTTCCAGCTCTTGCTTTCTTGGTATGTCTTCACACACGACCCGGAGTGAATGCTGGGAATCCACTGCGGAGGACACAATGTGCCCGTGATAAGTTCTAGCAAATCAGATAAAGGAGCGAATTGATAAACACAGCCTCTCCAGGAAAAGCGTTGAAATGTTGGGAAAATCTTGACGTTAACAGTAAAAAAAAGTAGTGTTACACTAGGAGTTAAGGTTATCACACACAGATAGAGATAACAAAAATAATGACAGCCTCTCCAGGAAAGCGTTGAAATGTTGGGAAAATCTTGACGTTAACAGTAAAAAAAGTAGTGTTACACTAGGAGTTAAGGTTATCACACACACAGATAGAGATAACAAAGATAATGACAGCCTCTCTAGGAAAGCGTTGAAACCTTGCAAGATTATTGATGTTAACATTAAAAAGTAGTGTTACACTAGGAGTTAAGGTTATCACACACACACAGATAGAGATAACAAAGATAATGACAGCCTCTCTAGGAGAGCGTTGAAATCTTGCAAGAATAATGACGTTAACAGTAAAAAGTAGTGCTACACTAGGAGTTAAGGTTATCACACACAGATAGAGATAACAAAGATAATGACAGCCTCTCTAGGAAAGCGTTGAAATCTTGCAAGAATAATGACGTTAACAGTAAAAAGTAGTGCTACACTAGGAGTTAAGGTTATCACACACAGATAGAGATAACAAAGATAATGACAGCCTCTCTAGGAAAGCGTTGAAATCTTGCAAGAATAATGACGTTAACAGTAAAAAGTAGTGTTACACTAGGAGTTAAGGTTATCACACACAGATAGAGATAACAAAGATAATGACAGCCTCTCTAGGAAAGCGTTGAAATCTTGCAAGAATAATGACGTTAACAGTAAAAAGTAGTGCTACACTAGGAGTTAAGGTTATCACACACACACAGATAGAGATAACAAAGATAATGACAGCCTCTCTAGGAAAGCGTTGAAATGTTGGGAAAATCTTGACGTTAACAGTAAAAAGTAGTTTTACACTAGGAGTTTAGGTTATCACTCACACAGATAGAGGTAACAAAGATAATGACAGCCTCTCTAGGAAAGCGTTGAAACCTTGCAAGAATAATGACGTTAACATTAAAAAGTAGTGTTACACTAGGAGTTAAGGTCAAGACACACACACAAACACAGACTGAAATACCAAGGAGACCGAGAAACAAAGAGAGACTCAGGGAAAGAGAGACAATAATTCTAACTTTCTGTACTTTATTAGTTTCGAACGTTGAAACTCATTTTTTTTTAAATTTTTTTTGGCCAGAAAGTCGAGATTTAGACAAGAAAATTGACGGTTCATGGCTGTTGAAATGCAATACTGAAATCTAAATAATAATGGTTTTGTTTCTGTAGTTTTTGCAATAGGGGCTTCCCGCTGGCACTATAGTGTCACCTTATCAAAGACGTCCAATGTAGTTTGACTTTTTTGGTCTGGTGATGGCTGATAAAATAATATTATTTGTTTGTCCGGTCGGATCACCATATAACCAGCTACATCCTATGTTAAATAGAACATAAAGATGAAGAGTCATGAGCATAAACAGAAAGTCCAGCAGTAAGTGCCTTAGACTCACAGTACAGGTGTGCTGTGCTAGAAAGTCCAGCAGTAAGTGCCTTAAACTCACAGTACAGGAGTGCTGTGCTAGAAAGTCCAGCAGTAAGTGCCTTAGACTCACAGTACAGGAGTGCTGTGCTAGAAAGTCCAGCAGTAAGTGCCTTAGACTCACAGTACAGGTGTGCTGTGCTAGAAAGTCCAGCAGTAAGTGCCTTAGACTCACAGTACAGGAGTGCTGTGCTAGAAAGTCCAGCAGTAAGTGCCTTAGACTCACAGTACAGGAGTGCTGTGCTAGAAAGTCCAGCAGTAAGTGCCTTAGACTCACAGTACAGGAGTGCTGTGCTAGAAAGTCCAGCAGTAAGTGCCTTAGACTCACAGTACAGGAGTGCTGTGCTAGAATCATAGCTTGGACTCAGTGTTGATTGGATCATACTTATCTAACTAGCCTAGTTTAAGTCTTGTCGGGGGCCTAACAGTCTTTGTGTCTGTAAACATAACAAGAAACCAAGAAACGGCATTTCAAGCTTTTGTCAATGCGCCGGAACTGGTCGGAAATGGGTGCACATACCTGAGGCAAACACCTGTTGCGGCACTAAAATTATCCAAAGAAAGTGGTTGGATATGCCTGATGCACCTACCTATTTTGGTTCAAGTACACTGAAAAGAGGTAGTTAAATATCTGTAGTGCACAAATTTGTTATGATTTCATTTCAGACAACGAAAAAGTGGCTTATTATCCCTGGATCACATATCTGTCATGGCTTTCATTTAAGGCATTAAAAGCAAGTGGCTGAATACCCCTGGATCACGTATCTGTCATGGCTTTCATTTAAGGCATTAAAAGCAAGTGGCTGAATACCCCTTGATCACGTATCTGTCATGGCTTTCATTTAAGACACTGAAAGAAAGTGGCTGAATACCCGTGGAGCGCATAGCTGTCATGGCTTTCATTTAAGACACTGAGAGAAAGTGGCTGAATACCCCTGAGCGCATAGCTGTCATGGCTTTCATTTAAGACACTGAGAGAAAGTGGCTGAATACCCGTGGAGCGCGTAGCTGTTATGGCTTTCATTTAAGACACTGAGAGAAAGTGGCTGAATACCCCTGAGCGCATAGCTGTCATGGCTTTCATTTAAGACACTGAGAGAAAGTGGCTGAATACCCCTGAGCGCATAGCTGTCATGGCTTTCATTTAAGACACTGAGAGAAAGTGGCTGAATACCCCTGAGCGCATATCTGTCATGGCTTTCATTTAAGACACTGAAAGAAAGTGGCTGAATACCCCTGAGCGCATAGCTGTCATGGCTTTCATTTAAGACACTGAGAGAAAGTGGCTGAATACCCCTGGAGCGCATAGCTGTCATGGCTTTCATTTAAGACACTGAGAGAAAGTGGCTGAATACCCCTGGAGCGCATAGCTGTCATGGCTTTCATTTAAGACACTGAGAGAAAGTGGCTGAATACCCCTGGAGCGCATAGCTGTCATGGCTTTCATTTAAGACACTGAGAGAAAGTGGCTGAATACCCCTGGAGCGCATAGCTGTCATGGCTTTCATTTAAGACACTGAAAGAAAGTGGCTGAATACCCCTGGAGCGCATAGCTGTCATGGCTTTCATTTAAGACACTGAGAGAAAGTGGCTGACTACAATTGCAGCGCGTAGCTGTTATGGCTTTATGACACGAAAACATTCTGTTGAGGTCGGAGACAGTGTACAAAACCTATCACCTTGGTTTCTCTCACACATAATGAGATTCATCTCTTCACAGCTTGCATCAAGCCAATCTCCATCCGGGTTGATTATTCCACAGGCTTGCCCTTGCCTTGTCGGATGGGTTTTTTTCCAATTAACATATCCGATCTGAGAAAGGAAATAAATTACAGCGTTGAAGGATTTTTCCCCTTATAGTAAGGGGTGGCCATTATGATAATGCAGTCAAAATTCTGTCTCTGAAATGAAGGGCACTAAGTAACAGTCCATTACGTTTGTCACAGTTAGAGCTCGATTTGAGAAACTTAGACTAACTTTCTGAAAGCGTTTAGTTTTGGCTGAGATGAATCTTAAGATTCTCATTATTTTTGTTATAAGCAGTCTTGTAGAAGAGAATCATCACTTAATGAAATATGCCTGAATACACGTCATCCAATCAAAGTCAAAAGGAATCTGGTAAGAAATCTGAAAAGTTTCTTGCAGCTACAAACAGAAATCAACAATTTTTAAAACGCAATTAAAAGATTTAGTCCCTGTCTAACTAATGTAATTATATCCGTCCAGTCGAGGGTGTGCTTGTGCTTTGAGTTTCTGGGAGGAGCATGCAGCGCTTACAGCAGAAACAGCCGTTTTTCGTATGAAGCTAAAAAGTTGATCATACCAAGGTCTTCCTGCAAGCTTTCGATATTCATAGGACTTGGAAAATCATCAGTTGCCCTCACACTTGAAGGAAGAGGTGCGGAGCTGTTTGGAGAAATTTGATGGCCGCGAAAGTCAATAGAAATTTGTCAGAGAAACATTTTTTAAGCTTGACTACCAGTCCAAAACTGTGAAAGCGTTGACAAAAAGTGCAAAGGTCATGCAGATGTACTCTTCCGAGGCACTTGCTAAGAAGAATCGTCTAGATAAACAAAACAATGCACAAATCACACTTAGGAGTACAGTGACCATTAGCCTTTGTGCTGCATTTTCTTCCAAGCCGAATGGCATCCTCAAGAACTCGTACAGTCCAAATGGGGTGATGACAGCAGTTTTGGCCACATATTCAGGATGCATGATAACCTTATACAAGATCTAACGTAGATAGTCTGTACAGCCAAATAGGCAGAAAAATCCTTTATGGAGAATGACCTCTTACAACATCTAACGTTGAAAAGATAGTTTGTACAGCCAAATAGGCAGAAAAATCTTTTATGAGGAATAGCCTCCTACAAGATCTAACGTTGAAAAGACAGTCTGTACAGCCAACTGGGCAGAAAAATCCTTTGTATGAGGAATAGCCTCCTGCAAGATCTAACGTTGAAAAGATAGTCTTTACAGCCAACTGAGCGAAAAATTCTTTATGAGGAATAGCCTCTTACAAGATCTAACGTTGAAAAGACAGTCTGTACAGCCAACTGGGCAGAAAAATCCGTTGTATGAGGAATAGCCTCCTGCAAGATCTAACGTTGAAAAGACAGTCTGTACAGCCAACTGGGCAGAAAAATCCGTTGTATGAGGAATAGCCTCCTGCAAGATCTAACGTTGAAAAGACAGTCTGTACAGCCAACTGGGCAAAAAAATCCTTTGTATGAGGAATAGCCTTCTACAAGATTTAAAGTTGAAAAGATAGCCTTTGCAGCCAACTGGGCGAAAAATTCTTTTTGAGGAATAGCCTCCTACAAGATATAATGTTGAAAAGATAGTCTGTACAGTCAACTGGGCAGAAAAATTCTTTATGGACAATGGCCTCTTACAAGATCTAACGTTGAAAAGATAGTTTTTACAGCCAACTGGGCAGAAAAATCCTTTATGGAGAATGGCCTCTTACAAGATCTAACGTTGAAGAGATAGTTTTTACAGCCAACTGGGCAGAAAAATCCTTTGTAAGAGGAATAGCCTCCTACAAGATCTAAAGTTGAAAAGATAGTCTTTACAGCCAACTGGGCAGAAAAATCCTTTATATAAGGAATAAGAAATCAGCCTGGTGTCGATGCATCATTGAGGCATCAATAGTCACCATAGGGGTCCAACATCTCATTGCCTTGGCTACCATGTGTAGTTCATGAGAAATAGATATAAAAAAACCTGGATGTCAGTGTGTCCCCTTTTTTCAACGGTTTTGTTGGGTCCGAGTCCGTCGTAGTTATCTCCCGTGGCTGGTGTTGCCAACTGTTTTAGATTCATGCAAGTCCTGTTTTTTAGATCCTTGGATGTGCTATTTTTTAGATTCATGGATGTCCTATTTTTTTAGATCCTTGGATGTCCTAATTTGTAGATCCTTGGATGTTCTATTTTTTTAGATCTTTGGATGTGCTATTTTTGAGATTCTTAGATGCCCTGTTTTTAGATCCTTGGATGTGCTTTTTTTCAGATTCTTGGATGAGCTATTTTTGGGATTCTTAGATGTCCTATTTTTTAGATCCTTGTAGGTGCTATTTTTTCAGATTCTTGGATGGCCTATTTTTTAGATCCTTGTATGTGCTATTTTTTCAGACTCTTGGATGGGCTATTTGTTTAGGTTCTTGGATGTGTTTTTTTTTACTCTCAAATGTGCATTATCAAGAGTCTTCATGTCTTATGTTGGAGTTAATTATATTTTTTTTTCTAGAATTGCACTTACCTTGGCTGTTTCATTGAGCCATCTAAACTGGTCAATACCATTGCGCCGGTTGAGACCAAGCCAGTAGCTATATTGAATTTGACTTGAATTTATTAAATCTGCAACAACAAAATAACTTTGCAATGGGATAACTCTCACTTCACTTGATGCGGTAATAGCATTGCCGTTCTCTCTATACCTGATATCTTTGTCCAGACGTAATTATACCGCAATCTGTCTATATCTGATGCCTTTGTTCGGACATAATTATACCGTGTTTTCTTCATTCTTAATGTCTTCGATCGGACATAATAATACCATGTTCTCTCTATACCTAATGTCTATATCCTGACACAAATATACCACAATTTCTCTATGCCTAATACTTTTCTAAAATATACCAGCAATTTATTTCTCAAAATGTACTAATAGCTATGGCATTACTGCATTTTATACAACAATAAGTTTTGTATATAAAAATAATTAACTTTGACTCAGTCTTCTCTTCTTTTACTTACACCTTTTCCAGCCCAAGTAGAAAAAAGTTGTTTCTTCATTAATATTCGGTTTTTAGTACATCTAACTCCAAATAATATTCCATCTGTTAGAGAGGCACTTGCTCTATGTAAAGAACTATTTTCGATCTGTATTTTTATATGGAACTAAGTAATCTGGTTAAACAGAGATATCTACTTCAAAACAGTCGATATGACTACGCACTCTCGTGAAACAAACTGAATTATTTAAAGGCAGGCGATATAACTAGATACTCTGATGAAACAAATGGGTTTTATTTAAAGGCAGGCCATAGTTGCTCTGATGAAACAAATGGGTTTTATTTAAAGGCAGGCCATAGTTACTCTGATGAAACAAATGGGTTTTATTTAAAGGCAGGCCATAGTTACTCTCATGAAACAAATGGGTTTTATTTAAAGGCAGGCCATAGTTACTCTGATGAAACAAATGGGTTTTATTTAAAGGCAGGCCATAGTTACTCTGATGAAACAAATGGGTTTTATTTAAAGGCAGGCCATAGTTACTCTGATGAAACAAATGGGTTTTATTTAAAAGCAGGCCATAGTTACTCTGATGAAATAAAATGGTTTTATTTAAAGGCAGGCCATAGTTACTCTGATGAAACAAATGGGTTTTATTTAAAGGCAGGCAATAGTTACTCTGATGAAACAAATGGAATTATTTAAAGGCAGGCGATAGTTACTCTGATGAAACAAATGGGTTTTATTTAAAGGCAGGCCATAGTTACTCTGATGAAACAAATGGGTTTTATTTAAAGGCAGGCCATAGTTACTCTGATGAAACAAATGGGTTTTATTTAAAAGCAGGCGATGGTTACTCTGATGAAACAAATTGGTTTTATTTAAAGGCAGGCCATAGTTGCTCTGATGAAACAAATGGGTTTTATTTAAAAGCAGGCCATAGTTACTCTGATGAAACAAATGGGTTTTATTTAAAGGCAGGCGATGGTTACTCTGATGAAACAAATGGGTTTTATTTAAAGGCAGGCGATGGTTACTCTGATGAAACAAATGGGTTTTATTTAAAAGCAGGCCATAGTTACTCTGATGAAACAAATGGGTTTTATTTAAAGGCAGGCGATGGTTACTCTGATGAAACAAATGGGTTTTATTTAAAGGCAGGCGATGGTTACTCTGATGAAACAAATGGGTTTTATTTAAAAGCAGGCCATAGTTACTCTGATGAAACAAATGGGTTTTATTTAAAGGCAGGCCATAGTTGCTCTGATGAAACAAATGGGTTTTATTTAAAAGCAGGCCATAGTTACTCTGATGAAATAAATGGAATTATTTAAAGGCAGGCCATAGTTGCTCTGATGAAACAAATGGGTTTTATTTAAAAGCAGGCCATAGTTACTCTGATGAAATAAATGGAATTATTTAAAGGCAGGCCATAGTTACTCTGGTAAAACAAATAGAATTATTTAAAAGCAGGCCATAGTTGCTCTGATGAAATAAATGGAATTATTTAAAGGCAGGCCATAGTTACTCTGATTTATAAAACAAATGGAATTATTTAAAAGCAGGCGATATGGCTAGTTACTCTGGTGAAACTGATGGTATTACTTTATATCAGGCGATATGACTAGGTGTTCCGGTGATTACGATGATAATAATTATAATGATGATGCTCACGATGATGTTGAGAATGGAGATAACGGTGATGATAATAATGATAATGGTTATGAAGATGATGATGATAATGATAATGATGTTGTTGTTTATAGGGATTATGAGGACGGAACAATAGTCGTGATGTCGATGATGATGGTGATGATGATGATGGTTTTAATGATGATAATGATGTTGACAATTATATGATTAATCCATTAAATTTATAAAGGTATTTTTTCCTGTGTCGTTGAAAAGAATCGTATCCTACTCACTGTGTACGAACGTATTCATTTCGCTGCTGATAATTTTGAGTAAGTCTCCTTTGTAAAACTGGACGCACAAACTCCTAGCTTTCTGCCATGGGGCTGGAAGAGTTGTCGCATGAATGCACGACCCTGACATGTGGCTCGCTACGAATGGGGCTTTGCAAGTTACTAGTGAAGAATAGACAGAATGAGAATAAATCAGGAGTGGAACAAGTGAGTCCGCTAGGTAAGGGGCAAAGGTCACAATCGCGAAAGGGAAATCGGGATTCTTCAATTTCAAGTCGAGATTTGTCCAAGTCAAGCGGCGAAAGTGATTAGCAGTTTTGCTCGCAGCAATAAGAATTCTAGTTCTTAACGATTCATGGAACCGATACCGTTTCATTGAAAGAAATTAATCTAGAGCGGTATTTCTCTCTCTCTCTCTCTCTCTCTCTCTCTCTCTCTCTCTCTCTCTCTCTCTCTCTCTCTCTCTCTCTCTCTCTCTCTCTCTCTCTCTTTCTCTCTCTCTCTCACTCTCTCTCTCGAAATTGTGTTCTTCATTTGCTAAAATAATTGTCTTGGTATGATTAAGTAATTTCTGTTAATTGCTTTAATGAAAAATCTGAGGCAAACAAAAATAATCATAAATCAGGTCGGCTGCACGTGTATTTTCTTTCCATTGCTCAAATTCAAACACGGATATAGATCTAGTTTAAAACATGAAAATATTAGTTCAATTCGAACAAATTGTCTATTTCTAATGTAAAACATGGAATTTGATTTTAAATGATAATACCTGTGCAATTCACACTTTCCGACGTAAAAATGTAGAAAAATAAAATGCAGTTGATTGAAAATGTATGGAAGAGGTTTGTACATATGAACTTAAATTGCATGTTAATAAATAGATCTAGAAATGGCTTTTTCCTGTTTGAACCGGTGTTGTGGAGTTTGTTATATAATCTAGATCTAACATTTATTTCATGATCACTTTTACCACAGCCAAGATTTTAAGAAAACCACGATATTGCAATAAGCCTTTAGTATTTGCCCTAATTCTATCTATTTAGCAAGATTTAGGTCTACATCAAAATAAACTGAAGCGAACAATTAATTCCAAAAAGATTTTTTATTGTTTGTGTGTTTTTTCTACGCTCAAGAATAATGTTTACAATACAACATAGTGTTACTATGGACTTCAAGGGTTGTTTTTTTTCTTTGTTGTTTTTTTTTTTGTTAGTGCGCGTTCAATAGCAATGCGGCCAGAATATAATAAACGAAACTTGAAATTAATTTTGTCATTTTTTATCCTTCTGCACATACTCGCACATCGAGATTTGCGGTTCTGACAAGTCTCAAGTAAGTAAACCATTTGCCCTGAACATTAGTAACTGCAAATTAATTTTCACTCATGATATTTTACTAGAATTTCCACTTGCAGTCGTAAGTCAACCATTTCTCCTGAACGTTTTTAACTGTAAACTTAACCTCACTCAGGATACGTTACGTGATTAAAATTTCAACTTTCTCAGCGTATAAAGCTGCAACCTTACAGTTTTCTGAGAATGCTTCATTTCAGCTCTCAGGCGTACGTAACTTGATGTATCTAAGTAAGAGGTTCTACGCGACAAAAAACATTATGATAATTATGAAAGTACAGAAAGTTAACTGGGAAAATTAAGACCAAAATTCGCACTGGTTCTTATTGTCAAAAATCTGCATGGCGAAGAATTCTATACTTAAGAATTTTGATTAAAAAAAAAAAAGATAAAGGAATGCCCATACCTCTGAAGAGTCTTCATCTCGTCCTAGTTCTAACTTGGTTTACGCAATTTTCATGTAGCGCTTCCTATTATCCAGACTTACATATAAGTCAATAAATTCATCGATAGAAAACTGTTGCTAACCCTTGACCACACATCGCTCTGCCCAACGACAAATAATTTCTATGATGGCGGTCTTAAGTTCCAGTAAGATTTACATAACATATATAATCCCTTAATATTATCATTGAAATAAACACTATTTATTCTTCCTTTTCTAAAAACTGACCGATACCGATGGAGCACAAAATTTGCTGACCATCTTATACCCTTCTTCTTCTTCTTCTTCTTCTTCTTCTTCTTCTTCTTCTTCTTCTTCTTCTTCTTCTTCTTCTTCTTCTTCTTCTTCTTCTTCTTCTTCTTCTTCTTCTTCTTCTTCTTCTTCTTCTTCTTCTTCTTGTTCTTGTTCTTGTTCTTCTTGTTCTTGTTCTTGTTCTTGTTCTTATTTTTCTTCTTGTTCTTCTTCTTGTTCTTCTTGTTCTTATTGTTCTTGTTCTTGTTCTTCTTTTTTTTTGTTCTTGTTCTTGTTCTTGTTCTTCTTCTTCTTCTCGTTCTCGTTCTTGTTCTTGTTCTTGTTGTTGTTGTTGTTGTTGTTGTTCTTCTTCTTCTTCTTCTTCTTCTTCTTCTTCTTCTTCTTCTTCTCGTTCTTTTTCTTGTTCTTGTTCTTGTTCTTGTTCTTCTTGTTCTTGTTCTTGTTCTTCTTGTTCTTGTTCTTGTTCTTCTTCTTCTTCTTCTTCTTCTTCTTCTTCTTCTTCTTCTTCTTCTCGTTCTTTTTCTTGTTCTTCTTGTTCCTGATCTTGTTCTTGTTCTTGTTCTTATTCTTGTTCTTGTTCTTTTTCTTCTTCTTGTTCTTCTTCTTGTTCTTCTTGTTCTTCTTCTTCTTCTTCTTTTTGTTCTTGTTCTTGTTCTTGTTCTTGTTCTTGTCCTTCTTCTCGTTCTCGTTCTTGTTCTTCTTGTTCTTGTTCTTGTTCTTGTTCTTGTTCTTGTTCTTGTTCTTCTTCTTCTTTTTGTTCTGTTCTTGTTCTTGTTCTTCTTGTTCTTCTTGTTCTTGTTCTTGTTCTTGTTCTTCTTCTTTTTGTTTTTCTTGTTCTTGTTCTTGTTCTTCTTGTTCTTCTTCTTCATCTTCCTCTTGTTCTTCTTGTTCTTCTTCTTGTTCTTCTTGTTCTTCTTGTTCTTGTTCTTCTTGTTCCTGATCTTGATTTTACTCTTGTTATTGTTCTTGCTTTTGCTCTTGTTCTTGTTCTTGTTCTTCTTCATCTTTTTCTCATCATT
Source organism: Elysia crispata (assembly GCA_033675545.1). Lineage (NCBI taxonomy): Eukaryota > Metazoa > Mollusca > Gastropoda > Plakobranchidae > Elysia > Elysia crispata. Next base: position 25,368 of record JAWDGP010000667.1, read on the forward strand.
AGCGATATGGCACTTACCACCACCATTATCGTTATATAGTTACAAAGAAATTACATTTGCCTCTTTTATATATATATATGCGCATTTTGCACAATTTTTACAAATAATGAGCACATGGCGTGGCACGTGTACTTGACAGTGGATGCCCGTGTAAGACTCGGCTAGTCTAAAGAGAAGTTGGACAACCTAGAAGTGCAACTCTGTTAGGAATCCAACCATCTCTACCGGTTGGTTCTCGGTCAAATCAGATGATGAAGACAGAACTAGATAGCGCGACACAGCAATCGAGCTCTCACATTTGTTGCCCTAATTGCATCGTTAACTTTCTATAAGGCAGAATTTGACGGAATTAACTTAATTCTTTTCAGACACTGTACAAAAACAACATAAATAAATCAAATTTTACGCCCTGGAGCAGACGTCATTACAAAAACATTAAAAAGATCGGTTAAAAGGTGTGTTTTCGTTCAGGATTCCCATTGGTTGTGAACGCCGCACCCACTGGTGTTGATTGGTTGAGTTTCAGCTGTTCAGCAATAATAGACACCATCGGCCGACTTTCTGCATCGTTTGTTTCGGGCTCTTCAGATCTGTGGCAGCGTGGAATGCGGCATTTATAGCGACAAACATCTGGTCACGTGGCCATGAAGCATGATTGTAACGCTTCCGATTCTCCGATTGATTGACCTGTTGGTTGATTTACTGACTGAGTGGTAAATTGATTTAGTTGTTGGTTGATTTACTGACTGAGTGGTAAATTGATTGACCGGGTGGACTATTTAACAGATTGTTTAAGTCTTTACAGCGTGTGGTGTTTGGTTTGGTTTATTTGTTGCTGAAATTGTTAACCAACTATGGATTGATTGTTGAATTGATGAAGTGATTAATTCTAATATTTATTTCTTTATTTCTTTATTTACTTTTTATTTATCGATTGATTGATATACTGCTTATTGAATAAAAACTGAATGATTGATTCAACCAAGGTAGCATTTTTATTTATCAGATTTTGGCCAAGTCTCTGTAACGATCTTTTTCGGTCTAGTGGTTGATGTATTGTTAGCCCCGCCCACTCCGTCCAGTTGGTAGATTAGACAAGAGCCTTGTATTGTAGTAGATTAGATAAGAGCCTTGATAGAGTTCCATCTCGGCTGTATTGTTATCGTGTGTGGCCTCGCCCACTCCGTCCAGTTGGTAGATTAGACAAGAGCCTTGACTGAGTTCCATCTCGGCTGTATTGTTATCGTGTGTGGCCCCTCCTACTCCGTCCAGTTGGTAGATTAGACAAGAGCCTTGACTGAGTTCCATCTCGGCTGTATTGTTATCGTGTGTGGCCTCGCCCACTCCGTCCAGTTGGTAGATTAGACAAGAGCCTTGATAGAGTTCCATCTCGGCTGTATTGTTATCGTGTGTGACCCCGCCCACTCCGTCCAGTTTGTAGATTAGACAAGAGCCTTGTATTGTAGTAGATTAGATAAGAGCCTTGATAGAGTTCCATCTCGGCTGTATTGTTATCGTGTGTGGCCCCTCCTACTCCGTCTAGTTGATAGCTTAGACAAGAACCTTGTATTGTGGTAGATTAGACAAGAGCCTTCTCTTGCGGTAGATTAGACAAGAGCCTTGTATTGTGGTAGATTAGACAAGAGCCTTCTCTTGCGGTAGATTACACAAGAGCCTTCTACTGTGGCAGATTAGACAAGAGCCTTGTGTTGTGGTAGATTAGACAAGAGCCGTGTATTGTGGTAGATTAGACAAGAGCCTTGATTGGGATCCATCTCGCATGTATTGTTATCGTGTGTGACCCCGCCCATTCCGTCCAGTTGGTAGATTAGATAAGGGCCTTGAAAGAGTTCCATCTCGGCTGTATTGCTATCGTGTGTGGCCCCTCCTACTCCGTCCAGGTGGTAGATTAGACAAGAGCCTTGAAAGAGTTCCATCTCGGCTGTATTGTTATCGTGTGTGACCCCGCCCATTCCGTCCAGTTGGTAGATTAGACAAGAGCCTTGACTGAGTTCCATCTCGGCTGTATTGTTATCGTGTGTAGCCCCGCCCACTCCGTCCAGTTGGTAGATTAGACAAGAGCCTTGACTGAGTTCCATCTCGGCTGTATTGTTATCGTGTGTGGCCTCGCCTACTCCGTCCAGGTGGTAGATTAGACAAGAGCCTTGATTGAGTTCCATCTCGGCTGTACTGTTATCGTGTGTAGCCCCGCCCACTCCGTCCAGTTGGTAGATTAGACAAGAGCCTTGACTGAGTTCCATCTCGGCTGTATTGTTATCGTGTGTGGCCCCTCCTACTCCGTCTAGTTGATAGATTAGACAAGAACCTTGTATTGTGGTAGATTAGACAAGAGCCTTCTCTTGCGGTAGATTAGACAAGAGCCTTGTATTGTTGTAGATTGGACAAGAGCCTTCTCTTGCGGTAGATTAGACAAGAGCCTTCTATTGGGGCAGATTAGACAAGAGCCTTGTCTTGTGGCAGATTAGACAAGAGCTTTGATTGAACTCCATCTCACCACATTATACTCACCTGTCTCTTCTACAGTCCGGGCTAAGAGCGGCAGTTGAAGAAGTTACGGCATATTTTCTAACTTTTTATTTTGGTAGATTTGTTTATTTGCCATTCTGTTTTTGCATCATGGTTATCAATTTGCATCATCTTCTTGTTTATTGTAATGTATTCTACTTTTTATGCGCTTTTTCCTCTCCCAGCTCCCTTTATTTTCTTCGTTTCGTTTCTCACCGATTTAGGGTCTCTAGTGGAATGCTGAGTCTAGGAAATACGACCAATGTAAGATTTTGAAGGGAGAATCGCACAAACATATATGTAAACAACCACATTACCAAACACCCTTCTATTTAGTCATGGATTACTGTTTTATCTTCTGCGAAACGTTCATTGTTGATTGGGAATCAACACAGAAAAGGCCCAGATAAAATAATATGGCTACAGTGAAATGTACATAAAGAGGTTTATTTTTTTTAATTTGGCGGTAGAAGATGAGCCGAGATTTCCTGTTTATCGGTTGTTCAGTTTGACCGAGATATTTCCTGTTTATCGGTTGTTCAGTTTGACCGAGATATTTCCTGTTTATCGGTTGTTCAGTTTGACCGAGATATTTCCTGTTTATCGGTTGTTCAGTTTGACCGAGATATTTCCTGTTTATCGGTTGTTCAGTTTGACCGAGATATTTCCTGTTTATCGGTTGTTCAGTTTGACCGAGATATTTCCTGTTTATCGGTTGTTCAGTTTGACGAGATATTTCCTGTTTATCAGTTGTTCAGTTTGCCCGAGATATTTCCTGTTTATCGGTTGTTCAGTTTGACGAGATAATTCCTGTTTATCAGTTGTTCAGTTTGACGAGATAATTCCTGTTTATCGGTTGTTCAGTTTGACGAGATATTTCCTGTTTATCAGTTGTTCAGTTTGCCCGAGATAATTCCTGTTTATCGGTTGTTCAGTTTGACCGAGATAATTCCTGTTTATCAGTTGTTCAGTTTGACGAGATATTTCCTGTTTATCGGTTGTTCAGTTTGTGCTCTTCAGTAGAGGAAGTCAAGTATTTAAGTAGTTTTCACGATGTTTTAATTTATCCCTTGACTATATGAGTAAGCAGGCATTTGCATTAATATAAACAGTATGGATGTTTTAAACTGCAGATGATTCAGTATGTGTGTCAACTAAGGCTAGTTCGAGCGTTTTTATTCTGGTGCATGTGATAATATATTCCAGCCCCAAGCAGGTTGGATGTAAATTGCCATGTCCTCAGTTTATGATCCTAGTGATTGTTAAGACAACAGATTGAAGTCACATGCTGATTAGAAACAAACTTAGCTTTACGTCTCTTATTTTACTCTCTGAAACTCAACACGTTGCTTTCCTGAGCCCGACCAAACCCCAGATTTTTCCATACTGTACTACACAGTTATCTTACACACGTCCGCTTATATCCTCGCTTCTTGCCACTTATCTGTTCTACTAGAAACTTAAGTGGATATTTTTTTAAATCTTCAACCTATCATATATTTATCCTATTTTCCCAGGCTATCCCTCACTCTATTCTCCATCTATCCCCACTTATTTCGGTTCTATCAAGTATTGATTTTCCCCATACACACTTGATGTACTTTGCCAACTTACTCTCGGTTTGCCGATGTCACTGAATGCATTTTCGATTGAAGCTGCTTGTTTTATTGTCATTTTTCAAGCATGACGTAATATTTTACACGGTAATAAACTTTGTGTAAGTGATTCGATTTGTTAGTACTTTTTTATCTTTTTATCAAGCATATTTTTATATTTAATACGTTCACAAACTTATATTATTGAATCGATCTGTTTTCTGTTTGTACTATTTTATCTTTATCTCAAGCAGTTTTTTTTTATATTTTACTCGGTGATCAACTTGTATTACTGATTCCATCTGTTTATACTATTTTATTTTTACCTCGAGCATTATAATTGATTCGATCTGTTAATACTGTTTTATCTTTACCTCAAGCATAATGTTTAAATTTATCACGGCAACCAATTTATATAATTGATTCGATTTATTAATACTATTTCATCTTTTTCTCTACATAATATTTAACTCGTTCATCAACTTATATAACTGATTCGACCCGTTTCTACTGTTTTATCTTATCTCAACATATGTTTATATTTAATACAGTGACCAACTACTATTATCGAGTCGATGTGTTAATACTATTTTATCTTATCTCAACATATGTTTATATTTAACACAGTGACCAACTTCTCTATTATTCTTCATGGGCCTCAAAGCCTAGCCATCATGGCGTGTCAAACCTCAGTTTAGAATCCACTAAGTCTAAAACAATCACCAATGTTTTCCATTTGTCTCTTCGTTTATTCAAATTATGCATTGTGTTTTTATGAGGCCCTTCTTGATTTTGTTAAATATCTGTTCTAGATGAACAGTTTATTCGCTGTAGAAATATAGTGATGGGAAAATATTTGAATGACGCTCGTGAGCCGTGAAATATCGATTTCTATGGACCAAGCAAATTTCTTGTCGACTTCCAACTTTTGTTTCACTGGATCAGAAAAAAAAAAAAAACAACAAAACAACGGTTAATGGCTGTACAGCTGCATATCAACTCGGAATTATGGGAGGAACAGAGAGACTCTGCGTGATCAGCCTTGCCAAGGGAATTTTTTATTCTAAAATTGAGACAAAAATTAAAACATTGACGAGAGCAAAATGTTGAGTTTATATCTATGAGTACAGTTGTAGTTGAGTAAAGTTTTGGGAAATCTATGAAAATTATATATGTATAATCTAAGGGATGTAATTACCATTTCATTAGATCGACCAGCCACGGGCGCGCGGCTTCACAAGGACGAGTTCAGATAGAGAGACGAGGCAGCTTGAAACAACACTCAAGGTAAGTGGAGATTCCAAGGATATGCGGCATATTCTTTCAACAAAATAACAAGTAACGATGTTCAGCTAATTGTGTCAAATATCAATCTGTCTAGAGAATATTTTCGGCAATCATTTTCCAGTCCATATGGTTAAATAGGCTGGTACGAAAATCCGCGAGGCAGTGAACTTTTAGGCACTTTTTGCGCGAATTCATGGCTTTGTAACCAGCGTTTAGAGGAATCTTTAAATAGATTGGGAAGTACATTGTTAGCTTTTTCCTCAGTTTTGGGCTAAGGTTGCCCAACCTAAAACGTTAAAAAAATATATATAACTCTGCTGTGGAATTTCTAGAAAGTTCGGGCTATATATATATCGATCTGGATCGTGATATCAATAGCTTGATCTACTGTTATAATGTTGCGGACGATTATTTTCTAGGCTCTGAAAATTGTATATAAACTATATGTGCATTGGCATTAAAGCAGTTCTTTCATTATACTAGAGAAAGAAATGTGGGATTGACTTTCACAGCATCATAGGAACTTATTGTTGAAGCCATCTAGACTCTTAGCATGGGTTATACATAACGTTGGATATTGCCTAGACTTTAGATCTATGAGGAAGTTATGTAGACTTGCCATAAGTTGCTTGATATTATTGATTATCTAGACTTTAAGTTTATGTGGAAGATAACTAGACTCTTGGCATAATTTACTTGATATTAGAGATTGCCTAGACCTAAGGTTTGTGTGATAGCTAGTTAGAACTTTTATTAAGGTGCTATGCAATCAAAGATTGCCTAGACTGGAAGTTTATAAGTTTGCTATATAGACTTTTAGAATAGGTGCTGTACAGTTAGAGACAACCTGGACGTGAAGGTTATGTGGATGTTGTTAAGGCTTTAATATAGGTGCCTAAATACTAGAGCATAATTATGTAGATTTTAGTCTAGACACCCTCATTGGTAAGGCTACAGTAGTTTAAATTCTAGGCGCCCTCAAAATTAAGTCACGCAAACTGCAAAAAAAGGCTGCAGAAACTGAGCACGCCCTGCATACAGAGGCTCCCTAGACCTTTAAGAAAGGCGCCCTGCTCAACAGACTTAAAAATGAGGAGTCCTGATGTAGACTTGTAGAGACTCAATGGACTTAGAATTGAGGAGCCTGCATAGAGGCTATATGGACTATTAAATGAGGAGCCCTGCATGTAGAGGCTCAATGGACTTTTAAATGAGTAGCCTAGCCCTGCGTATAATTACAAATTCTCTAGACTCAAAAGTAAGGCTCCCTGAATATAGAGGCTCCCTAGACTTTTGATTTACGAACTGTGTATATTTTCATCTATTCTTTGACTAATAGCCTCGTGCTCTAACGGTTAGAGAGCTGAGAGTGAGCGGCCCTCACAATCAGGCGATCGAGTGTCGTTACAGAATCTTTCATTACAGATGAATATTCATGAAACGAGCGGCAGCCTCAATTAGATCAAACTGATAGGAAATTTTTTAAAAAATGCAAATAATAAAAAGTACACGGGGGATTCGAGCGAAATTACTTCAGCTTGTGAAAAACCGATAGAAACAGCACTTGTGAGAAACCATGGCATGAGTCATTGAAGTTGATGAGACACCTGGCGCTGCTGGAGGATAGTGGGGCACATCTGGCAGCTGGATGAACTGTTGGAGGTTTGTCATAATTTAAATATATACATATATATAGAATACACAGTATATATAATATATATATATATATAAATATATACATATATATATATATATATGTAATATACATTATATAATACAGTATATATAATATGTAATATACAGTGCGTATATATATAATACACAGTATATATATATATATATATATATACAGTTATCGTTCGCGCGTGCATTGTGTTTGTGGGGTGAGGCATGTTTTAGTAGATCTAACTATTAAGCTTATGTGATCTTTGGTTGACGAGACATATAATCATAACCATTATGGGTTTCGGTAATCATTGGCTACACAGATATATAAGCACAATGTGCTTCTGTTGTTGGCTTAAAGACATATTAAAATTATAAATAATTTATAATGTATTTCTGTAGTTGTTGGCTGCACACACATTATTATAATGAGCTTCGAAAACTTGTGAAATTGTTTAATAGCTTTAACCCAGTGCAGTGGGGCGGCTTCTTAACCGTTGTTGTTTTCCTGTAATAGTGAAATTATTTCAAACCAACAAACTTTCAAATCACAGCGATGAGAAGAAAATAAGAGATCACTAGAATTTCTGAAACTTGAGGTGGATGCTAATTACAGTAGACCATATCTACTGGTATCGTCTGGTAAGAGAGAGAGAGAGAGAGAGAGAGAGAGAGAGAGAGAGAGAGAGAGAGAGAGAGAGAGAGAGAGAGAGAGAGAGAGAGAGAGAGAGAGAGAGAGAGAGAGAGAGAGAGAGAGAGAGAGAGAGAGAGAGAGAGAGAGGAAGAGAGAGAGAGAGAGGAAGAGAGAGAGAGAGAGAGAGAGAGAGAGAGAGAGAGAGAGAGGAAGAGAGAGAGAAAGAGAGAGAGAGGAAGAGAGAGAGAGGAAGAGAGAGAGAGAGAGAGAGAGAGAGAGAGAGAGAGAGAGAGAGAGAGAGAGAGAGAGAGAGAGAGAGAGAGAGAGAGAGAGAGAGAGAGAGGAAGAGAGAGAGAGAGAGAGAGAGAGAGAGAGAGAGAGAGAGAGAGAGAGAGAGAGAGAGAGAGAGAGAGAGAGAGAGAGAGAGAGAGAGAGAGAGAGAGAGAGAGAGAGAGAGGAAGAGAGAGAGAGATAGATAGAGAAATTATTTCAGACCAACAAACAAACTTTCAAAACACAGCGGTGAGAAGAAAATAAGAGATCACTAGAATTTCTGAAACTTGAGGTGGATGCTAATTACAGTAGACCATATCTACTGGTATCGTCTGGTAAGAGAGAGAGAGAGAGAGAGAGAGAGAGAGAGAGAGAGAGAGAGAGAGAGAGAGGAAGAGAGAGAGAGATAGATAGAGAAATTATTTCAGACCAACAAACAAACTTTCAAAACACAGCGATGAGAAGAAAATAAGAGATCACTAGAATTTCTGAAACTTGAGGTGGATGCTAATTACAGTAGACCATATCTACTGGTATCGTCTGGTAAGAGAGAGAGAGAGAGAGAGAGAGAGAGAGAGAGACAGAGAGAGACAGGGAGAGAGAGAGAGAGAGACGGAGAGAGACAGGGAGAGAGCGAGAGAGAGAGGAAGAGAGAAAGAGAGAGAGAAAGAGAGAGAGAAAGAGAGAGAGAGAGAGGAAGAGAGAGAGAGAGAAAGATAGAGAAAGAGAGAGAGAGAGAAAGAGAGAGAGCAAGAGAGAGAGAGCAAGAGAGAGAGAAAGAGAGAGAGAGAAAGAGAGAGAGAGAGGAAGAGAGAGAGCAAGAGAGAGAGAGAGAGAAAGAGAGAGAGAAAGAGAGAGAGAAAGAGAGAAATTAAAGAAAGAGAGAGAGAGAGAGAGAGTGGGGGGGGGGGGGGGAATGAAAAGCGAAACATGCACTTGAATCACATGCTGATCATACGTGTCTAGCTATTAAAAAATAGCACAAACTTTGTTAAGTACACTATGAGAAGATTATCTCCCTTACACCGTGAAATATGGCGCTAATAACCAACTTTGTTACGCTCTAATTCGACACCGCGGCGTGAAATGTTCTTCAGCCATCGGGCCGTCAAAAAAAATATGTTAAGTATTTACGACTAGAGCGTGTCGCAGTAACCTCTTCCGTGCCGGAGACCCATTCCGTGTATCTGATATATTTATAACCCAGTAATACGGCAAGTCCGGCATACTAGTTCTAAGATCACTGGGATGAGTGAAGCGCTCTAGATCACTGGGATGAGTGAAGCGCTCTGAGGCTCTAGTGACGTCACGGTGTGATCTGTCAGGGGCAGCACCACCTGGCTATATCTGCTCAGCTGATTCATGATGAAGATGGTTTTTGTTGGTTTTTTTTTTTGTTTTTTTGTTGGTTTTTTTTCCCTAAGTGGCAGAGATTCATGTTCAAAATCGCATCCCGAGAGTGCATACCCTGGTTTAGTCCTCCATCATGCTATCATGCTTTCCTTTCTGTGTTTTCCTCCTTCCATCTCGGCTTTCTTCATGTGCTCTCTCGTTCCTTCTTTTTCTTTCTTGTTTCTCTCTCTCTCCCACTCTTATTTTTTTTTCCTGTTTAGGTATCTGGCCCTCTCTACACATCATCATCATCTTCTCTCTCTCTCTCTCTCTCTCTCTCTCTCTCTCTCTCTCTCTCTCTCTCTCTCTCTCTTTCATTGCCTCAGTGGGGCTTAATGTAAAATGGCCACACATTTTTTAAGAAAGAAGAGCAGGCAAGAGGAACAAAGAGGGACGTAGAGAGAGGGACTAGAATGTTTTGAGAGGGAGAGGCAGTTGAAGCCAGGAAGAAAGAGAGAGAGGGAAGATGGGAGTGCTCGAGAAACAAGGAGAAACCAGAAGATAGACGGAAAGACAGAAAGAGTTATAGAGCTAGATAGGAAGAGAGAGATAATATGGAATGAAGAAGCAGTCACACACAAGAGACAAAACTACAGACATAAGAGATAAAAATACAGACACCATAGACAGACATTCAGGCGAGACCGAGAGGGGAGGTAAGACAGAGCTGTGTCTCTTCGCTGATTCTATCCATGAAAGTTGCAACCTCAGACATCAGGTAACTCCACGTGGAGAAATCGTTCTAACAAGAGTAGCCTCCCTTAGAATTGGGGCAACAAACAAACAAAGTGTGGCGAGGTGGAACGGGCCTCCCAGGTCACGTGCTGGCAATGTGAGGCCGGCTACTTCTGTCTCATACCAAACACATTAATATACATTAAGATAATGATCTATAGAGATGGAAAAACATGGTTTTCTCAACAAATCTCACATACTTTCTAATTGTTGCGCATCCAAGCAAGACCCATCTATCTTCGTGTGATTAAAAAAAAATATTTTACATAAATTTAAAAATATTTGTCTGTACTTTTCATCTTGACAAAAAACAGCTTAGGAGACAAAAATATACGTAACTTGGTCTAGCGTGAACCGAATGTTGTATAACCCAGGCTGATGGAGAATCTCTGTAGATCACTGCTGACCGTCACCTGGTACAGCATGCTGTAACCTCTAACACCTGTAATTACCTGCCTAATGCCAAGGGCAAGTCACTCCGAAACACCGAGAAACGCAAAAATGACAAGAGATGGAGAAATGTAACGAAATTTCTAAGACAAAACTAAATTAGTTCCAGCCTGTGGTTTCTTTTTAGGTCATGAATATTTGTGGAAAAGATGGTCCGATTTAGAGGGGCTTTTTTTTTGTATTGTCAAAACTTGCTGTGATATTTGTTCTCAAGTCTCCTTTAGTCATGACTATATCTTGCTAAAATATTCAGCGCGACCTCCAATTTCTGCACTTGTTATGCTAAAATCAGAGCAAGACAATCATGGTCATATTGCCTGTGGCCCACATGCACGCCTGTGAGAGAGGAGGTTTGAGATTACTTTGATAAGGATGAATAATAAAAAAAACGTGCCTTTCAGTCAGGTTAAATATAGATACCGCTATAAACTATATACGTATGTATATATATATATATATATATATATATATATATATATATATATCCGATAATTTTTGCACTTGTTTGTATCCTTATTGATATATACCATATTACTATCAATTGTCAGTATCCTCCATTGATATATACGATACTAACGCCCACTTGTTGGTATCCTCCATTGATATTACCTCCCGTTTCTTAGTATACTCCTCAGTATACACGATAATTTCCTTGAGATCATCTACTTTAAACACTTTACAAACCAATATTTGAGAATACAATACTCTCATCTATCTTACACGCATAATTCTGATCAACTGACTAGGAAAAAAATTACAGTACACAATTAGTCTTCACAAAAGCATTCTGAAACTTTTCCAAACGGTTTTACTGGAGTAACTAACTGTCTGCCCGTGCACAGCCAGGAAGCATTGTCTGAGAGATCTTTCTTGAGAAAACGCGAAACATTTGAAACACAATAGATTCTGTTCCGGTATTTTAGCAGAGACAATGGTTTGTGCTGGTGTTCACCTTGCAGACACTGTAGGAAGAGAATTCCTACACAGGGGCAGTCAGGGAGGTATGGACTGGGAATGTGCTGTATTTCTACGTTATTGAATATGTTCTTCTTCTTCTTCTTCTTCTTCTTCTTCTTCTTCTTCTTCTTCTTCTTCTTCTTCTTCTTCTTCTTATTATTATTATTATTATTATTATTATTATTATTATTATTATTATTATTATTATTATTATTATTATTATTATTATTATTATTATTATTATTATTATTATTATTATTATTATTATTATTATTATTATTATTATTATTATTATTATTACTATTGCGATTACAATTCTATTGTCCTTGTCGTTTTCATCCTCATTATCATTCTATATTTTCTTCCTCATCATCATCTTGTACTTTATTTTCTCCTTCTTCCTACCTCTCAAAGAGCCACATTTCATCTTTCTCCTTCTGAACTTTCTCCACATTGTTTTTATCCCACATCCCAGCAGTAGTTTTCATCCACTGAACGTCCTCCCAAACCTCGCTCAGTCCTCCACCGGAGTCCCAGTGTTATCCACATGGCTGGACAGTTCTCCCCTCCTTCCCCCTTGAGGAAACCTCCCGAGCAATTTTGAGTTATGTAAAGAGATCAAACCAGAAGAGCTGTCCGGAATCTTGGTCAAGGTTGAGCTGCTAATCATAGGTGGTCACTCACTGGTCAACTGGACACGGCAGGGAGGTTAACGTTTCAAATAAGAGTCTCTGGCATGGCGGTAGATCACCTGCACTAAAACTGGACGGGCTCAACCTGTGACCAGTGATTTCGAACCGTTTATCAGAGTGCGAGCAGGCTAGACCATCCTACCTGACGGGGTCTGTGTGGTCTGACAGAAATATCGCGTGTGGCAGGCAGTGGACTGTCCATATCAGTTCGTTCTGCTGTACATGTCAGTTCCTTCGTTTATCCATAAAGGATGAGAGAGGCAGAGAGAAAGAGAGAGAGAGAGAGAGATGAGAGAGAGAGTAGAGAGACAGAGAGACAGAGACTGGGATGAAGAGAGACAGAGATGTTCTAAAACCCTAAAGCTCCCTCCCAACAATATCTCTAATGGTCGCGTCACCCCCAACTGAAGTCGGTGAAGCATCGGCTCCTCCTGAACACGGTGCAGCGCAGAACTTGAAAACTAATGTAGCGCGAGCAAAGAGGGGACTTAGGGGGCTGGGGGCGGGGTTAGGGAGGGTAGAGGTGGTGTGTGACGGAGGTAAAAATTGCAGGATGTAAGGAGTAAAGAAAGATGCAGGAAAAAGGGAGATAATTTGAGAAATGACAAAAACGTGGAAAAGTCTGGGGAAGGAAAAAAAAGTGGGAAAGGGGGAGGGGGGTATGAAAGATGACTAAAAAAATGTAAAACATAAATAATTGTAAAGTCATCGAAATTTATAAACTGAAAATGAGGGAAAGACATAGATCGAGAGAGAGAGAGAGAGAGAGAGAGAGAGAGAGTCGCAGCCAGGCAGAGACAAGACATAGGAATAGAGTGAGAGATATAGGGACGAAGAGAATGAAAGAAAGAGAAAGATAGAAAGAGAGCGAGAGGGAAAGATAGAGATGTGAGGAAAGGAGTAAATAGAGAGAGTGATATGGGACAAGAGGATAGAAAGAGAAGTGAGTTAAAAACAAGAGGGAAAAGAGAGAGAAAGTTGAAAGACAGTGTGGAAGAGGTAGGCTGAAGAGGTTGAAGGATCTAGGGAGTATGGAAGAAAGTATAAGGGATAGAAGCGCAGAGAAATAGGGAATAAGAAAGAAAGAAGCTTGAGCGAGTTAACAAAGAAATAAAAAGAAGGAGCAGCGGAGAAAAAACTTTCAGATGGATGAGGTAGAAAAGAAAGACAGAGAGAGCGAGAGAGAGAGAGAGAGAGGGAGACAGAGAGAGTGCGAGAGTGAAGAAAAGAGAGAGAGAAGAAAAGAGCGAGGGAGAGAGAGAGAGAGAGAGAGAGAGAGAGAGAGAGAGAGAGCGAAGAAAAGAGAGAGAGAGAGAGAGCGAAGAAAAGAGAGAGAGAGAGAGCGAAGAAAAGAGAGAGGGTGAGAGAGAGAGAGAGAGAGAGAGAGAGAGAAAAGAAAAGAAAAGAGAGAACGAACACGGGAGACAGGTAACGCGCCGCCAGGTATTATGGGAAGGAAATGGCTGGTATAAAAGGGGCCACACCTCCGCTTTCCTCCAACCTGATTGGCCGGCGCTGCGGTGGAGGTAAGATCTTGATGTGTTTCTTCCACTTCGACTGGGTTGAGCCGCTCGCTGTCATCTGCGACTCTCTGGCTTATCCTGTACTGTCTCTTTCTCTGAATGTCTTCGTAACAGCTAATCAGAACTTCCATCACATACTCTAGAAACTTAATTTTAGAAATTATTTTGCATGATGCCGAAATTAAATCTGTAGTCAATAAGTTCTTTTGCCTGCTTTATTCTGTTTTAACTGCAATTTATAATTTACGATTTTCAATGCAAATTTTATAAAATTCTGCATTTCTACAGGTTGTTACCGTATCTAAGATCTCAATTCTTCAATTCAAATTTTAATTAATATTTCGATTCCTACCAACCTGCAGGTCATTCATTTCAAATATAATAAATAATTTTTTTTTTAAAATACAGATTAAAAAATATTTTGGGTGATATTTGAGCCATTGACAGCAAGAGAGAGAGAAAGAAAGAAAGAGAGAGAGGGGGAAGAGAGAGAGAGAGAGAGAGAGAGAGAGAGAGAGAGAGAGAGAGAGAGAGAGAGAGAGAGAGAGAGAGAGAGAGAAGATTTTCCTCGATAATTATTCAATAAGTTTATTATTCGCTATCAGAACATCAATGTCAGACTGGTTTTCGTGTAGGCCTGTCCAGTGGCCTGTTGGAACGTTTCATCTCTTTTCAAAACAAAACTTATGCCTTGAAAAAAGAAAAAGAGAAACGGTATATGCGTGTAATTAGCTTTTTGTATTGGACAGGAGTGTCACAAAAGATGTGGGATTGAGTTACATTCACGCCAAGAAAAGATGGAAACCTAGGGTAACGTAAAACAGATAAAGAACAAATTAAACTTTAAGTGACTTTATCAACAGGCAATCAATAAACTCTTTTGATACAGTGTATTTCCCTCCTC
>JAWDGP010000667.1:52500-65000 GCA_033675545.1 Elysia crispata
AACCACGCTAGTAGTAGACAACAACCACGCTAGTAGTAGACAACAACCACGCTAGTAGTATACAACAAGCACGCTAGTAGTAGACAATAACCCTCTGAATCTAGTAGTAGACAACAACCACGCTAGTAGTAGACAACAACCACGCTAGTAGTAGACAACAACCCTCTGAATCTAGTAGTAGACAACAACCACGCTAGTAGTAGACAACAACCCTCTGAATCTAGTAGTAGACAACAACCACGCTAGTAGTAGACAACAACCACGCTAGTAGTAGACAACAACCACGCTAGTAGTAGACAACAACCACCTTAGTAGTAGACAACAACCACGCTAGTAGTAGACAACAACCACGCTAGTAGTAGACAACAACCGCGCTAGTAGTAGACAACAACCACGCTAGTAATAGACAACAACCACGCTAGTAGTAGACAACAACCGCGCTAGTAGTAGACAACAACCGCGCTAGTAGTAGACAACAACCACGCTAGTAGTAGACAACAACCACGCTAGTAGTAGACAACAACCGCGCTAGTAGTAGACAACAACCACGCTAGTAGTAGACAACAACCACGCTAGTAGTAGACAACAACCGCGCTAGTAGTAGACAACAACCACGCTAGTAGTAGACAACAACCACGCTAGTAGTAGACAACAATCACGCCCTAATAGACAACAACCACGCTAGTAGTAGACAACAACCACGCTAGTAGTAGACAACAACAACGCTAGTAGTAGACAACAACCGCGCTAGTAGTAGACAACAACCACGCTAGTAGTAGACAACAACCACGCTAGTAGTAGACAACAACCACGCTAGTAGTAGACAACAACCACGCTAGTAGTAGACAACAACCACGCTAGTAGTAGGCAACAACCACGCTAGTAGTAGACAACAAACCTCTGAATCTAGTAACAGACAATAAGCAGGCTTTAGCAGTAGACAACAACAACCTGTAGCTCTTGTAAGAGACAACAAATAGCCTTTAGTATGGCTGGTCGAGACTTAGACAGCATGTGAATTTATTTTTTCCTAAGATTTTTGTGTTTATTTATAGACCGTCCTTTTATTTTTAGATCACTGTTCTTTCATCAATTAAGCTATTCATGGTTCTATACAGAAATTTTTTATCTAACAAGAGAAAGATTGCCGATAAAATTGATTGATAATGGCTTTATTGATGTAACACATAATGAGATTATAGCTGCTAAATTTTTCTCTCGAGTAAAACTAATCCTCTATGCCCCATCCTCAAGGCACGACACTGCTCTGGGTCTACTGGCCCTCGTTCAATGGCGGCTTCGCTGATGACGATCAGCAGAAGGAGAGAGCGTTTCTGAACACCTTCCTCTCCCTGTGTGCATCCAGTGCAGTGACGTTCGCACTCTCCAGTCTCCTGGACAAGAGAGGAAGATTCGATATGGTGAGGCTCTCTCGTCATGTCTGTCTCCGGAGAGACGCCGGATAGTTGAGTCCATCTGTCGCTTTCTGCATTTTTCCAAATCTCTCACTCTTCCACTTTTGGATCTCATGTATTGGAGAATTAAAGTAAGCTTGATGACTGATCATGTTTTTTTTAGGTTAAAAATAGTTCCAAATCTCTCACTCTTCCACTTTTGGATCTCATGTATTGGAGAATTAAAGTAAGCTTGATGACTGATCGTATTTTTTTAGGTTAAAAATAGTTTCAAATCTATCTCGAAGTTGGTGACATTCCGATGATATTTTTACGCCCAAAATTAAGGCCAAGAAATGATTGTTTGTAAAGATTTCATGAAGTCTCCAAGCTGCCTGCTGACCAGTGATGGGATCTGTGAGGTTCTCCTCTCTCCATCCCCAGGTGCACATCCAGAACGCGACCCTGGCTGGCGGGGTAGCGGTAGGCGCGGCAGCCGCCATGCCCATGGAGCCGTTTGGAGCGATGCTCACAGGATGTGTGGCCGGGGCAATCAGCGTTCTGGGTTACAAGTACTTGACGGTGAGTTTGAGTCCAGATGGGGATAGAATGGTGGTTGTTGGGAAAAATGTGGGTTGAGAATGCTAGGTGTTTAGGGTTGTCTCTCTGACTGGATTCTTCATTCACAACACCTGGTGTGTTAGGCGTCTCATCTCACCATTTAGGGTTGTCTCTGTCTGGATTCTTTATTCAGAGCAACTGGAGTATTAGGCGTCTCAACCCGCCATTCAGGGTTGTCTCTATCTGGATTCTTTATTCAGAGCAACTGGAGTATTAGGCGTCTCAACCCGCCATTCAGGGTTGTCTCTATCTGGATTCTTTATTCAGAGCAACTGGAGTATAGGGCATCTCATCCGCCGTTTAGGATTGACTCTAAATTCTTCACTCACAACAACTGATGTATTGGGCGTCTCACCGCGCCGTTTGTGCCAAACAGAAACTAAAACCCTTACAAGTTCCATTTGTTTGTTTAACCGAGATTTTTATCAACATGAACAAAAGATTAG
The DNA here is from genome assembly GCA_033675545.1 of Elysia crispata. NCBI lineage: Eukaryota > Metazoa > Mollusca > Gastropoda > Plakobranchidae > Elysia > Elysia crispata. The sequence continues at coordinate 54,962 of JAWDGP010000667.1, forward strand.
TTTTTTAAGTCTTGTACACAAAAAAATTATGTTTCTCTTTTCCAATTTTTCTCAACATCTCTTAGTTTCACGAATTTTTTTTAGGTGAAAATTGGTTATGATCTATAAGGAGGTGCCATGATAAATTTACTTATATATTCTTAATAGGTTATAACTATAACTCACCCCCCCCCCTTTTGTATACACATTCTTCTTCCTTATCCCCCACCCCTTGTGTTTCTGCGCCACCTGCAGCCCAAGATGTCCCAAGTGCTCAAAGTTCACGACACGTGTGGTGTCCATAACCTGCACGGCATGCCTGGAGTTCTTGCTGCCATTGTGGCCGCCATCTTGGCAGCTCTCTCCAAACACTGGGACCATGAAGAGTGAGTACAGCTCTGCTCAGTCTGTGTCTCTCCTTCAAAACTGTTCATATCCTGTCTCTATATCGCTGGAGTTCAGTCTGTCTGTCGCCTTCAAGACTGTTTACAACCCCCTCTCTATAACTGCAGGTTTTCATAATCTTGCCAATCAGATTTGTAACCCTGTCAGGGTATCAAGTAATAATCTCTTCTTTAAAGAACCTAAAATGTTTAAGAACCAGCACGCTGAAGGAAATGCTTGGAAGTGTAGTGTGTTTGACTTGAACTAAAATAGTATTTTTAACGTCACAAATGGGGAAAAAGATATGGCTTTCACGCTATAAACTGTCAACCTTTTTCTCCATGATCGTCCAGCGTAGAAGTTTAAGACTCCTAACTACGTAACATAACAATTTGATAACTCAAAGAATTGAGCTGATGAAAAAGCACTTAACAGGCTCTAGATCTAGCGGTGTAGCGGTCCACAACAAGTAGGATCTAGATTTAGTACTAGTAACAGCAGGCCTATATATATCTGTAATGACACCATGATCCTCTCTCACCGCCCCGGCGTGTGTCTTGTCACAGCCGGGCTGCAATATTTCCCGAGACGTTTTCCAGCGACGAGATGGACGGGGGCAAAGGTCGCAGCGCAGTCGAGCAGGGAGGTTACCAGTTCCTGGCAGCAGTTATCACCCTTGGCTTTGCTCTCATCAGCGGGACTTTCACTGGTGGGTCAAAACAGGGGGGTGGGGGGAGTTGAATGGTACATCAGTTCAAACTCACCACTGTGGGGGTGGGTCAAAATTGCGGGAAACTTCATGGTGTATAAGTCTAAACTTATCACTGGTGGGTCATAAATAGGGAAAACTTTATCGTCCATAAGTCTAAACTCATCAGGAGTGGGTCAGAAATAGTGAAATCTTTAAGGTCCATAGATCTGCACTCATCACCAGTGGGTCAGAAACTGGGAAAACTTTATGGTCAACAAGTCTAAACTTATCACTAGTGTGTCAGTAATAGTGAAAACGTTATGTTCTCATCACTGGTGGGTCACAAATGAGAAAAACGTTTTGGAATTAAGTCTAAATTCAGTTGACTTTATCGTAAGGCTCAGAAAGATCTAAAATTTTATGATAAAAGTTTCAAAGTGTTTAAGGGAAATCTTGCTCTTGTCTGAAAAACAACACTCTCACACACTCTCTCTCTCTCTCTCTCTCTCTCTCTCTCTCTCTCTCACACACACACACACACACACACTCTCTCTCTTTCTCTCGATTCGTCTTTACATATCTATCTATAATCGACTTGCAGGCTTCATTCTCAAACTGCCTATCTGGGATGAACCCACGGAGGAAAATCTTTTTGAGGACGCCGATAACTGGGAACTTCCGGAGCAAGAAACAGAGCATGCGCAGAACAGCACATCCGACAAATACAAAGAAGCGCATCCGGAGTCGCCCATGTAAAGTCCTCACTGGATTTGGTTGGTTATTGGCTCCTCAGTTTATTTTTATTTCTAGCTTCTCATTGGTTAACATTTCCGCACTTTATTCTTTATTTGCATTTTGCTTGGCGTTTCGTTCCCTTATTTTTTAACCTGGGCTGACTTATAAGGTACTTCCATTTCTTTCTTTTCTAATAAGAGAGATATTTTGCTGTCAAAAGTATAAATTAGTTTAAAATTTGACGCTATAGTTTACGTGTTTTTTATCTTTAATTTTTCTCAAAAAGCTTTGTGAGTTTATTCAGTCTGTTTGCTTGTGGAGTAATCCTGCTTCTCAAATAGATGACTTCTTCAAAAAAAAAATCTGACTTTGTTTTGTCGTGGCTGGCACTTGGGAGCTTTTCTTGCACTGTCTCGTTAAAATCTTTAAAATCTGTGTGTCTTTAACTGTTGTGCTTGGCTTAACCTTGGCTGTGAAGAAGACTGGTTTTATTAAAATGGTTCAAGTCAAACCAAGTTTGAGATTGATCTAGCTTTAAAGCTACTAACTCCCTAGCGTTAAATTCTATGATGGTATAGCTTGAGTAGGATAACTTCAATATCATGTTACAATCAGGTTTTCTTTTACTTTTTGTTTTATCTAATTCAATATTTTAATAGGTTTCGAGCAAGAGACGAGAGGAGGCTTATATGTTTAATACACCACCAAACGTAGTTAAATGTAAACAAACTATCAAAGTATTGAAGTAATTATGGCTTAATTTCTTGGTTTCTCGTGCTATAATTAGGGCAGTTATTGAACTTTGTCGCTTTAAGTTACATGTACACCAAATAAAACAAAATAAAACATTTTCTCCGCTTTAAAATATTGTGTAAGATTCTCCTTTTTCATCCAGCAGACTTGCTTCTTAAGCCAATAGTACCACTTGCTTCAAGTTAGACTGAAAGAGTGTTTGACAGATTGAAATAAGCCTTACTTCCCTCGTTTGTATTCTAGCACTTAAAAATGTTTTAAAGTTGGACCTTTAGCTGCTTTTTCTTCACTTTTTATTTACTATGCTTTGTTTGGGCTAGCTTGAATTTGAACTACTAGTTTTTAACATTGAGCGTAAACCGTCATTTTTAAAAGCTTATCAAGTATTTAAATAAAAATAATTAAATAATATATGCACAAATTCGAGGTTTTGTTTCGAGAATAGAAAAAACATTAAAATACATAGACTATTAGGATTCATTAGGTATTGATTTGTGGAAACGAAATATGTCACAGGGACACTATGCAACTATTTTTTTTTCTTTTTTGTCAATTACATCAAGAAAGATAACAGATAAAAATTTTTAAATACGAATACCTTTCAAATTCTTGTTCTTGTAAATTTCATGCAATTTTTGTTCTAATGATCAAAAAAAAAAAACGGCAAACCATTTGGAAGAAAAAAAAATATTTTTACAAAATCATGTCATCTCATTCCTTTGCTCAATGCCATTTATTGTTTGTGCTCAAAATGCTTTTCAGAAGTCTCCAATTAACCATTAATATTAAATAGGCCTTTTGAACTCACAAAAGGCTCAACTTGGCGCCTGGTACACTGAGGACTTCAGCCTGGGGCGGCTGATCCGAGAGTGAAATTTTCCCTCGTCCAGACCGAGATTGACGACCTAACGTGAACTAGAATTCTATCAGACTTTCTTACTGTATATTCATTCTGAACTACTAAAAGCAGACCTTCAAATAACTAAAAGGTTCCTGTCTCTGTATTCCTTTATTCTATTTCCTTTTTTTTTTCAGGAGCTCAGAACAAACCCCGCTTCGCCGATTGGAGCCAGAGAACTTCGACTACAAGGCTATGGGGCAGATGTAGAGGAAATGGGGGATGGAAGAGTAGGGGAAGTGTAATGAAATAGATAACGATGTTTTGTTTGATTAGCGTGTTTATATTTTTATCTCGATGTATACAATCCAGATTCTTCTGTAAAAATCATTGTCAAAATCGTATTTATGTACAAGATTTTAACAAAATTAATATTGATGAAAAAAAATTTTTTGTCGAAACATTAAAAATATTAAAACCAGGTTCATATCTCTATATTAAATTGTCTCATTGCTAAAGTATTGTAGACAATGATTAGTCAAGTAACGGAATGAGCCAATGATTAGTCAAGTAACTGAATGAGCCAATGATTAGTCAAGTAACTGAATGAGCCAATGATTAGTCAAGTAACTGAATGAGCCAATGATTAGTCAAGTAACTGAATGAGCCACATAGCTTGAACTTTAATAATTTTATCATGGGAATGATACAAATTTCCCTTTCACTTTTCCGTATTTATGTGATTCCAACTGCAACTGTGTTTTAATTTTATAATCTATATATTTTTTTATCATTTTGTACCATAAGAAGCAGAAATGACTATATCAACAACAACAACAACAACAACAACAACAACAACAACAAGAATAATAATAATAATAATAATAATAATAATAATAATAATAATAATAATAATAATAATAATAATAATAATAATAATAATAATAATAATAATAATAATAATAATAATAATAATAATAATAATGATAAATGAATAAAAAGTTTTATAAATGAATAAATAAATGAACGAGTGGCTAAAAAAATTATAACTGTCAATTTTGTTTGAAAGCACAACAACTTTTCCTTATAACCAGTCAGATTTTTTATACCCTCCGAGAGTACTTTGATATAATTTTGTTTCATTATTGTGGCTATACTAGTTGTACTGGTTGTACTGGTTGTACCCTCTGTCATTATTGGTTGTAATTATTGTACTCATTGTTTTGGCGAATTTCAAAAACGCAAAAAGCTGAAAATTAATGTTAACAGATATTTTTCACCGTTTTTTCAGTAAACTTCGGAAAATGGAGACAACTATTGCAAATTCTATTTTAATACATTATAGTAGCTTTCAATTTACTTCTTTTTTTCACCATGTACTTGGTCAAAACTAAAAATATAAAAAATGATCATTTAAATCTGTCAACTACGATTGATTTTAAAAATGAAACCTTTAATCTTTGAAAAATTAAAATATGTGAGGTGTTTGGTGATTTCAATTAATTTTATTTTACATGAACATGGCATTCATTGATAAGTGCGCACCTATCAAGAAGACCCGCAATTGTACATACTAATTGGAAAAGATAATTATGTTTTATTAAATTTTAAAGAAATTATTTGGTTTCTATTTACATTTTAATCATTAATCAGCCGATGCATGTTTTGTTTGGTTTTTTTAATCCAATTATTATATTTCTAAATCATTTTTGAAATGTATGATTGCTTTGTCTGGGTTTTTTTTTTGTATTATATGCCAATCAAAATTTACACTCTAATACCATGCTAGTTTTGAATTTTACTTAGTCATAACATCCTTGTTTTATGTGCATCGTTATAAGTGCATGCTAGCTAGCTATACACTAAGAATTTCTAATAAAGGCAATAAAAATGAAAAAGAAAAAAAAACAGAAATGTGTCAGCCTTTTCGTTATGAAAATCCAGTTGAGACAGATGGCGTGACTTGCGGAGAAATACCTGGTTGTATATGTTTACCTTCAATGCAGAACAATGCTGTACTGTAAAAGTATGTTCTGGATTCAGTTTTTGGAGAGCAAAAACTTTTCATCTGTTAAGGTCGTTAATGTATGAGGCATCTCCTTTAAGTGTCACTTATTTAAAATATATAACATATGTTCCAAAACAGTCACCTGGCTACACTGTTATGAGATATGTTCTGAAACAGTCACTTGACTACTTTATGAGAGATATGTTCTAAAACAGGGTCACTTGGCTAAACTATATGAAATATGTTCTAAAACTGTCACCTGACTACACTGTTATGAGATATGTTCTGAAACAGTCACTTGACTACTTTATGTGAGATATCTTCTAAAACAGTCACTTGGCTAAACTATATAAGATATGTTCCAAAACAGTCACTTGGCTACACTGTTATGAGATATATTCTGAAACATTCACTTGGCTACTTTATGAGAGATATGTTCTAAAACAGGGTCACTTGGCTAAACTATATGAGATATGTTCTAAAACTGTCACCTGACTACACTGTTATGAGATATGTTCTGAAACAGTCACTTGACTACTTTATGAGAGATATGTTCTAAAACAGGGTCACTTGGCTAAACTATATGAAATATGTTCTAAAACTGTCACCTGACTACACTGTTATGAGATATGTTCTGAAACAGTCACTTGACTACTTTATGTGAGATATGTTCTAAAACAGAGTCACTTGGCGAAACTATGTGAGATACCTTCTAAAACAGTCACTTGGCTAAACTATATGAGATATGTTCTAAAACAGTCACTTGGCTTCTTTGTGTGAACTGTTTTAAAACAGTCACTTGGCTAAATTATTTCAGATATGTTCTCAAACAGTCGCTTGGCTAAACTATATGAGATACGTTCTAAAATACTCACTTGACGCCACTGTTATGAGATATGTTCTAAAACAGTCACTTGGCTAAATTATATGAGAAATGTTCTAAAACAGTCTTTGGGCTTCTTTATGTGAGATATCTTCTAAAACAGTCACTTGGCTAAACTATATGAGATCAGTCAGTAGGCTAAACTATATGAAATATGTTCTAAAATAGTCTTTGGACTACTTCATGTGAGATGTCCTCGGATTCATTGGCCTTCTAAGCCATGTGAGCATGTGAGATATCTCTTGATCAGTCATCTGGTTTGCCCAGCCTTGCCATACAACTGATAACTCGGTCATTAGTGCTCGAAAAAAAAAGTGGAGAATGCTCATTCCACTTGGTGCAATGAAATAAGCAAAAAATGCTCTTCCATAGTGAATTCTGACCTGTGGTATAAAAGAAGATGATTTGGCCTAAGTAAATTAAAATGCTGAAAGCTGCGATCGAAATTGGACACTCAATTAGGTCCAAAATATGCAAAAATACAAACAGTTTGTGGTAAACAAAGGATTTCTCTTTCTGTGCATAAGGCAAGGATTTTTTATTCTGACCGAGCTTGTGTGCATAAATTGCACATTTTCGTAGTTTTAGCATGGATCGGAAATTCAAGAGAATCTTTGAATGAAGTGTTGGACAAAAATATATCTTGTTAACTCTGTTGAGACTGTGGCTAGACAGACAAACAAGGAAGTATGTCTAGGAAAACATTTACCTGCGAATATGTTTGACACATTTAGATTTAGCATCAAGCCTGTTGCTTCAAATCTTCAACTAGAATCTACCTGTAGCTTTAACACCAAATCTGAGTTAAAAAGAGTGTACTGGATTAAGTTTTTATGGTAAACAAATAGTACAAAGGATAAAAAATAAGATTTATATCTAGGGCCTGGCTTTATTAATCATGGATTTCCCACTAAGACCAAAAGAATGTTACAAAGCAGAAAGTAAGCCAAAATGCTAAGAATGAAGACTCAGGTGTAGATGTAAAAAACTAGCACGAAATAAGTCACATAAACACTCAGATTTATGAGTTGGTTTCTTTGTTTCTCTGAGTTTACAATGACATTTTTTTCACTGATCAGCCCGATCTAGAAATCTAGCAAGAAATTGGTCACATGAACACTCAGATTATGAGTCGATCTCTCCACTTCACTGAGTTTACCATGACATTTTTGTCACTGATCAGCCCGATCTAGAAATCTAGCAAGAAATTGGTCACATGAACACTCAGATTATGAGTCGATCTCTCCACTTCACTGAGTTTACCATGACATTTTTGTCACTGATCAGCCCGATCTAGAAATCTAGCAAGAAATTGGTCACATGAACACTCAGATTATGAGTCGATCTCTCCACTTCACTGAGTTTACCATGACATTTTTGTCACTGATCAGCCCAGCCATTGATCTCACAGTCAAGCAAGTTGCACAACTCGTTCAACAGAACGATACATGTACCGCAGAAAGTACGACAGTGTGTGTCTAGCTGTTGTATTGGTGTTTTTTTTCGTGTATCATTCTCTTTATATGAGCATGAGTAATGATTTGAATTTTTATGGTTGTAGTAGCGAAGAAAATATTTGATACTCTAGCGAAGGGTAAAATAATTGAAATGTTCTCGCACATTCTGGCACGAATTGATCTAATAGTGTGTGGTCCCTATAATCTTGATCACCTAAAGTGCCACGGTTTTGTTTTTTTTTTTGTCTGTATGTCCGTGTGTGTGACTTTACACTTTATGTACGTTTGTGATTGATTGTCTCTTTTACCCTTTCCCTCATTCCACTCCCTCACTTTCATCACCTCTTAATCTCTTTTACATCTCTTCATTTTCCTCTTTCTATCTTATTATCGATCAACTCTGTCTCTTTCTCCTTACCTGTCTCTCTGTCTATCTTTTTTCTAGGAAAGCAAGCTGGTGTTGATTTACACACTTATCACACGCCATCTAGTTTTTAGATGGAATGGTTTGCCCAGTTAGTCCTGAGTGTGTTCGGTATAAGCATAGCCTTTCTTGCCTCACTCACATGAAGTAGGGTTATTACTGGACCATCACAGAGCCGGATAGAAGAGATACCACCATCGAACTAAACGTGTCGCTCTGTTTCTCTCGCTGGTGGCTTGGAGATCATACAGTGACCGCCATCGCACCTGGCCAAGCTTTACACTACAACCACCTGAGAGTAATGTCACCGCTTCTGTTGACTGCGCTTGATAAATCATCCCATCAACCAATTGAATTCTGGCTCTTTTTCCTACCAGTCTTTGTCCTGCGCTCCCTTCATTCCACAGAGTACAGCTTTCCTTGCGCGAGGAACTTCACCGAGGAGTCAGGAATCCACAAGTGCTTGTACTTCTCAAAGACCAAGCAATATCAGCAGACGGCAGCCCAGGACTGCAGCAGACGACACGCGTCCCTCATCTCTGTTACCAGCTCTGCCGTAGAGGATGCCATAACTAGTGGGTTACACGCATCCTTTTGTTTGTTTGTGTAGGTCTATGTTTCACTATTTCATAGTGCATGCATATCTAATCTTATATTCTTGTAAAGTGCCAATTGTCTCTCTGGCTCTCCTTGGGGCGGGTGGGGCTTGATTCGGGGACAGCTATTAACAACAGGTACTTAGTAATAACAATAAAATAATCACTATAGGATTGAACAACGACCATTGCAACCCATTATCTTTGAATATAAGCCAGATGAATTTATAGCTAAGCTAAGCGCCTTGAGATATAATTATCCAATACTTAAGATAAACCATCGGTTCCAGTAGATAGGCTGTTCTCGCATTATTACAATGCTTCAGTCAGTTTAATTTTATCCATCACTTCAAGATTCGTCTCTCTTTATATCGGATGTGTGGATTGGTCTTTCTCCCAGTGGCACCACATGGCTGTGGGAGGCAAACTCTGAACAGGCAAAAACATTGTGCTCGTTGTGTCCGGTTCGCTAATACTTTACATTAATTTGCATCAGCCTAAACTATAGAACTGGCAGCACCAGTATCTCCGGTTTGCTAATACTTTACATTAATTTGCATCAGCCTAAACTATAGAACTGGCAGCACCAGTATCTTAGAAAATAGAATTAGTAGCACCAGTTGCCTAGGACCTACTTAAATTAGCACCAGTTTTGTTTTTATACTTGCTCAAATCGCATCAGTTCGAAGTCCCTATAGCTCTTAACTCTAGCTTCTTGCTACAAAGAATCAGCAACAGTTTGTTGCAACAAAGAATCAGCAACAGTAATTTCCCAGACCTGACATTAGAACTATCAGTTTTTTAGAATCTATCTTTAGTTGCTATGATTTTCTGGTACCTATCATTTGAAGTTTCAGTCAAGTAACTGAAAACACTTGCAGCGTCAGGCTATTAGAATTTGACACAAGTGGGATCTTTATCCCTATCACTTGATACAAGTAACACCAGTATCTTTATCTCCATATCTTACACAAATTCATACATTATGTTTATTCCTATCACCTGAAACAAATAGCACCAACATAGTATCTTTATCCCCATCACGTGACACAAATAACACCAACACAGTATCTTTATCCCTATCCCCTGAAACAAGTAGCACCAGTACTGTACCTTTCTCCCTACCGACTAACACAAGTAGCATCAGTATATTTATCCCTTACACCTGACACAAGTAGCACAGGTACAGTATCTTTATCCCCATCACCTGACACAAGTAGCACCAGTACAGCATCTTTTCCCCCTTCACCTGATACAAGTAGCACCAGTACAGTACCTTTATCCCAATCAC
>JAWDGP010000667.1:72500-122500 GCA_033675545.1 Elysia crispata
TGGTGCTGCATAGCCCCTCTCACAGGTATAAATACACGTCCTTGCCTTAGCTTTAGTCACATTTTTAAATTACAGAATAATGGACAAAGAAAAATGAATAGGATTGTTTCTCCATGGCAGACGTGATATTTTCTCAAGGTTGTCGCTGAACCCACACCGCGTGGGTCACAAGTTTCTTTTCATCTCATTAGTTTTCACTGTCTAAGTGTTGACATTGTTGTAAAACCTCGCTCTATTTTCACCTTAGGGCAGAATAAGAGTCGATCGCAAGATGCAAATAGAATTTCTTGCTATCATTTTTGTTTCAAAATTATCACAATTTTAAATTGTGTTGTACTGTTCCTGTTATGGCTTGGCAAACAACTAAACTTTACTTCCAGATTCTTGCAGCGAGCGAAAAGTCACTCCAAAGTTTAAAGCAATTATGTTGATATGACTGTGTTACTCAGTGAGAAAAAAAGTAAGCGCCATAATTTAGGGAAAACCAGTTTCGAATAAATAATTTCCTGTATTTCTCTAAGTATCCATCTCAAACTTCTCCATCTCGGAAAAAACCCCAACTTAAATGCAATCCATTGAACGTTGCAGCTACAATGTACCTGAGGCACAAGCGCCTGTGTAAGAAGGTAACTGTGGCCGTGTTAAACATCAACGCGAGCTTTGAGCACACTGGGAGACACGTTAGCTGCTGTGGTGTGCGGTCTGACGGGAGCGAAAGCTGTGCCAACTCTCCAACCATGTTGAGCATTGAGCGTGAGCTTTACCTACTGAGCCACAGCTCTTGGCCATAATAAGTCCAGCCGTGATTCTGTGGAGCGATTTAACTCAAATATTGGAATTTTTTTTTCCATTCTAAGTTTGCAAGTTCATCCTTTGTCTTATATTTTTTGGGCTCGATTTTCTGGTCAATTTATAAAATGTCAAGCAATTGTGTGTGTGCTAGGGAGTCATTAGTAAAGGATAGGTAAAATTATCAAATAAATGCATCTATGCTAGGGAGTCAGTAGTAAGGCTAAGGTAAAATTGCAACTGTCCTAGGGAGTCATTGGTACGAACAAGGTAAAGTTATCAAATAATTATAACTGTGCTAGGGAGTCAGTGGAAAGGGTAAGGTAAACTTATCAAATAATTAAACTGTGTCATGGAGCCTATAGTAAAGCTATGGTAAAATATATGAGTCAAGTCCTTTTTCTTCTATTATTGCCTTACCTTTTTTGTTTGTATTAATCACATCATATTTTTCTCCATCTTCTGCCCCTATCTTTGAAACCTGATAAACTAGAGTAAGATAAATGATTTCTATAATCAGATCTATATTTAGAACCTGATAAATAAGAGGTAGACAAATGATTTCTCTAACCTTATCTATATCTAGAACCTGATAAACTAGAGGTGGTCAATTGATTTCTTCAGCCATATCTATATCTAGAACCTGATAAACAAAAGGTAGACAAATGATTTCTCTAACCTTATCTATATAAGAACCTGATAAACTAGAGGTGGTCAATTGATTTCTTCAGCCATATCTATATCTAGAACCTGATAAACAAAAGGTAGACAAATGATTTCTCTAACCTTATCTATATAAGAACCTGATAAACTAGAGGTGGTCAATTGATTTCTTCAGCCATATCTATATCTAGAACCTGATAAACTAGAGGTAGACAAATGATTTCTCTAACCTTATCTATATAAGAACCTTATAAACAAGAGGTAGTCAAATGATTTCTTGAGCCATATCTATATTTAGAACCTGATAAACAAGAGGTAGACAAATGATTTCTCTAACCTTATCTATATAAGAACCTGATAAACTAGAGGTAGACAAATGATTTCTCTAACCTTATCTATATAAGAACCTGATAAACTAGAGGTAGACAAATGATTTCTCTAACCTTATCTATATAAGAACCTGATAAACAAGAGGTAGATAAATGATTTCTATAATCAGATCTATATCTAGAATCTGATAAACAAGAGGTAGTCAAATGATTTCTTGAGCCATATCTATTTTTAGAACCTGATAAACTAGAGATAGATAAATGATTTCTCTAACCAGATCTATATTTAAAACCTGATAAATAGAGGTAGATAAATGATTTCTCTAGCCAAATATATACATTGAGCCTGATAAATTAGACGTAGATAAATAGTTTCTCTAACCTGATCTATATTTAGAAGCTGATAAACTAAAATCCAATCCGATGATTGTCAGTAATGAGATTTCTTCACTTCTCTCCCCAGCTGTGGCAATGAAACCTCAAGTGAAGGTCACATATCTTGACAATGTGACCATTGTCCAGTGTACTGGCGTCCTGAATTACTCAGACTCTCTCATCTGGGTTGTGGCCTCCCAAGTTTCTGTCTGGAAATACATGCTCGCTTATCAGAGCCTGAAACTGCCGGTTTTATACAGGGAAGGCATCGCCATCTCCAAACGGAGTGAGCCCAAATTAGCTTTGATCCCACGTTTGACACTCTATGTTTTGAAAATTCCCTTTTACTAAAATTGATGTAAGTTTGCACATCTTGTAGTAAGCAGAATATTTTAGCAACACGAGATCTTGGAAAGTCTGGAATCTTGGAAGTATTGTGTACAAAGAGGAATTTTCAAGAGTTTCAGTTAGGGCACACTGTGATGCTAGGTTTCAAAAGGAAGAAAATAACGATCAAGTCATTAGATCTAAGTAAAGAAATAAACATTGATGCTTTTCCAGTTTGTCGTATATCATCGACCAATGAAAATGCCTATTCTCACCAACTTCTCTCATACCATCGACCAATAAAAATGCCTATTCTCACCAGCTTCTCTCATACCATTGACCAATGAAAATGCGTATTCTCACCAACTTCTCTCATACAATTGACCAATGAAAACGCCTATTCTCACCAACTTCTCTCATACAATTGACCAATAAAAATGCCTATTCTCACCAACTTCTCTCATACAATTGACCAATGAAAACGCCTATTCTCACCAACTTCTCTCATACCATCGACCAATACAAATGCCTATTCTCACCAACTTCTCTCATACAATTGACCAATGAAAATGCCTATTCTCACCAACTTCTCTCATACCATCGACCAATAAAAATGCCTATTCTCACCAGCTTCTCTCATACCATTGACCAATGAAAATGCGTATTCTCACCAACTTCTCTCATACAATTGACCAATGAAAACGCCTATTCTCACCAACTTCTCTCATACAATTGACCAATGAAAACGCCTATTCTCACCAACTTCTCTCATACAATTGACCAATGAAAACACCTTTTTTCACCAGCTTCTCTCATACCATTGACCAATGAAAATGCGTATTCTCACCAGCTTCTCTCATACTATTGACCAATGAAAACGCCTATTCTCACCAGCTTCTCTCATACAATTGACCAATGAAAATGCGTATTCTCACCAACTTCTCTCATACAATTGACCAATGAAAACGCCTATTCTCACCAGCTTCCCTCGTCTTAGAGGGCCCGGCTGTCATGTCGCAACTGAATGTCACACGAAGAAAGCAATACGAGGGTCTGCACATCGCGTGCCTCACTCAGGACAGGAAGATACTGACCGCTGACGTCCTGCGGATCCCACATGAGCTGACCAGCGAGGTGGTTACCTTGCCAACATTCGGTGCGTCTCCAGGTCTAGCTGTCTGTCTGTCTGTCTGTAAGTCTGTCTCTCTCTCTGTCTCTGTCTCTCTCTCTCTCTCTCTCTCTCTCTCTCTCTCTCTCTCTCTATCTCTTTCTTATTTCTTTCTCTCTCTCATTAACTAACACCAACTTTTCTGTCAGTCTCTACACTTGATTATTCCCAACTCGCAGCGCAGCGAAAGATGAAGCCAAAGTTTTTTTTTTACTTCGAGTAAAACTCAAGAGGCTTTGTGGAAATCTCTTTCTTCGTGCTTTACTGCACAGTCTATAGTTTTACATCTGTAACTTGTGACTATGTAGATTTTGATAAAATCAATGGATAGCAGGCCATAATCTAAACCAGATTTAAGCGTCATCTTTTGTTTTAGTTTGGGTCGTTCATAGCCTCGTAACAAGGAACTAGTCATGATATACTTTTTACTGTTTCCAGCAAACCACTTAGCTCTCTCCTCTAACGCTATATTAAAGAACTGGAAATCTTAACAAATCTGTAGCTTTCACTGAACACCACCTCTGCAGACAAAGATGGTCGACTCCTTATCATTGAAGTCACTGAGCTTTAACCTTATTTGAAATGATTAATCAATAATTGCCCAGTTTTCCTGTGTTTGTCCTCGGTACCATCGAATTCCTTTCAGAGGCTGAGCGCCCGCAGCTCCTCCATAAACTGAACGAGACAAGGAGTTCACTGACCGTGGAGCTGAAGTGCAAGGCGCCGGTTGGCACAGGCAGCGTCCTCACTTGGCTCTTCAGATTTGTGAACGTCTCGAGTATCTGGGGGATCAGAGCCGTGAGCGAGACGTCCGGGGTAACGGATGAGCTGCCCGAAGATGTTCGCTTCACTCCACAGTCGAGTGAGTCTTTGTATTGCTCCTTGGTGTAGCTTGCTGCAGCTTGGTTCAGCTTGGTGAAGTTTAGTGTAGCTTGGTGTCGCTTGGTGTAGCTTGGTGCCGCTTGGTTCAGCTTGGTGTAGCTTGGTGCCGCTTGGTTCAGCTTGGTGTAGCTTGGTGCCGCTTGGTGTAGCTTGGTGCCGCTTGGTTCAGCTTGGTGTAGCTTGGTGTAGCTTGGTTCAGCTTGGTTAAGCTTGGTGTAGCTTGGTGCCGCTTGGTGTAGCTTGGTGTAATTGTTGATTCAGAAAACAGAGTCGAGTTCAACGCAGGTGGGCCCATGAAAGAGTAACTAAATTAAGATATAGATTATTCAATTCATCTAATTTGAAGCCTTTTATGTATAGTCGTCAAATTCGAAACAATTTCCTATAGAAAAACACCATTGGAAGGTCACCAGAAAATCTCGAGTTAGCCACTGCATTTGGTCAGAGAGGTCACCAGAAGATCTCGTGTTAGCCAATGCACTGGATCAGGAAGGTCACCAGAAATACTAGGGTTAGCCATTACATGGATCAGGGAGGTCACCAGAAAATCTCGTGTTAGTCACTACACTGGGTCAGGAAGGTCACCAGAAAATCTAGGGTTAGCCACAGCTACGATTGGTGACTAAAACCATATAGTTTTGATACTTAAATGGGCGGCCACTGTTTCTGATTAGACACTGTATTAAGTCCTCAAATGATGTGCTTACAGAAGAGAGAATACAGGTGACGCTATCACTTCATTCTCAGACAGTCTAAGTTATACACCTCCACGCTACATCGAAGAATAATAAAGATTAATAAAAATCCGGCTATGACAGACAAATAGACACATTTATAACGAAATGTTTTGCAAAATTTTTTTTGCTGTTCCCTTTTTCTGCCCAACAGCTCGATTCAGTTACAGGTTTGACACAGGCTCCATCGTCGACTCGTTCATCGCAGTGAACTTGACGGATGTTCGAGCCATGGGGGCGAGAGCGCTCCTCGCCTGCTTGTCTTACAACGCTTCGGAAAACTTCCAGGACCTCGACATAACTGATGAGCTCATGGCCTATGTTGAGTTCGACTTCTCAGGTAGATACAAGCAGCTGTTTGTCACTGCCATATGTTGGAAGTGTGATAGAGAGGATAAATAGTTATTTTATATTAAAAAAAAACACCAAATAACAAAGCTGACAATTTTTTGGGACATCAGTACAGTGGAGATGTATACAAACTCATAATGGATAGATTTAATATCCACTGTCAACGGATCCTAAAATTCCTTCAACTTTTCTTCATGACTAAAAGTTATAACACGAGGCACACTTTGAGAATTACTAAGTCCTAAAGCTTTACGACAATCTTTAAACTAATAATACCGAGTTGGTAGTAGTCTCCAATGTGTTTAGTTAGTCAGGTGGTCTAAACATCTCTTACAATGAGACGCTTATTAGATCTACTATCCTGGCTATTTGGGCTCCTTAGCGACCATCTTTCAAGTTCATGTTATTTATCTTAATTTGTTGAGTTTTGTGTTTTTTGAGCTGTTTCGTGGTACCTTAATTCCGTTTTATGTTGAGAGAAGATAACTCTGTCCCATCATTCTTTCTTTTTCTCTGATCATAAAATCATCCAGCATTGTGTACGTTTTCTATCGATGCTGGGAAAAAAACAGATACAAAATACAGATAGAAAAATAAAAAAGAGGAAGATAGAGTGAGAAATGAAGGATTTTTTTTTATTGAGAGAGCAGTAGTATAGGAATAGATACTTTACTTTGCACCAACAAAGATTTTACGAAAGGCCCCGGGAATCCTGCTATATTGAGATCTGCCCTGATCTAATCCTTACCGTGCCTCCAAGCTTAGTGAGAGCAGCCACTCGGCCATTTAACACAACTTCCCTAACCAGACCTCGCTCATCTTCGTTATCCTCATACGTTCACATCTGCACTTTTGTAAATCTTTGCTTATTTTTATTTTACCCAGAGCATACAGGATGGCTAGGTAAGGTATAAAACGATTTTGTTGTTTTCTTAATAAGGTTTCATTTACATGGAAAGGATAGGCCAGAGGGAGAGAAAAAAAGAGTTAGAGACAAGAGAGATATTTAATAGAGACGAAAGTGTGAGATAACCAGAGAAAAGAAAAACACTACGAGGAAAAAAAAAGAAACAATTGAAGAAGAGAGACTAAGAAAGATGTACACGTATACTGAGAGAGATAGAGATGTAGGAAGAGTAAGTTGTGTGTGTTTAAAGATAGAGATAATGAGAGAGAGAGAGAGTGGAAGATGCAATAGAGAGAGACAGATAAAGAGAGGTTGAAGAGAAAAGTAGAAATGTTTATTCCAATCTTGGCGATTCATCACATCTTGTCATGATGCTGATATAGCCTACACCCAAAATAAACTTAAAGCTAACCAACTTTATCATACATGTTCTCTTCAGCTAGTTTCCATATCATTGATTGTATAGAGTTCGCAAATGGTTTTTTTATTATTATTATTATTTTTTTTTTTTTATTTTTTTTTTTGGGGGGGGGGGGGAGATATTGAACAAATTAACCCTAAGTTTATGGAGTTACTTGTTTTCTTATCCTGTTTCGCTGCAGCTCCATGACTATCCCACTCATTTCTCTAACTCATGTCCGTGACGTTTTGAACCCTCCGCCAGGCGATGTCCTACTGCTAGCTGTGGTGGTGATCGCTGCCGCGTCGTGTATCCTGCTAGTCTTGGTCATAAAAAAGAAAAAGAAGAAAACACACGGTTGGCTGGGGGAGACCCGAGGAGCAGGTCAGTTCTGGTCGCTGTCTCACTCGGCATAGATTAAATCTTTCCTTATTGGTTGTGTAGATGTGTTCGTATACGATTATTATAACTGCCTACGTCCAGATCTTCTATCTACACATAAACCCCGAAGGCTGTATTACCTTAAATCTCGTTTTACTGTTTTGGTAAAGATATTGATCCAAGATTACTACTGCCGAAAATGTTCTATTCATTTATTTTTCCGGGGGAAAAGTATTGGTATGAGAGTACTGTAGCCACGTATGTCTCGATTTACTGTCTACACACAAACCTCACAGGGCCGTATTATTTGAAATCTCATTTTACTCTATCAGTAAAGGTATTGATATAAGATTCTACTGACGAAAATGTGATGTTAATTTACTATTCCGGTATAATTATTGATATGATCTAGAAGCCGTTCCACTATCCGCAACCTGTGGACGCTGAGGGTCGGGGATGGTCGCCCCAGGTGTGAGTCCCCCCGTGACTCACACCAACCTACACCCCATACCGACGCGTCGACCGCCGGGAAGTGACATCATTGGGTTGTGAGACCATTTCGTGAGGGTAGCAGCATCACCTGCTTTCCCCAGCCTCCCCTCCGTGGGCCACGACCGACCTGTCACTGCCGCCAGTTTGTCAGCGACTGTCGAAGCAGCTAACCTCTATATCTAGAATATAGAGGTTAGCTAGATATAGAGGTTAGCTGCTTCGACAGTCGCTGACAAACTGGCGGCAGTGACAGGTCGGTCGTGGCCCACGGAGGGGAGGCTGGGGAAAGCAGGTGATGCTGCTACCCTCACGAAATGGTCTCACAACCCAATGATGTCACTGTCCCGGCGGTCGACGCGTCGGTATATAAAATGTCGTCTTATCACCTCCCCCTCATCGCCCCCCTCGCCGCTTCGCGAGTCGGGACTGGACCCCAGAAGCTACAGGAAGGACACCTCGAATGAAAAACCAACTTGCTGCTTCGCAAGTAGGAACTTTTCCCAGAAGCTACAGGAAGGACACCTCTAACGGAAAACCAACCTCGCTGCTTCGCGAGTAGGGCATGCAAACCCAGAAGCTACAGGGAGGCACCTCCAACGAAAAAACCCGTCAACACCTCGCCCGGCCAGCGCGTTGATGGTAGGCCAAAACCCGCATCAATCATGACAGTACAACAGAAAGGAGGCCGTATTTCCCAAGGCCTTAAAGGAGATCCCTTTCGAGGTGATATTTCGGCAACGCTGTCTCCGACTGAAAGGCGCACGCCTTCGCATGAAGTTCCACAGTCAAAGCCTCATCGAGGACGCTGTGGGGCAGACAGAGGAAGGGGAAGCACCGCCACACTACACATCGCAACGTACAACACCAGAACGTTAGCCCTACAAGACGATCTAGATCATCTACAAGAGAAACTAGAGGATTTCAAATGGAACGTAATAGGCCTTTGCGAAACGAAGAGAAAGGGAGAAGGACTCATGGAACTATCGGACGGAACTTGGATTTACGATGCAGGAAAAACAGAAGAATCCCCAGAAACAAAAGGAATGGCTTTCCTTGTACGCAAGAACTTCAAGGATTACATCGAAGGCTTTTGTAAACATTCGGATAGAGTCATCTCGTGCAAAGTCAAACTCCAAGAGGGGTCACTACAAATAATTCAAGTCTACGCTCCAACTACAGACTACGATGACGAGGAAGCAGAAAAATTCTATGAAGACCTAGAAAATGCGATCGAGAAAAAATGCGCAAACACCGTTATCATGGGGGACTTCAACGCTAAAATAGGAGTCAAAGACGAAGACGAAGAGAACGAATGGATTGGTCCTTTTGGAATCGGGACGAGGAACGAAAGAGGAGAAAAGCTGATAGACTTTTGCACGGCGAATAGACTCTTCGTAACAAATTCATTCTTCAAAAAACCAAGATCAAGATATTGGACATGGGAATCACCTGGAGGCGATTACAAGAATCAAATCGATTTCATCTTGACGACAGACAAAACCACGATCCAAAACACTGAAATAATAACGAAAGTCGACATTGGCAGCGATCACCGAATGATAAGAAGCAGAATGACCATCAACAAGAAGCTCACGAGACTAAAACGAATAAAGAAGAAAAAGCCACTCAAAATAAATACGAGACAACTAGAAAAAGTCGCACCATCATTTCAAATCAAGCTGAAAAATAAATTTGATATTCTCAGAAATGAAAAGCCGTCAATAGAAGTTATGAACGAAACCATCAGGAAATGCGCCGCGGAAGTTGTTGAGAAACCCAACGAAACAACAAAAGAACAAAACGCAGAAGACAAACTAATCGAGGAACTAGAACAAAGAAGAAAAGAACTAAGAAGGAAAGACAATAAAACCGGACCTGAAAGAGTAGAATACATCGAAACCAACAAAACTGTTAAAAAGAAAAGAAGAGCGAGAGCCAGAAGAAAGAGAAAAGAATTTATCACCAAAATTCTAGAACAAAAAAGAGGCCCCAAGGAGACAAATAAGTACGGGAACAAAAAGAAAATAGCGAAGATGAAGGACAAGGAAGGCAGAGAGACATCAGACAGAGAAGAGATATTAGAAATCTGTAAATCATTCTATGCAACACTCTACGAAAACACCATACAAAGCCCAACGAATTTACAAAGAGAAAGTGCAGACAAGGATGAAGTACCACCATTCACTGTGGACGAAGTCAGGAAATGTCTAAAAGAAATGAGTAAAAACAAAGCGCCTGGCCCAGATGATATCACCAGCGACGTACTGCTGCTTGGAGAAGAACCGGTTCTAAAGTACCTGACAAGCTGTTACAACAAAATCCTCAAGACAAAAGAAATCCCACCCAGCTGGGATGAAGCGAAGATCATCATACTATACAAAAAAGGAGACCCCGGCGACGTAAAAAATTATCGTCCCATCAGTTTGTTGTCACATAGTTATAAGTTGTTCACTAGATTACTGCAAAAAAGGATGGAGAACACCCTGGATGAAAATCAACCTAGAGATCAAGCTGGATTTAGAAGGGGCTTCTCAACCACGGACCACATTTTCACCCTCAACCAGGTCATAGAGAAATCAAACGAGTACAACTTACCTCTGTGCGTCGGTTTTATAGATTACGAGAAAGCTTTCGACTCCGTAGAACACTTTGCCATCTTCGACGCGCTGCGGAAAATTAACATCAATGAAACATACGTTGCCATCCTCGAAAACATCTACCAAAAGGCTACAGCACGAGTTCATATCGACAATCTGGAGTCAGAAACATTCCCCATAAACAGAGGGGTCAGGCAAGGCGATCCAATCTCTCCGAAAATGTTTACGACAGCCATGGAGATGATATTCCGAAAGGCAGGCCTAGAGCACGGAATAAACGTAGACGGCGAAACACTTACCAACCTGAGATTCGCAGATGACGTCGCACTTGTAACAGAAAAGATAGAGGACATGGAGGAACAATTAAATAAACTGAACACCTTGAGCCTAGAAACAGGACTCAGAATGCATAAAGGGAAAACAAAATACATGACCAACTTTGAAAGCAACGAAAATATATACATAGAAAATGAAGAAATCGAGAAAGTCAACAGTTATAAATATCTAGGCCAAACTACCCATCTCAAAGAAACAACAAAAGAAGAAGTAACTTGCAGGATAAGAGCTGGGTGGAGTTGCTTCGGAAGAAACAAAGAGATTTTTCAAGACGAAAAGATGCCACTCTCCCTCAAAAGACAAGTCTACAACCAATGTATCCTCCCTACAATGACTTACGGCTGCCAAACATGGTCACTAACAAAAGCTCTGACACAAAAACTGAGAGTAGCACAAAGGGCAATGGAAAGGAAGATGCTAAGAATAAAACTCAAAGATAAAGTACCGTGCAAAGAAATCAGAAGAAGAACACAAGTAAAAGATATAGTCGACTTTATAACCAAGCAGAAATGGAAGTGGGCTGGTCATGCGGCAAGGTATCAAGACAACAGATGGACACTCAGAGTCACCGAGTGGCAACCTAGACACGGGAAAAGATCACGAGGAAGACAAGTGAGGCGGTGGCGAGACGATATTGTCAAGATCAAGGGAGCCACATGGAGCAGAGACGCCAAAGACAGAGATGGATGGAAGGCTGACGCGGAGGGCTACTTCCTGCAGTGGAGGGACACAGCCTTGTAAATGTAAATGTAAATGTAAATATTGATATGATATTACAGTAACCGCGTATGTCCAGTACTTCTATGTATACAGAAACTTGACAAGGCTTTGTTACTTTAAAATTCTTTTTACTCATTCAGTAAAGATGCTGATGTAAAAGTATTAGATCAAGAGATTCTTTCAGATCAAACACTCTTCAGACTATATCGTGATTTTATTTACCAATTTGATACACTTTTTTAAAAATATTTGTCCCTTGTATATATACTTCACAGATATAAGCTGCAATATCCATTGCTTAATAGCAGTCAAAAATCATTTCAATCAAATTTGTTCCTGTGCCATTTCATCACACTCAGTTAAAATTCAACTAAATCAGTCGTACTATGTGCATTGCCAGTACATGCTAAACATGGCTTGTTTGTTTCCTGGACATGAGGCATTTTATCTTGTGCATCGATGTACAGTTTGCCCTCCCGACCCCCTCGACACAGAGAAATTCCCCTATTTCGCCGCCTGTTTAATTTTGAGTGTGTGTCTTCTATCGTGACCAGATGGGGAGGGGACCACAGGCCCGGCCCGGACAAGCCCTGAAGGTGAGGCGCTCACGCTTTACTCGTAGCTCGTGTATGGATCGTTTGGTATAGAAGCTGTATTTTAGTCCTCATGGGTATCTTTCATTTTTTTATACCTTTTTTTTTAAAGTTCAGATCTCCACTTTCTTGTCTACAATAAGACTGGGTATACTTCTTTCTTCTTCAGGAACTTGATATTAGTTGGGTATTTTTGTATTAATATTTTGAGGCTCGATCCATCGTTATGATTTTATTTATTTTCATTTTTTATGTAAAGTTTATTTTGGCGTGTTTGTTTGTTTGTTTCATATTTTGGTTGCCTTTTAATTTTTGGTATGTTTTTCTTTCTTATTTCTCTTTTTTTTTCCTTTTTTTTTTTTTGGTTCAGGCCTATTATCTGATGCAGTAGATATCTATATAAGTAGAAATGGATATAGTTTTTTTTTCAATTGAGATCTTGATTCTAATTTGATAACATTTTTAAAGCTGATACTTCATTTCAGGCTGGTAATATTTGTGTTTTGAGATTTGAACCTTACATCACTAGGTTGGTTTACGCTTAGTCCGAATAAAGAGAATTTTGAATATTTTAATCTGTTGTAGGATTGAATAGATATTTCGGCGCCTTTATCTAAATCAGTTCAAATTCTCTCACGTCAAAATGAGCTTGGTATAAGCAGTGTAGGGATGATTTGTTTCTTTTCATCAGCTCGTAAATTCTTGTTTGAAAGTCTTTCTTTTAATATCTACGTCCTTTGTTTTTTCAATAAATCCACTTGGTGTCCATGGATAAAAGCTAAACGTTTTAAAGGAGCTGTTGAGGTCATTAGAATTTTTTATTCTTTGAATAAAGCCTTGAAACTTTCTTCCAACAGACCTGCTGTCCTGCTTGCCTTGGATTTGTGCTTTATCTATTTTTGTCCGCAGACCATCCGGAGAAGCTATATAAATTAGTGCTTTGTTTGTGAACGGATTCAAAAAAAAAATCTTTTCAGGTTCAAGTGGCTATGGGCTAGAGAGAGGAACTCCTTAATATCAGAAATCTGCTTCGTCATACCCCCCAAAAAAAATAAAATCTGGAGAACTTACCTTTTTGACCGCACCCAAACACACAACTATTCCCCAGTTACACCCAAACACACAACTATTCCCCAGTTACTCCCAAACACACAACTATTCCCCAGTTACACCCAAACACACAACTATTCCCCAGTTACACCCAAACACACAATTATTCCCCAGTTACTCCCAAACACACAACTATTCCCCAGTTACACCCAAACACACAACTATTCCCCAGTTACTCTCAAACACACAACTATTCCCCAGTTAATCCCAAACACATAACTATTCCCCAGTTACACCCAAACACACAATTCCCCAGTTACTCCCAAACACACAACTATTCCCCAGTTACTCTCAAACACACAATAATTCCCCAGTTACTCCCAAACATACAACTATTCCCCAGTTACACCCAAACACACAACTATTCCCCAGTTACACCCAAACACACAACTATTCCCCAGTTACTCCCAAAGACACAACTATTCCCCAGTTACACCCAAACACACAACTATTCCCCAGTTACTCCCAAACACACAACTATTCCCCAGTTACTCCCAAACACACAACTATTCCCCACTTACACCCAAACACACAACTATTCCCCAGTTACTCCCAAACACACAACTATTCCCCAGTTACTCCCAAACACACAACTATTCCCCAGTTACTCCCAAACACACAACTATTCCCCAGTTACACCCAAACACACAACTATTCCCCAGTTACACCCAAACACACAACTATTCCCCAGTTACTCCCAAACACACAATTATTCCCCAGTTACTCCCAAACACACAACTATTCCCCAATTACTCCCAAACACACAATTATTCCCCAGTTACTCCCAAACACACAACTTTTCCCCAGTTACACCCAAACACACAACCATTCCCCAGTTACACCCAAACACACAACTATTCCCCATTTACTCCCAAACCCACAATTATTCCCCAGTTACTCCCAAACACACAAATATTCCCCAGTTACTCCCAAACACACAACTATTCCTAGTTACTCCCAAACACACAACTATTCCCCAGTTACACCCAAACACACAATTATTCCCCAGTTACTCCCAAACACACAACTATTCCCCAGTTACTCCCAAACACACATCTATTCCCCAGTTACTCCCAAACACACAACTATTCCCCAGTAACTCCCAAACACACAACTATTCCCCAGTTATTCCCAAACACACAACTATTCCCCAGTAACTCCCAAACTACCAGAGGTCGCCGCCGAGAGGATCAGAAAAAGAAAATCGACCGCGGCGAGCGCCATGAGTGCGAAGAAGACCTGGCTGAAGAAGACGTCCAGCTCCAAGACAATGAAATCCAACATATCCCGGGTGTCCGGCACCACGGTGTCTGCTCCAGGCAGCTCCAGCGATGGCAAAGATGAACAAGCTGTGGTGGAATTAGAGTCAGAGATACCGTAGCCTAATGTTTCAGAGACAGAGATACTATACTTGTTTACTGTGAGGATGAGAGGCTGAAATACCGGTGTCATCAGGTTTGAGAGACTGATACCATGACCGTGTGGTGTGACAGATAAAATATCATAACCATCTGGTGTGATATATAGAGATACAATAACCGTCTGGTGTGACAAGAGATATTATAACCGCCCGGTGTGACAGATAGAGATATCATAACCGTTTGATGTGGCATAAAGAGATATAATAACCCTCTCTTATGACAGATAGAGATATCATAACCGTTTGATGTGGCATAAAGAGATATTATAACCCTCTCGTATGACAGACAGAGATATAACCGTTTGGTGTGACATAAAGAGATATGATAACCATATGGTGTGACAAACAAAGATGTCATAACCATAATGGTGTAACAGACAGATACCTTTACCGTGCTGTGTGAGAGGGAAATATTCTGAAACATTCAGGTACTGAAGACAGAGCTATAAAACGGCTTTGTGTGACTTAAGTAAGATACAGAGACAGAGAAACCTTATAGTGCGAGAGAGTGAGATACCGGAACCAACTGGTGTTTGAGACAGATATACTGTAATATCTAGTATACTGTAATAGTCTAGTGTGAAAGGCAGGTATTCTGTAGCCGCTCGATGCTCGAGTTTCACACCACTGTTTTCTCTCAACATGTTTATTACTAATAATATAACGTTAAGAGATGAACATCGGATTTTTTTTAACAACCGACAAGTCATTTTGCATATATTTATATATAGTAAATTCCAACTAAGTAACAAATTTTATGATAATTCATCGATGTCAGAAAACTCCTGAGCCTTATTTCAATTCATTTAAAGTTGAAATAACTAATTTTTGTTAGATTTAGGAGGGTAATGGATCTTAAAATATTTCAAATAAAATATGTTTTTTCTTGTCATAAATTATCTTCTTATATTATAATTTTCCTCTGTTCTTGTCGTGTCGTATCAAGTTAGGGGTTAACATGACTGATTATCCTCTGTTCTTGTCATCTCGTAGACTAGCTAGAGGTTAACATGACTGATTATCCTCTGTTCTTGTCGTGTCGTAGACTAGCTAGAGGTTAACATGACTGATTATCCTCTGTTCTTGTCATCTCGTAGACTAGCTAGAGGTTAACATGACTGATTATCCTCTGTTCTTGTCATCTCGTAGACTAGCTAGAGGTTAACATGACTGATTATCCTCTGTTCTTGTCGTGTCGTAGACTAGCTAGAGGTTAACATGACTGATTATCCTCTGTTCTTGTCATCTCGTAGACTAGCTAGAGGTTAACATGACTGATTATCCTCTGTTCTTGTCGTGTCGTAGACTAGCTAGAGGTTAACATGACTGATTATCCTCTGTTCTTGTCGTGTCGTAGACTAGCTAGAGGTTAACATGACTGATTATCCTCTGTTCTTGTCATCTCGTAGACTAGCTAGAGGTTAACATGACTGATTATCCTCTGTTCTTGTCGTGTCGTAGACTAGCTAGAGGTTAACATGACTGATTATCCTCTGTTCTTGTCGTGTCGTAGACTAGCTAGAGGTTAACATGACTGATTATCATCTGTTCTTGTCCTCTCGTAGACTAGCTAGAGGTTAACATGACTGATTATCCTCTGTTCTTGTCGTGTCGTAGACTAGCTAGAGGTTAACATGACTGATTATCCTCTGTTCTTGTCGTGTCGTAGACTAGCTAGAGGTTAACATGACTGATTATCCTCTGTTCTTGTCATCTCGTAGACTAGCTAGAGGTTAACATGACTGATTATCCTCTGTTCTTGTTATCTCGTAGACTAGCTAGAGGTTAATATGACTGATTATCATCTGTTCTTGTCATCTCGTAGACTAGCTAGAGGTTAATATGACTGATTATCCTCTGTTCTTGTCATCTCGTAGACTAGCTAGAGGTTAACATGACTGATTATCCTCTGTTCTTGTCGTGTCGTAGACTAGCTAGAGGTTAACATGACTGATTATCCTCTGTTCTTGTCGTGTCGAAGACTAGCTAGAGGTTAACATGACTGATTATCCTCTGTTCTTGTTGTGTCGTAGACTAGCTAGAGGTTAACATGACTGATTATCCTCTGTTCTTGTCATCTCGTAGACTAGCTAGAGGTTAACATGACTGATTATCCTCTGTTCTTGTCGTGTCGTAGACTAGCTAGAGGTTAAAATGACTGATTATCCTCTGTTCTTGTCGTGTCGTAGACTAGCTAGAGGTTAACATGACTGATTATCCTCTGTTCTTGTCATCTCGTAGACTAGCTAGAGGTTAACATGACTGATTATCCTCTGTTCTTGTCGTGTCGAAGACTAGCTAGAGGTTAACATGACTGATTATCCTCTGTTCTTGTCATCTCGTAGACTAGCTAGAGGTTAACATGACTGATTATCCTCTGTTCTTGTCGTGTCGTAGACTAGCTAGAGGTTAACATGACTGATTATCCTCTGTTCTTGTCGTGTCGAAGACTAGCTAGAGGTTAACATAACTGCTCTTCAGTCTTTGCTGTATTTATTTCTGACTCAAATATTTTTACAACAAGTAGCTGTTAAACAAAACTTAAGAATAAATTTAAACTTATTCTTATACTTGCCTGAGAAAAGAAACTCTGTTTCCTTCTGGTACATCACAAAAAGAATTAACTGTAACTGACTGGAACGGCAAATTATATATATATATATATATATATATCAAGGAGAAAAACGACATTGATGTTTCTAAGCTAGATAAGTATCATCTAGAAAATTAGTGCGGTATGATTAACGGCACTTTTCCAGTGAATGTGACAGATAAGTTACATTTCATGAAGTGAAGAAGTCGAATCATCCGGCAATATTCGTTGAATATAAGTGAATCTTACATTGACCGCGTATATCTTCAACACATCACATTTGCCCTTTGTTACATTGACCGCGTATATCTTCAACATATAACATTTCCCTATTGTTACATTGACCGCGTATATCTTCAACATATCACATTCGCCCTTTGTTACATTGACCGCGTATATCCTCAACATATCACATTCGCCCTTTGTTACATTGACCGCGTATATCTTCAACATTTCACATTCGCCCTTTGTTACATTGACCGCGTAAATCTTCAACATATCACATTCGCCCTTTGTTACATTAACCGCGTATATCTTCAACACATCACATTTGCCCTTTGTTACATTGACCGCGTATATCTTCAACATATAACATTTCCCTATTGTTACATTGACCGCGTATATCTTCAAAATATCACATTCGCCCTTTGTTACATTGACCGCGTATATCTTCAACATATCACATTCGCCCTTTGTTACATTGACCGCGTAGATCTTCAACATTTCACATTCGCCCTTTGTTACATTGACCGCGTATATCTTCAACATATCACATTCGCCCTTTGTTACATTAACCGCGTATATCTTCAACATATCACATTCGCCCTTTGTTACATTGACCGCGTATATCTTCAACATATCACATTCGCCCTTTGTTACATTGACCGCGTATATCGGACAAGCTATAAAACATTCTTCAACATATCGCCCATTATATCCACCGAGCCAGTTTGCGTGAAATGCAGAGCTGAGATAAAAATTGAATGTTACATGTGCCTTTTTTTATTCATTTTTATTCATTTTATTTTATTTTATTTATTTATTTTCTTTTTTATTTTCTTTTTATTTATTTATTTTTTTATTTTTTTTATTTATTTATTTATTTTTTTTTTGGGGGGGGGAGGGGGGGGGGGAGGGAGGGGCATATATTAAAGAAAAATAACCGAGAATTGCCACCACCCAAAACTGTGAAACTTTATTTCACCATCTTTGGTAAAAATCGATACTGCCAATAGAGCCACATCATGTACCTGAGTGGATACTTAAAGCAACTTTTAAAGAGAGAGGGGGGTGTTGAAGCACCTCATAATTATTGTAAACGTCGAGGGATTAAAAAGATACGCGCTGACAGGAATTTTTATAAAAATCATTGGAGTTTCCCCATCTTGCACGTTCAAACTTCGAGTTGTGGAGATAGCATTATGTTGCTGGAAGTAAAGTTTTCACAGTCAGACAACTTGATCTAAACCTACATAATATAATTCAAGTTTTAAATTGAAAAATTAAAATACTTATCTTTCAAGTGCTTATATCATAGTATAAGTTTATGAAATCTCCATACAAACATTCGCCCAAAATGAAGTCAGAATGAGATTTACCAGTGTGACAATTTAAATCTAGCTTAACATTTAATTAATGTATGTTTTTGATTTGCAAGAATATCTTGAAATGGAAAGTATTGTCAGGTCTCTCCTAAGAGTTCTTTTCTGTTTAGTGTACTACACATTATTGGACAGCAGACACACGCTCAAGACTTATGCAGGTAGTAGCAAATTATTTTAGTTTTAGTATCATGAAAATAATATTCAAATGGTTCTACCAAATACAAGTTCCTATTCTTGTGTGAGGCATTACAGTTTCTACCCTTCTCTGCTCGACTTTGGCTACAGCAAGTTTATAAATCCAGACTTACTAAGAAATTCCTCATTCATCATTCTTTCGACCAACTAGTCTGTGTAATAATTGTATCCATCGAGCTAAAAGCCATCATGTGTTTTATGGCTTCACCTATCAATCAATCAGCTGGATATAGTCGTGTAAGCGTTATATGTAAATTCATATCAAGCAGGAACTTTTTTAGAAGAAATGCTTTATCATCCAACCTATTGGTCAACATTAAAGAAGTGTAAGTGATTTGTCAAATTTTAACCTATTGGTTGACATTGAAGAAGTTTAAGTGATTTGCTATCCAACCTATTGGTCCACACTGAGGAAGCTAAGTGATTTGTCATCCATCCTATTGGTCAACATTGAAGAAGTATAAATGCTTTATCATCTAACCTATCGTTTTACTTTGGAGACGGGTAAATGCTTTATCATCTAACCTATCGTTTTACTTTGGAGAAGGGTAAATGCTTTATCATCTAAACTATCGTTTTACTTTGGAGACGGGTAAATGCTTTATCATCTAACCTATCGTTTTACTTTGGAGACGGGTAAATGCTTTATCATCTAACCTATCGTTTTACTTTGGAGACGGGTAAATGCTTTATCATCTAAACTATCGTTTTACTTTGGAGACGGTTAAATGATTTATCACTCATCCCATCAATCAATCTTTAAGTTACATGAAAGCTTTATCACATATGCTTTCAATCAGTATACATGCCTTTGTCAGGAATATGTTGTACGATAACTTGAAAAGAAAACCGTTCTGATTCGACAGCTGCCGCAGCTGAAACGCAATGTGACAAAGAAAGTAAGTCTGATCACCATGGAAGTCCTTTGGAATTGTTGTAAGAAAAGAAATGTTTTGTTTTATAGAAAAAAAAACTTACTTATCTTGAAATATTTCAAACCACTCATGTATTAGAAATGTAAATAAGTAGTAATATTTCCCCTGAGTAACTGTCATGAACAAAGAGGGAACAAAGTTACCTATAAGGTTTGATAAATGAGGTTTAATACCTTCTTTAAAAAGGTTAGGATTTTTCTTATTTTTTTTTTTTTAACTTGTATTTCTAGTGTTGTAACACAAGTTCCATAGTTGTACAGGTAACCCAACTAAGATGAATGTTATATAGAAAATAACAAAAAACTTAATGTAAGTTAAATGTTAACTGCCCCCCCCCCTCTTCGTTTCTCGCTCTCTCTCTCTCTCTCTCTCTCTCTCTCTCTCTCTCTCTCTCTCTCTCTCTCTCTCTCTCTTCTCTCTCTCTCTCTCTATCTCTCTCTCTCTTTCTTTTTCTTTTCTTTGTTTTCTCGTTTCTAAGCTCTATACCTTTGTTATAAACTGCTAGGTTCATACTTTTTGGTTATTGCATTAGTCCCTCTTTTTTCTATTCCCTTCTTTGGTGTAACTTAATTTAGATGTTTTTCGCCAGCGCATAACAGACAATTTCCTTGTGGACCCGGGTTTTTTGCTTTGCCTAGCATGGAACATTGCGTGCGCTTCAGCAACGACAAGAGGAATCGACATGAAGCTAAGCTGAGGTGTACCGAGCTGTATGCTCAGCTCGTGAGTATACCGAACGTCCAAATTGACTACGATATAGAGGGTGAGTATACCGAAAGTCCAAATTGACTACGATATAGAGGGTGAGTATACCGAAAGTCCAAATTGACTACGATATAGAGGGTGAGTATACCGAAAGTCCAAATTGACTACGATATAGAGGGTGAGTATACCGAAAGTCCAAATTGACTACGATATAGAGGGTGAGTATACCGAACGTCCAAACTGACTACGATATAGAGGGTGAGTATACCGAACGTCCAAATTGACTACGATATAGAGGGTGAGTATACCGAACGTCCAAATTGACTACGATATAGAGGGTGAGTATACCGAACGTCCAAATTGACTACGATATAGAGGGTGAGTATACCGAAAGTCCAAATTGACTACGATATAGAGGGTGAGTATACCGAAAGTCCAAATTGACTACGATATAGAGGGTGAGTATACCGAAAGTCCAAATTGACTACGATATAGAGGGTGAGTATACCGAACGTCCAAACTGTCTACGATAAAGAGGGTGAGTATACCGAACGTCCAAACTGTCTACGATAAAGAGGGTGAGTATACTGGACATCCAAACTGGCTACGATATAGAGGGTGAGTATACCGAACATCCAAACTGACTACGATATATTGGATCAGTATACCGGACATCCGAACTCACTACAATATACTGGGTGAGTATACCGAACGTCCAAACTGACTGCAATATACTGGATCAGTATACCATCATCTAAACTGCCCACGATATAGATAGTGAGTGTACTGGACATCCAATGCGACAAAGGTATAGATGGTGAGTGTACTGGACATCCAAACTGACTTTGATAAGGATGGTAATTATACCGGACATTCAAAGTGAGTGCAGCTAGAGTCCAGGTTTTATGACAAAAATATCAGTGAGGTGAAAGTTGTCCGAAATGTCAGTGCTCAGTTGGTAAATCTACCGGCTTCTCGCAGCAGGTGAGCTCAATACTCGTAAAAAGTGCAGGATGTGTGGAAGCTTCTTCCTAGGCTCTGCACAGTCTGATCCGATTCTCTAAGCTTCTGTCTCTTGACTATGCTCAGTCTGACAGTTCTCTAAGCTTCTGTCTCTTGACTATGCTCAGTCTGACAGTTCTCTAAGCTTCTGTCTCTTGACTATGCACAGTCTGATCCGATTCTCTAAGCTTCTGTCTCTTGACTATGCTCAGTCTGACAGTTCTCTAAGCTTCTGTCTCTTGACTATGCTCAGTCTGACAGTTCTCTAAGCTTCTGTCTCTTGACTATGCTCAGTCTGACAGTTCTCTAAGCTTCTGTCTCTTGACTATGCTCAGTCTGACAGTTCTCTAAGCTTCTGTCTCTTGACTATGCTCAGTCTGACAGTTCTCTAAGCTTCTGCCTCTTGACTATGCTCAGTCTGACAGTTCTCTAAGCTTCTGTCTCTTGACTATGCTCAGTCTGACAGTTCTCTAAGCTTCTCTCTCCTGACTCTACTCAGTCTGACCCCGTTCTCTAATTTTCTTTCTTTTGGTTCTACTCAGTCTGATTTTATGTATGTATCCCTCTGTCTCTGTCTCTATCCCTTCTACCCTCTGTTTCTTTATCTCTCTCTCTCTCTAGTTTTGTTTATCACTTGTTTCTCAGATTCTCTCTCAGTATATTTTTTTCTGTTTCACTCTGTAGGCATCCATTTCTCTCTTTTTCTAAACCTATCTTTCTGTTTCTCTATCTCTGTCTGCTACTTCTATCTTTTTTCCCTTTCTCTCTCTCTCTCTCTCACTCTCTCTCTTTCTCTCTCTCTCTCATGTTTTCCTCTTATTTCTGTATAAGTATATGTCAACACCCCCCTCTCCCATTCTGTACTCTCTCCACAGACTGGAATGCCTTCACCGATGATGCCTGGATCGGATTGACCACAGTGAAAAATCAGTTGACTTGGGAAAATAACAAAGTGGTGAGTTTGGACGCTAAAACACAAGTGAGAATCTATCTGTTTTTACTCTAAAAACTTTAACTCTCAAAACATTTCTTACATTTTTTTATTAGCTTTATAGGTATCGAACCGGCGTCGCTTGGGGTAACATCGCGTTCTCGCATCCTCAGGCCAATGATTATAGAAACTTTCACGCAAACCACAAGCCGCGCAACGTCCAGTCCCTGTGCGTGATCAAGTCTAAGAGCGACCATGGTCTGTGGCAACAAGCCCCGTGTTCCAGCAGGCACAACTTCATATGTGAACGTGTGAGCCGTGAGTCGCTCCGCTTTTCTCTTCAGTTGGATTTATTGATCGAAAAATTAGTTTACGTGATCACTAGAGGCGTGGGACGGCCATTTTGATCGTACTTAATGATTGGAAAAAAAATGGTTTTTATTTATTTTTTTAATAATTTTACAGAATATAAAATGCGCTCAATGTAATGAGCTTTTTTGTGATTCTTTTTTTTTTTTTTTTTTTTTTTGGGGGGGGGGGGGGGGGGGGGGGGGTAATTTTTTTTTTCCTCGCCCGGGGTGGGGGTGGGGGGGAAGAAGGCAAGAGTATTTCATGAGTACAAAACTATTGCATTTGTCAACATAGGACTAAAGATCTGTACCATCGATATGAAAGCGATTTTGGTTGTTTACACTCAGATCTTTAGGAAGGGTAAACTCCTGATACCATGTTGAAATAATCTGCGAGATTTGAAATTGCATCTATCCAATGTTGTTTGAAGGTTGGAACTTCGGAGCTGGTAAACTCACGGTTCAAAGTTAGAATTATAAGTGTGCTTCGCAGTTAGAGTTATCGAGTATAATTTAAAGTTCGAATTTCAGAGTTTCGTCTGAAGTTAGAACTATCAAGTGTGGTTTAATGTTAGAGTTATCGAGTATAATTTAATGTTGGAATTACAGAGTTACATCTGAGGTTAGAACTATCAAGTGTGGTTTAATGCTAAAGTTATCGAGTATAATTTAAAGTTGGATTTATTGAGTTACGTCTGAAGTTAGAACTATCGAGTATAGTTTAATATTGAAACTATCGAGTTTCGTCTGAAGTTAGAACTATGGAGTATAGTTTAATATTGAAACTATCGAGTTTCGTCTAAAGTTAGAACTATGGAGAGAAGTTTAATGTAAGAACTATAGAGTTTCGTCTAAAGTTAGAACTATCGAGAGAAGCTTAATGTAAGAACTATCGAGTTTCGTCTAAAGTTAGAACTATTGAGTATAGTTTAATATTGAAACTATCGAGTTTCGTCTAAAGTTAGAACTATCGAGAGAAGCTTAATGTAAGAACTATAGAGTTTCGTCTAAAGTTAGAACTATTGAGTATAGTTTAATATTGAAACTATCGAGTTTCGTCTAAAGTTAGAACTATTGAGTATAGTTTAATATTGAAACTATCGAGTTTCGTCTAAAGTTAGAACTATTGAGTATAGTTTAATATTGAAACTATCGAGTTTCGTCTGAAGTTAGAACTATCGAGTATAGTTTAATATTGAAACTATCGAGTTTCGTCTAAAGTTAGAACTATTGAGTATAGTTTAATATTGAAACTATCGAGTTTCGTCTAAAGTTAGAACTATCGAGAGAAGTTTAATGTAAGAACTATAGAGTTTCGTCTAAAGTTAGAACTATTGAGTATAGTTTAATATTGAAACTATCGAGTTTCGTCTAAAGTTAGAACTATCGAGAGAAGCTTAATGTAAGAACTATCGAGTTTCGTCTAAAGTTAGAACTATTGAGTATAGTTTAATATTGAAACTATCGAGTTTCGTCTAAAGTTAGAACTATCGAGAGAAGCTTAATGTAAGAACTATCGAGTTTCGTCTAAAGTTAGAACTATCGAGAGAAGCTTAATGTAAGAACTATCGAGTTTCGTCTAAAGTTAGAACTATCGAGAGAAGCTTAATGTAAGAACTATCGAGTTTCGTCTAAAGTTAGAACTATTGAGTATAGTTTAATATTGAAACTATCGAGTTTCGTCTAAAGTTAGAACTATCGAGAGAAGCTTAATGTAAGAACTATCGAGTTTCGTCTAAAGTTAGAACTATCGAGAGAAGCTTAATGTAAGAACTATCGAGTTTCGTCTAAAGTTAGAACTATCGAGAGAAGCTTAATGTAAGAACTATCGAGTTTCGTCTAAAGTTAGAACTATTGAGTATAGTTTAATATTGAAACTATCGAGTTTCGTCTGAAGTTAGAACTATTGAGTATAGTTTAATATTGAAACTATCGAGTTTCGTCTAAAGTTAGAACTATCGAGAGAAGCTTAATGTAAGAACTATCGAGTTTCGTCTAAAGTTAGAACTATGGAGAGAAGCTTAATGTAAGAACTATAGAGTTTCGTCTGAAGTTAGAACTATTGAGTATAGTTTAATATTGAAACTATCGAGTTTCGTCTAAAGTTAGAACTATGGAGAGAAGCTTAATGTAAGAACTATCGAGTTTCGTCTAAAGTTAGAACTATCGAGAGAAGCTTAATGTAAGAACTATAGAGTTTCGTCTATCGAGAGTGGTGTAGAGAAACATCTTATTGAGTTGGTAAACTACTAAAGGCCTATTGTGTATTTTAAAGCTAAAATTATCGCGTGTGATTTAAAACTAGAGCATCAAGTTGTCGGACTCGTTGTTTAAAGTTAGAACTATGGAGTTGGGAACCTTAGAATTATCAAATAAGTTAACTTGTGATTTCATTTGAGAACTAAGAAGTCCTTGTTGGTTAAAAAAATACGCAAATTTGATTGGAGATAGAACAGATCTTTTGTTTTTGATATATAGGTTGGTTGTTTTTTTTTTTTTATTGGGTTGGCAGGTACTTGGTGTAGTGTTAGGACTTGTTATCTAGTTTTAGTTTTCTCTTTCATTTCTGGTATTCTCCTCAAGTTTACGTTTGTTTTGTTTTGTTTTTGCTTCAGTTCTTTGTTTTGTTGTTGTTTTTTTGTTGCTATGATAGTGCTGACATTTTCATCCATGTTGTTACTTTCTTACAGAGCAAGCATTCATATAGAGTTTTAACCTAAACATTTCATTTTCATCCATGTTGTTGTTGGTTTCTTACAGAGCAAGATTTCATATTGAGTTTAAACCTAAACATTTCATTTTCATCCATGTTGTTGTTACTTTCTTACAGAGCAAGCATTCATATAGAGTTTAAACCTAAACATTTCATTTTCATCCATGTTGTTGTTGGTTTCTTACAGAGCAAGCATTCATATAGAGTTTAAACCTAAACATTTCATTTTCATCCATGTTGTTGTTGGTTTCTTACAGAGCAAGCATTCATATAGAGTTTAAACCTAAACATTTCATTTTCATCCATGTTGTTGTTGGTTTCTTACAGAGCAAGCATTCATATAGAGTTTAAACCTAAACATTTCATTTTCATCCATGTTGTTGTTGGTTTCTTACAGAGCAAGCATTCATATAGAGTTTAAACCTAAACATTTCATTTTCATCCATGTTGTTGTTGGTTTCTTTCAGAGCAGGCATCAATGTGGAGCTTGAACCTAAACATTCCATTCTCACCCGTGATGTTGCTTTTTTCTTACACAGCAAGCATCCATGTAGAGTTTAAACACAAACATTTCATTTTCATTTATGTTGTTTTTTAGTTTTTAACAGAACAAGCGTTCGTGTGACTATTGAGCCCAAACACGGCAAAAAGCTTATTGCAGGTCAAAACGCGTTGATAACTTGCGCCACGCAGGGCTTAACTAAGGGACGCATTAGCCTGAAGAAGTTCACGCCCAACATGAAAAGAGCAGTCGCACTTTACAACGCTCATCAGACAGGTGAGCTACCGGCACAAGAACGCTTAAAGTGCTTTCTTTTTCTATACTTCCGTCGTTTGATCGCTATGTAAGCGCTCGGTCTCTGCGATTCAAAACCAAGGAGCACGCTGGGCGGTGTTTATAGAGAAGTCCTCGAAAGGTTCACTGTTAATTGGGCTTAAATCAATTATTGTCTATAATAATAATAATAATAATAATAATAATAATAATAATAATAATAATAATAATAATAATAATAATAATAATAATAGTAAGAAGAAGAAGAAGAAGAAGAAGAAGAAGAAGAAGAAGAAGAAGAAGAAGAAGAAGAAGAAGAAGAAGAAGAAGAAGAAGAAGAAGAAGAAGAAGAAGAAGAAGAAGAAGAAGAAGAAGAAGAAGAAGATGAGGATGATGATGATGATGATAAAGAAGAAGAAGAGGAAGAAGAAGAAGAGGAAGAAGAAGAAGAAGAAGAAGTAGAAGAAGAAAAATGAATGCAATCTGCGAAGATCTCCTTTCTTTGTGTTGGCGCTCTCGATGAAATTTTAATTTCTCTTAAATACAAAGTGTGCACACTCTTTTTTCTCTTATATTTGCTTTAACTTTTTTTATTTAATCTACAAAAGGATGGTACATTCGATGTTGATTTTTGGACCCCTATTATGCTCACTAATCTACTACTACTATTACTATCGCTGCTACTGCTAGTACTACTACTACTACTACTACTACTACTACTACTACTACTACTACTACTACTACTACTACTACTACTACTACTACTACTACTACTACTACTACTACTACTACTACCACCACTACTACTACTACTACTACTACTACTACTACTACTACTACTACTACTACTACTACTACTACTACTACTACTACTATTTTTGCTGCTGCTGCTACTACTGCTTCTTTAAATCTAACTTATACCTTATTTACTGTTTACAACAACAAAAATACGGTTATTTCTTTTCCAGAACTGAAATACGTCATGGCTGATGGTTTTTGTGTGAAAGAGAAGATTTGGGCAGTAGACGTCAGAATTCTTTACAAGGATTACAACAAAATAATTAAATGCTGTGTCAAAATATATATTGACACCCCTTCATGTCATCAAACTTCGATTTTGCTCGACAGTAAATCAGTTCATATTTTACTTTACACATATCATTAATTTATCTGTAATTTTTAAAAGCACAAATACTGCTTATTCTAATTCTACTACAGCAACAACAACAACAACAACAACAACTACTACTACTACTACTACTACTACTACTACTACTACTACTACTACTACTACTACTACTACTACTACTACTACTACTATGACTACTGCTGCTGCTGCTGTTGCTGCTGATGTACTACTACTACTACTACTACTACTACTACTACTACTACTACTACTACTACTACTACTACTACTACTACTACTACTACTACTATGACTACTGCTGCTGCTGCTGTTGCTGCTGATGATGATTCTTTTTCTGACCAAAAGCTTTGAGACTGCAAATATTCCTTATTATGATAAGACTACCCGTCGCCATCGGCTGTGGTTATGTTGTCATTATGTAGTCGTGAATAATTTGGTCCATGGCAGACATCCTTTCTCGTCCTCACCCAGTCCCAGTCAGGAAACCGACAGTTGAGGTAACTTATGAAGATGGTCTGATGGTAGCTCACTGTACCAGTCTGGTCAGCTTTGACGGCTCTTTGTCGTGGCATCTGGTCGGAGAGACTCAGGCCTGGCAGTTTACCACGTCTGCTTACACTGGTCAACCGGCTATGTCTGCAGTAGATTTGGAAGGCGTGAACGTTAAACGCTATACATGTAAGAAGGAGCTTAACCACTGCACTTATCGTTTCGGGGTTTTTTTTATCATCGTTTGTTTGCAACCATCTACCAGACACACATCGGCGACCGGGCGTCGGGTCCAACCATTGCTGATCCCCAACTTACCTAACCCAAGCGAGCGAATCACGAACTTTCGTGTGCAAGACTCTCGAAGTTCTTTTGCTTCCAGCGCCGTTTTGTGGTCGATTGACAATAATATTTCTCAAACGGGAAGTTGGCGAGACTTCAACTTTGACGTTTGCATAAACCACTGGGGTCTATTGAACAAAAGAATGAAATGCGCTAAAAGTGTCTTAGTCTGATTGCCCCGGCTTTTAATGGTCGTTAGAAATTTTTGCACCATAATACCCTACATATTCGATAGTTTCACCTCTGACTTTAACTGAACTTCTCATCAGTGACCCGTGACGGCTCTTACCTTAGCTTAACTTCTCATCAGTGACCCGTGACGGCTCTTACCTTAGCTTAACTTCTCATCAGTGACCCGTGACGGCTCTTACCTTAGCTTAACTTCTCATCAGTGACCCGTGACGCTCTTACCTTAGCTTAACTTCTCATCAGTGACCCGTGACGGCTCTTACCTTAGCTTAACTTCTCATCAGTGACCTGTGACGCTCTTACCTTAGCTTAACTTCTCATCAGTGACCCGTGACGGCTCTTACCTTAACTTAACTTCCCATCAGTAGTGGCCCGTGATGATAATCCTCTCACCTTCACTTAACTTCCAATCAGCAGTGACCCGTGACGGCTCTGACCTTAACTTAACTTCCCATCAGTAGTGGCCCGTGACTGCTCTGACCTTAACTTAACTTCCCATCAGTAGTGGCCCGTGACTGCTCTGACCTTATCATAACTTCCCATAAGCGACCCGTCATGACGATGATTAGACCTTATCTTAACTTCCCATCAGTGACCCGTCATGACACCTTGGGAGAGGTATTGACAAGTGAACTGAAGATTCGGCTGAGGCGAGAACTCGAGGGCCTGTTGTTCGCCTGTCTTGTCGGTGCCTCTAGAAAAGTGAAAAACCGTTCTGAGCTGCTCAAGGAAGCGCCATATAAAAGCGTTGTATACACTTTGCCCTTGACAAGTAAGTGTTACAAAATTTAAAAAAAATATAGGGCTAGTTGAAGTGGAGTTCAGCTTGCAGGTTATACAATTATGATTATGTTGTTTGCTGGAGATGTAAGAAATGGCGGAAAAAAGCCTAACTAGACGAAAAATGGACTCCTTATAGATGTTCAAAATGTGACAACCTTGCTTACCTGGTAGAGAAGAGGCACCGATTTTCAGATATCTCAGTTCTCAGTTTTTCACAATAATATTTGAAGTGATGACTATCTAACATTGATTATCAGAGGTTAAACCTTTCAATTCTAAACAATGCTGTAGTGACACTCATCGTTTTCTGATTCTACCATCCACTACCTAAGTCAGGCCTTACATATTCTCATTCTATCATCCACTATCAAAGTCGCGCCTTAGATGTTCTGATTCTACCATCCACTACCTAAGTCAGGTCTTACATATTCTAATTCTATCATCCACTATCAAAGTCGCGCCTTAGATGTTCTGATTCTACTATCCACTACCTAAGTCAGGTCTTACATATTCTCATTCTATCATCCACTATCAAAGTCGCGCCTTAGATGTTCTGATTCTACTATCCACTACCTAAGTCACGCCCTACATATTCTCATTCTATCATCCACTATCAAAGTCGCGCCTTAGATGTTCTGATTCTACCATCCACTACCTAAGTCAGGTCTTACATATTCTAATTCTATCATCCACTATCAAAGTCGCGCCTTAGATGTTCTGATTCTACCATCCACTACCTAAGTCACGCCCTACATATTCTAATTCTATCATCCACTATCAAAGTCACGCCTTAGATGTTCTGATTCTATCATCCACTATCAAAGTCACGCCTTAGATGTTCTGATTCTATCATCCACTATCAAAGTCACGCCTTAGATGTTCTGATTCTATCATCCACTATCAAAGTCACGCCTTAGATGTTCTGATTCTATCATCCACTATCAAAGTCACGCCTTAGATAATCTGATTCTATCATCCACTATCAAAGTCACGCCTTAGATGTTCTGATTCTATCATCCACTATCAAAGTCACGCCTTAGATGTTCTGATTCTATCTTCCACTACCTAAGTCACGCCTTACATATTCTAATTCTATCATCCACTATCAAAGTCACGCCTTAGATGTTCTTATTTTACCTTCCACTACCTAAGTCACGCCTTAGATGTTCTGATTCTATCATCCACTATCAAGTCACGCCTTAGATGTTCTGATTCTGCCTTCCACTACCTAAGTCACGCCTTAGATGTTCTAATTCTACCTTCCGCTACCTAAGTCACGCCTTAGATGTTCTAGTTTTACCTTCCACTATAAAGTCACTCCTTAGATGTTGTGATTCTACCTTCCACTACCTAAGTCACGCCTTAGATGTTCTGATTCTACCTTGCACTATCAAGTCACGCCTTAGATGTTCTAATTCTACCTTCCACTACCTAAGTCACGCCTTAGATGTTCTGATTCTACCTTCCACTACCTAAGTCACGCCTTAGATGTTCTGATTCTACCTTCCACTACCTAAGTCACGCCTTAGATGTTCTGATTCTACCTTCCACTACCTAAGTCACGCCTTAGATGTTCTGATTCTACCTTCCACTACCTAAGTCACGCCTTAGATGTTCTGATTCTACCTTGCACTATCAAGTCACGCCTTAGATGTTCTGATTCTACCTTCCACTACCTAAGTCACGCCTTAGATGTTCTGATTCTACCTTCCACTACCTAAGTCACGCCTTAGATGTTCTAGTTTTACCTTCCACTACCTAAGTCACGCCTTAGATGTTCTGATTCTACCTTCCACTACCTAAGTCACGCCTTAGATGTTGTGATTCTATCATCCACTATCAAGTCACGCCTTAGATGTTCTGATTCTGCCTTCCACTACCTAAGTCACGCCTTAGATGTTCTAATTCTACCTTCCGCTACCTAAGTCACGCCTTAGATGTTCTAGTTTTACCTTCCACTATAAAGTCACTCCTTAGATGTTGTGATTCTACCTTCCACTACCTAAGTCACGCCTTAGATGTTCTGATTCTACCTTGCACTATCAAGTCACGCCTTAGATGTTCTGATTCTACCTTCCGCTACCTAAGTCACGCCTAAGATGTTCTAGTTTTACCTTCCACTACCTAAGTCACGCCTTAGATGTTGTGATTCTATCATCCACTATCAAGTCACGCCTTAGATATTCTAATTCTACCTTCCGCTACCTAAGTCACGCCTTAGATGTTCTAGTTTTACCTTCCACTATAAAGTCACTCCTTAGATGTTCTGATTCTACCTTCCACTACCTAAGTCACGCCCCAGATCTTCTAACTCTACCATCCCCTACCCAACTCATGCCCCAAATCCTAAGATGCTCCGATTCACGACCTATGTCATGGCCTAGATCTTTAGATTTTCTCATCTTTCAGAATAGTTAGACACTATTTGTTTAGACCCTTCCACTCAATATCATTTCAATCTTTTTTCACTCTCACAGCCACTACTTTTATTCTCTCATTTACTAAAGCAGTCCTACTCCTTGATCCGACTCTTAGTCTTCTGAAGTTTCTTTTCAAACTATTTTGTAAGATTTTTGACTCTTTCAGCCACTATCATAGTGTCCAGACCTTTGACTCGCCCATCTCCAGCTATTGAGCCTCCCATTCGCCATGTGAAAGCCCTTTCACCCTCCACTAGATTTTCTATCGCTGCCGCGAACCTCCGCCCCACCCCTGTCTAGAGCCGCAGCGACCCCGCCTGGCTCTTCTGGAGACCCAGTCCAGACACGGCCTTCACCTTCACGCGACCTGCTCTGCCTATGTTGGGAAGCGTGGAGTTCTCACCTGGTACTTCAAGAACGGCAACGAAGTGGACGTGAGGCGAATCAGCGCGGAAAGCGTTATTGATTTGGATCCCTTACATTACCCCAGCGGCTTCATAAGGCTCGACCAAACAGGTATACAAGGAGATGTTACCTTCGTCTGAGTGTGCCTTTTTTTTTTTTTTTACTCTGATAAGTTTTTGTTGGTTTGTGGCCAGTTCATTCCCAACTAAAGCGCAACAACAGATTTTTTTTACCCAAAATGCTGGAGATATATGTTGGCAACTCCTTAACGATTAATTTAACATCCTGTGTCTACTCGCATCTTTTTCTTAGTCAATTCCACCTATGACTATAAGAAAGGAACTTTAATCGAATCTTCGATTGAGGTCAACTTGACGCTAGCCAACGACAACAACGAATCCCAGGTCATTGCTTGCCTGTCTTACAATCTGTCCAATCCTGAGATGTTCTCCGAAAATCATTCGCTGGTGAACATGCTTTATTTCCGAGGTAAGAACCGCATAGATTTAAATGTCATGTTTTCAAAAAGCGCTACGGTTGTAGAGTTTTTATAAAAGCAATAGCATACCATAGCATACGATTCCGTTTCTTCACCTGGAAGGTTTTAAAGAGAAGCAACTGTTTGAACAAAGTCCACTGTAGTCAGTATGATGACGGTGTGGTCTTTACTAAGTTATCATACAGTTACCTTTAAGATTTGTCTAAAAATGAAAAAGAAAATTACAAAATCTCACCCGTAATAGCTTGCTAAGCTAAATTAGAGAGGGGTCTCTGGCTTTTTAATCAAAGAATCAAAGAGCACTGTCGAAATAGACCCTTGCCAAAGTGTGTTTGAGAACCTTGCTCCCAAGGAGAACTAGACGATGTGGTTCTTTGTCAAAAGGGATTTGAGAACCTTGCATCCAAAGAGCAATAAACGCAATATGATCCTTTGCCAAACCTTGCACCCAAAGCGCGAGGCACAGAACTCTCGCTTGGCAACAAAATAAGCTTTTCATTCATAGCATATTTTCCCCATTTTGATAGTATCATGACTTTAGCTTAGAACTTCCAGTCTCACTAAAGGTATTATAAACTATGTATGGCACATACTTGTAGATAAGTTAAACTATGTATTCACATTTCATAAGATAAGTTCATACTATGTATGAAAAATTTCAGGAGAAGGATGACGATTAAAAATATGAATGTGACATTTTTGGTGATGGTTGAAACTGCGTATGTCACATATCTGGAGAAAGATGATGGATGAAGCTATGTATGTAACATGTCCGAAGAAGGTTTTTAGTTGAAGCTATGTATGTGACATTTTTGGAGCAGGATGATGATTTAAACAATGTATGTCATATTTCTGTGGGAGGAGGATGGTTGAAATTATGTATCTTACATTTCTGGAAAAGGATGATGGTTGAAACTATGTATGTCACATTTCTGGAGGATTTTAACTATTTATTTAACATTCCTGGAGAAGGCTTTTAGTTGAAACTATGCATGTCACATTTCTGGAGGATTTTAACTATTTATTTAACATTCCTGGAGAAGTGTTTTAGTTGAAGCTATGTATGTCACATTTGTGGAGAAGGATGACGGTTGAAACTATGTATGTCACATTTGTGGAGAAGAGTATTAGTTGAAACTATGTATGTCACATTTGTGGAGAAGGATGATGGTTGAAACTATGTA
Source organism: Elysia crispata (assembly GCA_033675545.1). Taxonomy (NCBI): domain Eukaryota; kingdom Metazoa; phylum Mollusca; class Gastropoda; family Plakobranchidae; genus Elysia; species Elysia crispata. The sequence continues at coordinate 106,336 of JAWDGP010000667.1, forward strand.
TGTCACATTTGTGGAGAAGGATGACGGTTGAAATTATGTATGTCACATTTGTGGAGAAGAGTATTAGTTGAAACTATGTATGTCACATTTGTGGAGAAGGATGACGGTTGAAACTATGTATGTCACATTTGTGGAGAAGAGTATTAGTTGAAACTATGTATGTCACATTTGTGGAGAAGGATGATGGTTGAAACTATGTATGTCACATTTGTGGAGAAGAGTATTAGTTGAAGCTATGTATGTCACATTTATGGAGAAGGATGACGGTTGAAACTATGTATGTCACATTTGTGGAGAAGGATGACGTTTGAAACTATGTATGTCACATTTGTGGAGAAGAGTATTAGTTGAAACTATGTATGTCACATTTCTGAAGAAGGATGATTGTTAAAACTATGTACGTCACATTTCGGGAGAAGGATAATGGTTGGAATTAATTATATCACATTTCTGGAGAAGGGTGATGCTTAAAACTATGTGTGTCACATTTCTTGAGTAGTACGTTAGGTGGAGGACAACCAGAAGAACCAGTCACAAGTTATAAAACATACCTGATCAACTGTATCTCCGGTAAAAAAAATTGTTCTCTTTAAATATGAAAACATACCGACACTTTTATTTAAATCATAGCGTTTCTAATTTAATTTTTAAACAAAATAGCTATCAAGTAACATAATTCTATTACAAATGGTCGCTAGCTCAAAACAGTGTTTTAAAGGGCTGGTATTATAATTGAATTGTAGATTCAAATATGTGTCAGTTAAACTTTCCAATAAAGTAATAGATCTCAAACTGGTTTTAACAAAGGCGTCCTTTGCAGTAACAAATAGGAAAACTTGTCAAATTTCGCAGAGAAAAAGGAAGCCAGACCGACACCGAGCGAAAGCCTGGAGGAAACGAACAGAAGTAGACATGATGATGAAGGTGAGTAGTAAGTGGCGAAGCTACGCGAACAATTACTAGCAATCTTAAGCTAAGACTGAGAAAAGACCCGCCAAACTTAGTCAGGGATTGGACTAGATCCCTGTTGTTGACAGTTTAACGCTCTCCTCACTGACACGTTTTCTTCTGGTTATGATATTGCCAAGTCCTTAAAATCAGGGAGTTTAATGCTCTCCTCTTGGACACATTTTCTTCTGGTTATAATATTGACAAGTCCTTAAAATCAGGGAGTTTAACGCTCTTCTCACTGATATGTTAAATTTTCAATAAAGTAATTGATCTGCAAACTGGTTTTAACAAAGGCGTCCTTTGCAGTAACAAATAGGAAAACTTGTCAAATTTCACAGAGAAAAAGGAAGCCAGACCGACACCGAGCGAAAGCCTGGAGGAAACGAATAGAAGTAGATATGGTGATGAAGGTGAGTAGTAAGTGGCGAAGCTACGCGAACAATTACTAACAATCTTAAGCTAAGACTAAGAAAAGACCCGCCAAACTTAGTCAGGGATTGGACTAGATTGACCTGGTGTTGACAGTTTAACGCTCTCCTCACTGACATGTTTTCTCCTGGTTATGATATTGCCAAGTCCTTAAAATCAGGGAGTTTAAAGCTCTCCTCACTGAGATATTTTCTTCTGGTTTTGATATTCACAAGTCCTTAAAATCAGGGAGTTTGAAGCTCTCCTCACTGACATGTTTTACTCTGGTTATGATATTCACAAGTCCTTAAAATCACAGAGTTACCATGTTATCATTTGTAATTATCGTATCGTAAAACTTTCTTCCTTTTTTTCTCAGACTTTCCAAGTCATAATGGTTAGAAAGAAATTATTGATGATGTGTTAAATGCAATTTAAATTTCATTTTGTAGTAAAATATATTTTAACTTTTGGGGTAAATATTGTAAATGAGATAAATTTGAGTTAAGATCCTTGTCAACTGGGGTAAATAAAAAAAACTAGTTTCTGTTTCTCTTTATATTACGCACAACAAGACTTTAATAAGTGTCTGATCGAGGTGGAGACTTTCCATCAGCCTTATGATTAGACTGGTGAGAGGAAACACCGCAAATTAAGCCTGGGATTGGACTGGAGACCTCTAATTGGTAGTTAAACGCTCTTCTAATTGAGATATTTAATCGTTTTCATGGGTTTCTAGAAACCCTGAAAATGCCAAAGTTACTAGATTATCGTTTCCAACAGCTTGCTTTGTGTCAACCTTTGCCATTTTTCATAGCCCTTCCAAGGCTGAACGGTGACGCAGAAAACACAGGTGATTTCTTTACCGACGTAATATTAAGGTTTTGTGGAGACATACTTAGACGTTTTTGGGGTAAATGTTGCAAATGAAATTAATTTAAGTTAAGGTCCGCCTTGTGCCTATATCAAGAAGTCTTGTTTATTCTCTTTCCTAGCCTGATTTATGTTTTTTCTTTTGTATCGCTTTTCAATACCACCACCAAACAAGCATTTGTAGTACAATAGGCACTTCCAATCGTCTTCAATCATTCTGTGCCAAGAGGTTTAGAATATACACCTAGAAAATCGTAGATCCCAATATATATATATATATATATATATATATATATATATATATATATATATATATATATATATATATATATATAGGTATGTTCTAGACAGGAGAAACGTTTATATCAGTATATCAGTTAAAATTTACAATATACACTTAGCAAATCGTAGATTTTGTATATATATATATATATATATATATATATATATATATATATGTGTGTGTGTGTGTGTGTGTGTGTATAGGTATGTTCTAGACAGGAGAAAAGTTTATATCAGTTATAATTTACGGGCAGCGTCCACAACACATATGACTAAGAGTAAGATGGCTCATTACGTCCATGATTGATCATAAAACTATCGTTATCTTTCCATTCCACGGGATTCAGTTTTTATCTTTACATTCTTGCCATTTGTTCTCTTCCCTACTACTTGACTGGGATGGCTCAGCATCTATTCTGGTCTTGTTACACACGCCAGTAGTCTATCTTGTTGACAAGGATTATAGTAAATGTTCTCTTCCCTACTACTTGACTGGGATGGCTCAGTATCTATTCTGGTCTTGTTACACACGCCAGTAGTCTATCTTGTTGACAAGGATTATAGTAAATGTTCTCTTCCCTACTACTTGACTGGGATGGCTCAGCATCTATTCTGGTCTTGTTACACACGCCAGTAGTCTATCTTGTTGACAAGGATTATAGTAAATGTTCTCTTCCCTACTACTTGACTGGGATGGCTCAGTATCTATTCTGGTCTTGTTACACACGCCAGTAGTCTATCTTGTTGACAAGGATTATAGTAAATGTGCTCTTCTAGAAACATTGCACAATAATTTACCAAGTGGGTGAGTTAGGCGGGGACTTTCCAACAGCCTTCAGTCTAGGAGACACCGGAAATTTGTTCAGAGATTAAACTCCAAAAGTTTTATTGATGGTTTTACTCTGTTCTAGCAGAGATATTTGATCGTTTTTGTTTTATACCATGGAATTACTAGATGCTAAATGCATAAATATTTGACATTGTTTCTTTTCTTTCTTTCTTTTTTTTCACAGTTCCTTCAAGAAATCGCACTCAGGAAGAACGGTCTATGATGTATTGAACAATTTAAAATGCCTTTAAAGCTGAAATATATTGGGATTTTAGGAGGATTTAAAAAAAACAAATGAATTTAAATTAAGATGGGCTTTGCCTCTTAAACAATTTTTTTTACCCTTTATTAACCTGTTTGGTGATTCTACTTTTTATCTTACTCTAATGCAATGACCGTAAATGCATTTGAGGCACCATAAACGCTTCCAATTCTTTGTTTTTTGTTTTTTTTTTGCCTATTATTTTTAAATTAGACAGAAGAATACTCTACTAAGTGATCGAGTTACCCTGGAAACTTTGCAATAAGCTTATGATGAGGCTAGTAAGAGAAAACTGAGCCAGGAATTGAAGTTGAGACCTCGAACTGCCAGTTTTATCTATTCTATGTAGTATTAGATGGGAAACTGAGCCAGGAGTTGAGCTTGAGACCTCCTGCTGCCAGTTTTATCTATTCTATGTAGTATTAGATGGGAAACTGAGCCAGGAGTTGAGCTTGAGACCTCCTGCTGCCAGTTTTATCTATTCTATGTAGTATTAGATGAAAAACTGAGCCAGGAGTTGAGCTTGAGACCTCCTACTGCCAGTTTTATCTATTCTATGTAGTATTAGATAGAAAACTGAGCCAGGAGTTGAGCTTGAGACCTCCTACTGCCAGTTTTATCTATTCTATGTAGTATTAGATAGAAAACTGAGCCAGGAGTTGAGCTTGAGACCTCCTACTGCCAGTTTTATCTATTCTATGTAGTATTAGATAGAAAACTGAGCCAGGAGTTGAGCTTGAGACCTCCTACTGCCAGTTTTATCTATTCTATGTAGTATTAGATAGAAAACTGAGCCAGGAGTTGAGCTTGAGACCTCCTACTGCCAGTTTTATCTATTCTATGTAGTATTAGATAGAAAACTGAGCCAGGAGTTGAGGGTGAGACCTCCTACTGCCAGTTTTATCTATTCTATGTAGTATTAGATGGGAAACTGAGCCAGGAGTTGAGCTTGAGACCTCGTACTGCCAGTTTTATCTATTCTATGTAGTATTAGATGGAAAACTGAGCCAGGAGTTGAGGTTGAGACCTCGTACTGCCAGTTTTATCTATTCTATGTAGTATTAGATGGAAAGGATCTACAAGGGATCTAAAACAGACAGCAGCAATGCGAGTTGATGGGGAAATCAGCTGTTAAACAAATAAAGCTTGGTGTCAGACATGCGGTTTCCTTGGACGTGGACTCTATCTACAGTGAAACAACCAAGGATACCCAGGAATTACTGGGCGCAGCGTTAACAGCTTTGACAGCGTTCACGTTGTATTCATTGCAGAAAAAAACAGAAGACTTGCGATGAGACATTGTTGAAGAAAAAAAAGCGGAGAGAAACAGTTGAAACTGAACAGGGAAAAGACAGAAAAAAATGGTCGTCAGTCGAAACAATGAGTGTCCACAGATCAACATCTTTATCAACGGGAATAGACTCCAGCAAAGGGATCAATTTAAATTCTTTTGTGCTTTAATATCAAGTGAATGACGCAACATATTGCATCAAGAATAGCGCAAGCAAAATAGAGTTGTCAGAACATGAAATATGTACAAACAAATAAAAACGTATCTGTTCATACAAGAAGAAAACCCGTGGAGTGCCACATGGAACCGATGGGGATGTGGGGATACGATGCCTGGACATTTCAAAACAGTTACAGAAGAAACTGATGGCAACAGAAATGTGGTTCCTACGGAGATTGCTACCAATCTTATGGCCTGAAAAGAAATCAAACAAAACAGTGTTACGAGAAGCCGACACATCAAGATCACTCAAAAATAGACGACTTAAACGTCAGGCATCATTTCTTGGCTATGTAAGGAGAAGAGAGAATCTTGAACAACTTGTACAACTGGAATATTCGACAGAAAACTCTGCAGGGGAAAACATCGAGAAAAGCTGTTACATGGAAAAACAAAACGGCTAAAAGAAAGACGAGTGATAAATGCTCAAAAATTAATGGGAAGAGGGAACAAAGAGGGAACAAAATGCGTGGAAAGTCATGATCGCCTATCCTAAAGAGCAGAGCACCTGAAAAACAGATTTATTGATTGTTGTACCACACGTATACTATATATAGTGATTGAGTATGATGATTTATAGTCCATTCTAGTCCTGTTACACAGGATTACACCTCACAAAATTAACTAGTGTGGTGGTTTATACTCCATTCTAGTCCTGTTACACAGGATTACACCTCACAAAGTTATAGAGTGTGATAGCGTACGATATTTTTTGCTCCTGTTGAAGAGGACAATACTTTCCCTCTAGGTCGAGGGTGATGGTTTATTATCCCTTCCTTCCCTGTAGGACAGATTTCTGGAACGCGGCGGCTTTCGTTATGTTGGTCTTTCTGTGCCTCTTCCTCCTCCTCCAGGCTTTGGCGATTACAATCTTCGCAGTAGATGACGCAGGTTGGTCAATTAATCTCTATTGTGTCGTCTTATGTGTTATGGCAATCTATTTTATGATCGAGCCTTTTCCTACATAAAACTGTATCGTTAAGAGGGTAAAACCTACTCTGTGATTTAAAGATTTCTAGACGGATAGATGAGTTGGACGAGGAAGCTGAGGTGATGGTAAAAGAAGGACTTTGAGAGGAGGAAAAGTTATTAATACTATGAGAGACGAGGCTTTGAAAGAAAGGGATAAAAAGGGGATGAGCAAGGAATGCTAATTGGTTGGTAAGTGGAGGGGTGTACGTTTTTAAAACTACGTGAGGAGCAAGGCGGGTCAATCACCTTGGGAGTGGTAGAGGATAGGAGCAAGACGGATCAATCACCTTGAGAGTGGTAGAGGATAGGATCAAGACGGGTTTCCACCTTGTGAGTGGTAGAGGATAGGAGCAAGACGGGTCAATCACCTTGAGAGTGGTAGAGGATAGGAGCAAGACGGATCAATCACCTTGAGAGTGGTAGAGGATAGGATCAAGACGGGTTTCCACCTTGTGAGTGGTAGAGGATAGGAGCAAGACGGGTCAATCACCTTGAGAGTGGTAGAGGATAGGAACAAGACGGGTTTCCACCTTGTGAGAGGTAGAGGATAGGAGCAAGACGGGTCAATCACCTTGAGAGAGGTAGGGGATAGGAGCAAGACGGGTCAATCACCTTGAGAGTGGTAGAGGATAGTAACAAGGCGGGTTTCCACCTTGAGAGGGGTGGAGGGGACGGAATGATAACGCAAATATAAACTGAACTCAATGGGAGAAAATAGATGTGAGCGGGTTAGGGTTACAGTCTTGTTATAGAAGGAGACGTGAACAGTGAACGGGGAAGATTACACGGAAAGGATGATTGTAAAGGGGCATTTGTGAAAAGATGGGCGAGGAAGGGAGGCAGTAGTACTTCTTGATTCTCTTGATGATAAATTATGATGCTCAGTAACATTTCCTTCCGTAAAAAAGGCAAGTGTTAAGTCCCTCTTATGAATACCAAGAGATTTAGCAGCCTTTTTTCCTGCCAAATTTAATGAAGTGAACTATTTAGGGGCTCAGTTACATTTTTCACCGTGTCGATGGTGTTTTACAGGATAAACATGTCTTGCTGATTAGAATATACAAGTCCAGTACTTTTCAGCCTTTACTCATTTAATGCTTTTTCCCTCTTCTTCTTTTCTAGAAGATTCGCCACCCACAACCATCAGTAGAAACGCCATCGATGCTGTCTGAGGTCTTTACTGAGTCCCTTCCACATACAGTGATTATATGTGATTGTTCCACTGTATGACTGAATGAGTCCTATCCATTTACTGCGATAATATGTGGTGGGTCCACTGTATGACTGAGTAAGTCACATCCACATACATTGTGTGTGATGGTTCCACTGTGTGATTGGGTGAGTCCCTTATGTGATGGTTCCACTGTGTGATTGGGTGAGTCCCTTATGTGATGGTTCCACTGTGTGATTGGGTGAGTCTCGTATGTGATGGTTCCACTGTGTGATTGGGTGAGTCCCTTATGTGATGGTTCAACTGTGTGATTGGGTGAGTCCCTTATGTGATGGTTCCACTGTGTGATTGGGTGAGTCCCTTTGAGTGAGTCCCTTATGTGATGGTCCAACTATGTGATTGGGTGAGTCCCTTATGTGATGGTTCCACTGTGTGATTGGGTGAGTCCCTTATGTGATGGTTCCACTGTGTGATTGGGTGAGTCCCTTATGTGATGGTTCCACTGTGTGATTGGGTGAGTCCCTTTGAGTGAGTCCCTTATGTGATGGTCCAACTATGTGATTGGGTGAGTCCCTTATGTGATGGTTCCACTGTGTGATTGGGTGAGTCCCTTATGTGATGGTTCCACTGTGTGATTGAGTGAGTCCCTTATGTGATGGTCCAACTATGTGATTGGGTGAGTCTCGTATGTGATTGGGTGAGTCCCTTGCACCTACAGTAATTGTGTATGAAGTTTCCACTGTGTGATTTGGATGAGTTATTCTACATGGGTTCTATATGTTTGATTTTAATGTGTTTAGCGCTCAATGTGCCTTTTTATAAAGAATCTCTTCAGTGTGTGATTGTGTTAGGTCGCTTTACACTGTGTGTTTGTGTATGGTCGGTGCTTACTTGTAATATTATGAGATTTTTTTCCTGTCAGTTTGAAAGAGGGGTCGCTCAGTGCATAATTGCGGGAGAATACTGACTTCTGGAATTTACGAGGATACTGCCCGCTGTGTGATGGTATACATAGTCAATGTTTATGTGTGTGTGTGTGTTATCGCTAAGTCATTGTTCATGGTGCGTATGTATGTATGTATATATATATATATATATATATATATAGTCTCCGTTGTGTGTTATTATCGCTACGTCATTGTTCATGGTGTGATTGTGTATATATAGTCAATGGTGTGTGTTGTATTATCGCAACGTCATCGTTTTTGGTGTCATTGTTAATATAGTCAATGTTGTATGTGTTATCGCTACGTCAATGTTGTGTGTATGTGTGTTATCGCTACGTTATTTTTCATGGTGTGATTGTATATATAGTCAATGTTTTGTATGAGTATGTTATCGCTACGTCATTGCTCATGGTGTGATTTTATAAATAGTCAATGTCGTGTGTGTTATCACTACGTCATCTTACAAAGTGTGATTGAATATATATAGTTAATGTTAAGTGTGTGTTATCACTACGTCATTTTACATAGTGTGATTGTATATATATAGTTAATGTTAAGTGTGTGTTATCACTACGTCATTTTACATAGTGTGATTGTATATGTAGTTAATGTTAAGTGTGTGTTATCGCTACATCACTATTCATGGTGTGATTATATACCTAGCCATTGTTGTGTTTGTATTATTGCTACGACACTGTTCATTGTGTCGTTTTATATAAAGTCATTGTTGTGTGTAATCATTACGTCACTGTACATGATGTGTTTATATGAGACTCCTGCTTGCTGAATTTTTGTACGAGTCACTCCTACACATCATGATATTAATAAGTAAATCAGATATTTTACTTTTTAATTTTGTCATTGTAAGCAGTTTTATTAGATAAATACACACAACTGAAAATTATATATATATAAAAAAGTAAAATTAAAGGTAATACTTAAAGTAATATTTTTTCCCCTTTGTATCTATTAGACATAAATGTACGTTTTATTTCCTCTGTAAATGACTCCATGGTAGGAAATAAACATTATGTTTTCTTTTTAACTGAGACCTTGGTGAAAGATAGACTTAATAGCTTCACTCTGACTGGCTTCGCGGTTGTCCATGTGTGGCAGTGCATTATGAATTAGTCTGTGATTGTGTGGGTGTGTGATAGCCCAGTTGCTCACGTCAGACGATAAACAACACAACCTCAATGAAATCCAGTCCAGTCCATCTATAACAGCACTTTCCCTTCGCCCCTTTTTTTCTCCTATTAAACGATAGTAAATGTTAACTGATATAACGGCACCCAAGATCTTTTTTTCTGTTTTAACAGCACTCTAGGTATGCGGAGCTGTTCACTATACAGTTAAAAATTGTCGCTTGTAATCCTATACTCAGCAGTCAACCAAATTGCCCATAGTCAGTCAGCAAACTGCTGTGGCGGTCATCACTGGCAGCCTTCCCCCTTTTTTTTCATCCATGAGCGCCTGTGTCTGTACCAGTCAGTACCATCAGTCTAGACAGATGGTACTGGTACCAGTACATGATTCATATATCTTTTGATACGGATGGGCCTACCATTACTGCCCCCCCCCCCCACCCCACCACCACCTCCCTCTTCACCCTCTCTAATTGTAAGGCAGTGAGTAAGTCGCCTTGCATAAGATTAACAAAGCACATGCTTTTAATGATCACTGCTGTGCATAACAGCACCACGGAAAAAGTCCTGCTTGTGCTGTTATATCAGAGGTATACTGTACATGTGTAAAAAAAAAAAGGGTGGTTGGGGTATGTCAAGTTTGATTTGAAACAAAAATAAAAATAAAAAAAAATCTCTTTTAACTATTTTAATTAGGAATTAGGAATTATAATAATCAGGCTGTTATCTAATAGTGTATGTGTGTGTGTGTGTGTTGTGAAGAGAGATACAAAATTGCAATTTAATGAAAGTGTATGTCAAACAAATAAAATTGGATTTGAAACGAAATTTTGTCATTTAGTTATGAATTCATTGATAGTGTATCTAATTGCATGTGTATTTTTTTTAGGTCACTAGATCTACTTCTATAGTAGTACATATAGTGATGGACTGTACAATTCTTAATTATGGTTTGTTGTGATTGACTTGTAACATGCAGGCTGCCTCAAATATCCACAAAATTGAGTCTAGATCAACAAAAGAGAGTTCTTACTGCAAAATGATTAGGTAGATCTAAATTTTGTATAAATTTGAATGCCGTTACTTGTATTGATGCATAGGCCAAAAGGTTATCCACTTCAGTAACAAATTTTTGCAGCTTTTTTTTTCTCTCACTACAGTATGACTTAAGGCTTTTGTCCTGATTCAGTCACATTCCAAGATAGAGCATCAATATGATTATCTGATAAAGTAATATGGCACATCACATAACTGGAAACCAAACTATGAGAGGAGCTATTTCTACATAATCAAAGAAAATAATTTTTGAATTATTACCGGTGTAATACTAATACATGTACATTGTACTAATATTACTAATTTGTTTTCATTGTCAATTCACTTTCACCATACGATGGGTTCAATTCCAAGTACTATGATGTTCTAACTTTCTGGTTATTCATAATGTAAACAAAATCTTTTTTTTTTCTTTCATCATACTTTTACCCACTTTTCTTTCTTTAATGCATATGAAACAAACAATGAAAATCTTTCTCTCTCAAAACATTAACAAACAAAATCAGCAACAGGTAGGTTTATTTATAATTTACATTCCAAGGGTTCACAATTCTCGAAACACTCAAATTACACATAATTATGATGAAAATAAGAGGTTCAACAAATGACCAGACTTGTAAACACACAAAACCACATCAGCATTTCATCATCACCAAAAATAAAGCAATTTCATTTTTAAAACCTTACTTCAGCACTAAAGACAAAAAATTCTTTAAAAAATTTATTAATAAAGAGGCAGCAAAGTATGTAAATAATGCCTTACTTTTCTTTTCCCTGCAATTTTAATTAGCAGAGATCCATTCCACCTTATTAAAGCTGAATTTTCTTTCTTCTGTGAGGAGATGACTGGAGATAAGCGGTCAAGTATTCACACACCGACAGACGATCCGAATTCAGTGGAGCAGAATGACAAATTCACAAAACTTAAACTACATCTTGCAATGAACGTAACTGTACATCCTTTCAAGAGTTCTTAGCTCAAGCAAGTAAAGTGAATTTGCACCTTCTCTAAGTTATGTGAAAACAGGACAAAATGAGTTGATTGTTGCTAGTTCCAGTTTTGTCAGGTGTTGATAATTGGAACATATTTTAATGAAAATCTGCACAAACATATATGTTTATATCTCTTGAAATATGCAATGGTCAAAAAAAGAAAAAAGAGAGAGAGACAACTTTTCAACAAGACTTATTAAAGCTATCTTTCATATATTTAATATAGGATTTTGAACATTAAAAAAGTTTTATCCTTACTTATCAATCTTTTATCAACTGAGAGAGATGGGTAGCAAAAGAAAAGAGAAAAAAAAAGTTACAAGAAACATAAGTAAGCAATGATTTCCTTGTAATGTCTGTTTCTAAAACAATCTATTGAGGCAAGGGGAGTAACCGTTTCTAGTCACAGGGCATCTCTCTAGGAAAACAGTTCTCAAGCTCAAAGAGATTCTCAATTATCATTAATGTCAAGACTGCAATCTAAACAATGAGTTCATATTAACAAATTTCCTTAACTTCTCAGCGGTGAAATTGCACAAAATTATCAGGAGCTATGGGATCGTTACCAGTAAGAAGAAAGACAATTTGTGTACTTGCAAATGATCTATTTCTTTTTTGTCTCATTAGGACTTGCTTAAAGACTAAAGGCCCTTATAGACATAGAGGGGATGCTAGGCGTTGCTCAAGATTTGTCTAAAAGGCATTCAGAGCCACGTTTTTACATACCCCACATGCAGTGGGAAAACAAGGCGTTTGTGCGCATAGGTTTCCACAGGACTTTCGAGATCACTGGATCATGAGGTTAATAAACTAAGCAACATGCCGTGACACATTGCATCAGCTAGTTGAGTCAGTCCTGCTTATTCACATAAAAGTTGTTTTTTTTTAATCTCTTCTTCTATGTAACACTAATGTTTTATTTGTTACCATTCTGGACTAAAATTTGACAAGGAATACAAATCTGAAACTTTTTGGTCAAAATCCGAAATTTTTGAAGTCATTTTTTGTAGCGCGGAAGACCCTGTCAGGCACTACACCAGAAATTATAAGGCAAGGCTCTATATTTCAGCGCTTCCCCAGACCATCAAAATACGCCCTCTTCACTCGGTTTTTCCACGCAGTTTTTCCTACACATACAGTGGCTCAGCCCTTAGCATGAGAAATCTGACGGTGTACCTAGCGCAACCACCATGTGTATCGAGGGCCTAATGCTAGGCCAAGCTACTTGCTGTACTTCTCTAGTAAAATCTCAACATGCAAGATTCAGCCATATAACGTTCAATAACAATTGCAGATATGCAAAACATTCATGAACTAAATCAGAAAATCCGATGAACTCCGACCATCAATTTACAAAAAAAGTTCATTTAGCATTATTTTTTGACCACATTTTTTCAATATTTTTTCAGTAGTAGAAAAACAAAATCAAATAACAGAACCCAAAGGTAATATATGTCCAAAGATTACACAACATTCCTGTTTGCACCCCATCTGAAATATTAATCCTACATATTTCATTCTGGAGCACCCAAGCAAGGGCAGGCACAGAGCTGGTAAGTTATTTGAACCACCTCCCCAACTGTATTCAACTCAGCACAGATTTACCTAAAAGAAAAGCTAAACAATAAGAATTGGACTTTCAACTGCATAGCTCAAATTATTGTCATACTTTAGCACATGCTCGAAATTTCTTGCAATGTTCTTTTCATACATCTCAACATCAAATTCGAACCATAGAGGGACAGGCTGCTACAAAACTGGATTGAACTGATTTTCTGCTTCAACACTTTCTATCTGAGAAAAATCCGCAACATTGTGAAATCGGTCAATCGCTGGCTGGCCAGATCACGCGTCTACGACTGAGCACACTGCATCTGGTTTGTCTCTGAATCATCCGAGTTGCTGTTGTCTTCATCGTCATCAGAGGAGGACAACTCCTGGCCTTCTTCTCTCATCTGAAAGAAAGGAAGAGAGACAAAGTTACAGCTCTCCAGACCAGTGGCAATCATTCTAAATAATGTCAGGAATTGTAGGATAAACCAGAGCTTGCAGTTTAGCTGACACAAGTTGTCTTACAGGCCTGGACTGGTGAGGCTCTCCAGAACCAGTGGCAATCATTCTAAATAATGTCAGGAATTGTAGGATAAACCAGAGCTTGCAGTTTAGCTGACACAAGTTGTCTTACAGGCCTGGACTGGTGAGGCTCTCCAGACCAGTGGCAATCATTCTAAATAATGTGAAGAATATTTGTAGGATAAACCAGGGCTTGCAGTTTAGCTGACACAAGTTTTCTTACAGGCCTGGACTGATGAGGCTCTCTAGACCAGTGGCGATCATTATAAAAATGTGAGGAATTTTTGTAGGATAAACCAAGGCTTGCAGTGTAGCTGACTCAAGTTGTGTTACAGGCTACAGAGGTGAACATATCGTTACTGATAATATAACACTCTAAAATTACTGTATGTATACCTTTGGTTTGCTTAAGTCACCAACTATGAAATAAAAAGAAGGTTAAAAAATATTTGATTGTAGTTTGAAAAAATGCTAATGAAGAGCAGATTCTTTAAAGATCTTTCTTTACATGAGTAAAAGAATACATTTTTTTTTCTAAAACATTTTAATTCTGAGTTCCATCTGAAACTTTGACTCCCTGGGAGAAAAGTGCAGGACTCACCCTGCGTCTTGCTGTGTTGCGGAAGTGATTCATAATGAACCAGAGCATCTGACCACCAATCTCAGGCTCCGATGTACTCCGCTCCAGGTTACGCTCCACCTGATTTTTTCTCATCACCTGCTCAGGTAGGGAGGGAATTTGGAGGGATGAGAATTTGAAAAAGTCAAAATTTGAGTCAGTTACAAACTTTGTCTCTTACTGCAAGAGTTGAAAAAAAAATTTCAACAGATCACAACACTTGAAAAGATTTCAAAGTCATAAAAGATAGAATGAGTTTTGAATTGTAGAAATTGCTTACCTTCTTGAGCACATCCCAGTTGATGTTTGGCTCGTCCAACATGGGCATCCACAGCTTGACGTCATGGTCAAGACCACTTGTGGCCAACACTGGCAGTGTTGGGTGGGGCTCCAGCGCGTTAATCTATCGACCACAAGAACAACAAAAGTAGTTTGAGAATTTTAAAATGATACTTTTATTAAAAAAAAAAACAGACCCAGAAAAATTCTTCATCAGAAATGAGTTAAAATATTAACAAAGCAGAATTATAGCAATTCTTCGCCTGTTGGTTCTCTTCAAAGCTTATAATACTTTGTAAAAAAAAAAGGGGCTATTGCTAAAACTTTACATTAAAGTTAAATAGCATTTCAAACCGAATTCAAAGCCATAATGGTATGCTTTAAGAGTAATTATATTGATTTTCTGCCACAACCAGTGGTGCACTGAATTTCTGCCCCTCACCACGCCGGTGTCATCTCCATCCTGGAAGTTGATGATGGCCTCCGTCTCTTTGTCCCAGAAGTAAACATGGCCACAGTCACTGCCACTGACAATAAACTCTGATTTCGGGCCATAGAAATTCACTCCCTTTACTGGAACCATAAAATGCAAATGAAAACACAAGTTAGCTCACATGGTAACGGTACGTTATATGTATATATATATATATATATATATCATAAAAAAAAGACTAATATTAGTGATAAGGGTTCAGAGCTTTCAACATTGTTGGATCTAAATTATTCAACACAAGCCTTAGCTTCAGCGCAGCAATTTGGTTCTTTTGTGAAAAAGATTATGGAACTGCTGTTAGAGCATAGGGAGAGGGTTCAGTTTTCTTGCAACACTTTGAATTAGAGACTGACAAAAGATCAAAACCCTTTTCAAATTGTACTTAATGAGTGATTTGAAATGAACTGAAAAAGAGGAGAAAAAAAGAATATCCAAAGGGCAATTACAAATTTTCTGTGATACAGAGAAGAAAGAAAAAATCCAGAAAGTCAGTCTTTGTCAGAATATGTGTGCTTCCCTCACAATACAAACACAGCTTGTTTAGATACATCACTGGCCGTTGACTAGATTGTTTAAAAAAAAGTACTACTGACCTGTGGCGCTGTTCCTGTGACCCTCGTACTTGTGGATATAGTTGGCACCATCAGACATGGTGTTATCAAACAGGTAGATATCCTCGTCGTTGTAGGTGCCCAGGATCTCTGGAGTGAGAAGGGAACACTTCAGAAATCTAGCAAGCAGATTAGATGAAAGATTTATTTCTACTTTTGCTAACAGAGATCCACTTTATTTCTGTGATCAAGATATGAAATCCAGCTAGATAATAACCTGCACCTTGCTCAAACCCACAAATAGAAAGAGATCTTTTGTCTCTCATGAGCTGGAAAGCTGCTTGGGGAACCATAATAGTCCAAATTACTCTCAATTTAAATTCCTCAAACAAAATCCTCTTCGACTGCCCTTCAAGTGCTTCCATTGATCAGCTTTGACACCATGTGTTAATAACGATATCAGATGTAGCTGCATCATGACCAAGTAGAATTTCTGACCTTTCACTGAGCTGTCAATTATTGTAATTAGATTGAATCCACTGCCAATTGAGCCACGACATAAAACAATTTTTGGTAAAAGTGTTATTTTAATCTATTTCACTTATTTCTAACAGAACTATCTCTTATTCAAAATATAAATGCACACAATTAAAAAACAAATCTTTTTTTTTCAATCATTATAGGATCTTTTCATCCTTAGGAATTTCGATAAGCAAATTGAGGTTTTCCTTTATTCAAAAATAATCAGGGC
>JAWDGP010000667.1:127500-165000 GCA_033675545.1 Elysia crispata
AATTGTGGACTACTTGTTATCTGAAGTGTTTGCAAAACATACGGGAGAGAGAGAACAAACATACCAATTATAGACTACTTGTCATCTGAAGTGTTAGCAAAACAGGAGGGAGGGAGAGAGAGAGAACAAACTAGCAATTATGGACTTCTTGTCATCTGAAGCGTTAGCAAAACAGGAGGGAGAGAGAGAACAAACTTAGAAATTATGAACTATTTTTTATCTGAAGAGTTAGCAAAACATGAAAGCTCAAACACAGGGCATCAGGACAAGACAAAATCTTGGAAAGATTATGTTTACTTGAGGTCTTTACTTCCATAAAAAGCTTGGTATCTTCAAAATGATGCCACACATAATCCTACATACATAACTTTCACTATGTCAAATTTATGGGGTTGACTTTATTTAAAGTGGTGTTTTAAATTTAAATCTAATAGTGATCAAAATTGCAGCTATAGTGCTTTGCATTTGAAAGGCAATGTCAAAGAGATGATGTTCCTCTAAATTGTCAGACCAAAGTCAATACCGTTGAGAACAGTAACGATAACATAGGGTACAATAATTGTCCGATTCAGATCATATTGCTACCTTATGTGCTGCTGCTCGGTGCTGGGCCAACTTGCGGGTACCTCGACTCATGCCCGTGGAGCTGAGCTCTGCTAACCTCACCTGGCCGTCACGGGCACAGCTTATCACATGGCAGTCTCCACTGAATGGCATAAATTTGGCCTAAACAGGACACAGATATAGGAAAATAGAAAAAAAATTACAAGCAATGTTTGCACCTTCTTTAATCTGCAGTTAATCATTAATGTCAGCAAACAGCAAATGTTTCCGAGGCTAAACAAATGAAACACAAACTCAATGAAAGAGAAAGAGATGAAGAAAGAATGAAAGCAAGAGAAGATATCCTAGTAACAACTGTTTGAGAAAACAGTAGAAAACTGCGAAAAAAAAGTTCTAGGGAGTGCAAAAATAATTTTATTCAAACATAATTTGGTTTAACCGGTTAATGTGTACAGGAAGAATTTCAAAAGGGATCTTATTATCATTTTAGTTTGACTATGTATGTCTTATTGTATTCATAACATTTCTTTACCTGAAAGACATTGCTACGGTGTCCACTGTTATATGTAACTGATGGCCTTGCTTTCTGCCAATTCCACAGAACAATGTCAAGGTCATCAGAACCACTGGCAAGCAAGGTACCTTTACCACACAAAAATAAAATAACAGGAACAGATTGGGGACTTAAGGGAATGGTTAAAGAAACAGCAAAATATCAACATGTAAATAAAAAGGAAAATGTAGAGAGGATATTTAAATGTTATATCACCTTTATATGAAGTTTGCCAAGTAAAAAAACATTCAACATTTTGGACTACTGCTTTCAAGCTATTCAGTTTCTCAACTAAAACTGATCTATATCGTTTAAATCAGGCATTGATCAAAATCTCTAAAAATCAAAAAATTGGAACTGGAGCAGTGATGTTGCTATGTAAATGTAGTAAACTCAATGGGCTGAAATATATTTTCTAGGCAGTTTTTACTCTCTAGTTAAAGTTTCGAGAGGATGGAGCTATGTCATCAACTTGAAATGCTTTAAAATTGTGGAGTCTGTATATTAAAAGCTACAGTAAAAGTATTCCAACTCAGGCAGACCAACATTGTGCTCCTCACCTATTCTATTAAAACTGAGAGCATTGACGCAACCCTCATGGGCTTTCATCCTCTCCACCGTGACCAGTTTCCTCACCATGTGCAGACTGCTCTGAACTCGCTCCCTGAACCAACTGGATGCAAGCCTGTCCGCACTACAATACTCTCTTTTACGCAACTCTCGCAAGGCAAACCAGTTGGGTTTTGGCACGGGTTTGTCCACAACACCCTGGATCACTTGCTGAATCTCCTCATCATTATCCGACTCTTTCCCTGTCTGGGTGTTATCATCGCCTCCACTGCCACCATCGTCATCACTGTCAAGGTCAACCAGAGACTCTGAGGAACTCGACAGCTGGCGGCGGCGACCCATGCGCCGCGCAATCAAACGTCTTCGCTGTAGGATGCCTCTCTGCCTGGCAGTGAGCAGTCGAGAGTTAACAACACCTGCACCTTCGTCTTCATCATCATCACTGTCTGATAGATCCTCACTGAGGGAAGGGAGCTCTTCTGGGGCAACAGCTTTGCTCTCCTCTCCATTACTGCATCGATCCTCCAAGCTATCACAGCCGTTTTCAGCAAGAGTAGCTATTAGCCCAGATGATTCTCCAAGACCCACTCCACCTGAGGCAGAAGAACCTTCACAAGTCGCAGCTTTGGGTTTATTGTCTCCAGGTAAGCTTTTTTCAGAGTCTTCACTTGACATGGCAGATGGAGATAGTACTGTGCTCACTTGTACACAATCCTGCTTGATATTTGAGGAAACTCCTTTCTCCACCATTTGATCCAAACAAAGGACTGAGTCATCTGGGTCGATATACATTTTCTCCTTGACAAGCGCATCCCCATCACTATCCTCTTCAAGTTTGGGGCTAAGCCTGACGCGCTTCTCACGGCAATAGCTTGCTGCTTCCATTTCCTCTCCCCCTCCCCGACTTTCTGAGCTTTTAATTGCACTTGCCTCCAAGTTCTTCACACCCGCCTCAACATCCTCAACCCCTACAAGGTTACCCTGAGAAGAAAGTCTGGACTCGCTCCTTATTGCATCTTGTGTAGCTGAGGATCTTTTACCGTTGGGCGTGGTGGAGCTATTAATAGCATTTTGTGCCTCTTTATCTAACTTGGAACTGAGGCTGACGCCACTCTCTGTTTCTCTGAGGTGGAGAAATTGTGAGGCGTCACCTCCTGCCCCACTTGGCTCGCCTGGTGTGTCACTGCTACTTTCTTCCTCCATGATCCTTTGGATTATTGAAACTCAAACCTCATTTAAGGGACACAGATAAGAGTCTTTGATTCTTCTTGTCATCTGTTGAATATAAAAATAAATCTTGGCAGATTCAAATAAGATTTGACAACTACATGAAGTTCTTTGGACTTTCAACTTCACCAAGAATATTTGACTTTTAGATGTATTTCTTTTTTATCAGTCTGCACTGATGATGCTATTAGATATGTGAGTCAGTAGAGATTTAGTACTCTTCTAGAGAGACGTCTTTAAACAAAGACAGATACAGTGAGGCAGAGAAAAAATTAGGTTTTTAAAAGGTAGAAAGAGTGGGATAATCTTAATGTTGTATGTGTACTATGGAACCTGTTACTAGTGTGAGTTCTTTAGTTTCTTGCCAGGCGAACCCCACATATCTGCCAACAGTAGGCAGTTAAGTAATATATCAGTACCTGTCAGGCCAGCTGCAGCAAACTAAGGGGTCGAATATTAGACACTAACTAAACTTATATAAAACTTAAGTTCTTCCTTTTTTAAGTAATCAGACGTATTTGTTATAAATGTGCTCCTGTGGCAGATCACAATAAGGCTAAATAAATCCCTTTCAAGAGAGTTTAGTAGAACCAATAAACGAGGAGCTGTGAAACCACTCAGGATATTTATATGGCTTTAGATTTAGAATAGAATTATAAATCTGGTTGTATTAGATCTAGATCTAGATCTAACTTCGGTACTCTAGATCTATGTTATGTGTACCTGGCATAGGTCTAGATCTAGATCTAGATTGAATGGTTTCGCATTTACTCAA
This sequence comes from Elysia crispata, assembly GCA_033675545.1. NCBI lineage: Eukaryota > Metazoa > Mollusca > Gastropoda > Plakobranchidae > Elysia > Elysia crispata. The sequence continues at coordinate 131,190 of JAWDGP010000667.1, forward strand.
TATGTCGATAAGAAAAAGAAAAAAGAAAAGTATTGAGAAACACGGACTCTTGTAAACGATAGCTAGATCTAGATCTAGAAGCTGCAACTTAGCCGATGAGGATCAGGATCTTAGATCTAGATCTAGTCAGCCTTCGTCCTGTGCGTTAACGTTTGTTTTCGTCCACTACAGAACCGGAGCAAATGGGAAAAAATGTTTAGGCTACTTTTTATTAATGTTGACACGAAATTCTTGTTTATGTGCTTCATTAATGAAATGTATCAATTTTTGATAGAATTTGGAAGCTTTCTGTTTATTTTGTTTTTATGTTTGATTTTTCCCCAATAAAGTCCAATGTGATGACCTTGACCTTAGATGCTTATGGCTCATTGTATAGTCCAGGTTCTGTGGAGACTGAACAGATGAGAGAGATCCTTTGCGACAGTTGAAGACTTTCACCCTCAGCAGAATGAGAAGTAGGCTTATCCCGGCCAGAGTGTAACGTGTAGCAATAAAGGCCAATGCCAGCTGTTCCTGCTTTGGCCACACTTTCTTAATGTGTCTGAATCAACATTATCCTCGCCTACTTTACTGGCTCGTGATTTGTGAGTTTGTCCTCTTAAGATGCTGTGAAGCAACAACCATGCGATGGATGGTTGGCCTTCCATTTTTTCATTTACACGAAGCAAAACTGATATTTTTTATACGAATCATTTGCAGTCAAATCCTCAAAAAAAAAAAAAAGTGCCTGCAGTTCAAAGTGTTGTTATCAATGTTCCATCTTCCCCGACCCCTCATTCTTTATGCATTGAAACCCCAGTCAGTTTGTGACAAATTTATGAAGTAAGTAACTTTAATCTTAATTTCATTACATAGTGCAAGGATCCCATAACAATCAAACATGACTTTTCCCGATCCCCTGACTTGCCGGTACATTGTAGTCTTCTTGACTTCATATCTTCTCGTTTTTTCTTTGTTCATCTTTTGCCCGTCCTGTATTTTTCATGTCATCAACTACCATTTCTTTCTACCATTCAGTTCCTATTTTTTCTCTTTATCTTCTCATATTTTGTAAGATTTTTCTAAATTAGTGAAAATAAGTCAATATTTTTCGACATTTTGCTTCTGCTAGTGACTTTTTTATTTCAAATTTTATAAAGAGACGAATATGTTTTACATCAAGGAATGGTTAATTAATACGTGTACTAAATCAAAACTGAATAACGAGGTGAAGAATTAAAATTTTTATTACTTTAAGACTTTCAAATTCTGTAAATAACCAATATATGTACCGGTATTTTGTGACAAATGCGTCCACTAGGTCAAGTAATGAGAATCCTGGGTAGAACTTTAGACAAGGTATGATACGAAATATCCCCTACGAGGTTCCACTTTCAGGCATAATCCACTCTCATTGCTTGAGCTTAACTTGGCTGAAAGAGGCTAAAACAGAGTTTTAACTTTGCTAACTAACAAGCTATGATAAGTGTATCTGTAAGTAAGCTTTAATCTTATTTTCCAGTGATGTATAGTTTCAAATTTTGTGGCTTGTTAGTGTTACCATTGAAGTCTAAATCAAATCTCCTGATGGCATGTTTAATAATGTACATAAATGGAATGTCCAAATCTCACATTTCAAAATGTTATGTCCAAATTTCAAATGTTAGGCCTACTCTATGATGGTGGCAAAGTCTTGTAAGTTAATAGAAGAGCTCTGGCCAAGCTTGGAATCCCTTCAAATACCAGTACAGATAAGACTTAGTGTAATCAGAGCCCAACTAGGTAAGCATCACATTGCCGCACACGAATGCAACAGTTTTAGGTCAAAATCTTAAGATTTTTTTCCAGTGCAGTAATACCATATATGACAATACCGGTAGTTATATGAGAAAAATTTGCAGGAGGCAAAAGATGGTAGTAAGATCTTTATTTTGAATATTTATGTTGCATTAAAAATACAAAAAAAAATGTGAATAAAAAAAAAAAAACAAACGAAACAAAAACAACATGTAATGTTGATGAGCTACAGCGTTATATAAACACCACATACTTTTTTTTTTCGTCTAAGAAAGCTATATGTCTTCCAGCCCATGTCATGTCAATTCATACCAACTTAACTAGAATTTCTTGCCACATTAGTTATCCATGTGTATTTCAGCTTTTCAAATCATTTGAAAACTCAAAATCTAACATTTGCAACATTTCATTTTTAGCTTTAAATTCATAGTTCTTCATGGACAAAAAAAAAAATCTGGCAACCTATAAATACTTATACGTTTAGCATGTTGTGCTGTTTTGTTTTTTTTGCTACTTTGATTTGAACAACATGAGGAAAAACAGGACAGGCGCTCATGTTGACCTTTATCACGATGAACTTTGAACTTTTGTGTCACCACAGACAAGGTAAACTACTAGTACTGCATGGAATGTTGGGAGAGCAAAAAAGGAAAGAGGAAAAAAAAAGGATCTAAAACATCGTGTAAGTACAAAGTGATAAAAGATAACAATCGGTACAATTGGAACTGACATATATTTGACAAGAAACAGATGCTCACTTAGTCTTAGTTGCTCATTTACAAATTAATCTGAGAAATAAAACTGGCCGAAAAATAGTTTTTGCTCTGCTTTTGGATCCCCTAGAATTTTTTTTTTCCTGTATTCAGACTGCCGATAGCTTCTTAATATAGTGATTGTGAATACAAAATTAGTGTAGAAATACAGAACAAAAGGAGACGGATAAAAACATACAACACCAAGTACAATTACAGGGAGGATGATTTTCATCTACGGTGATTTTTTTGCTTTTTCATGTTTCTACATCATGGCAGCCAAGTGCGGCAAAGTTATAGACGGGTTAAACCAACCAAAAAAAAAAAAAAAATTAAAAGTGACATTGCTAGTTTATGATGACATCTTCATATAAATGCACATATGCTGAAAAGGCTAGTACTAGATCATTAAACTATATCAACTAACATGTAAAGTTTGAAAAGAAAAGAAAAAAACCAAGACAATGTCCACAACACAAGTAATGAGTAAAACTGCAGTGAACTAGACACATAATAACAGGTAACTGAAGACATTGTTTTATTCATCATCTACATTATATCTTGAGTTATCAACGAAGAAAAAAACAAAAATGTGTCTTGATTAGTATGATATCTATCAACAAACATTACAGTGGAGGGGAGAGAACCAAGACAGGATGCAGTTGGTATTATGGCAGGAGAAGGGTGCCAGTCCCAGACTCCTGAGTAAATCAAGGAGAAACCAATGCTACCTGAAAGGTCAAGTCCCCCTCACCTCTGCATAACTATGTCGAATAAAAAATTATCATAGAATATAGTGGGGAGGACATTGTTGGGGAGAGCTCAATAGTTAAAACATTTTCAATTATATTGGAGAAAATTTAAAAAAAAAAAAAAAATACATCCAACGTATGCAAGTGATAATCAAAGTTTCTTTACTTTAATGACGAATTATATATTCAAGATGATGAATACTCAGAACCACATGTTCAAAAAAAAAAAAAAAAAAATTCGGGTGGACATGACAGATGTTCTTCCATGCTTTCACCTCCAACACTGATCTCACTATGAGACTGAGATATAAAGCTCCAATTTCCTCTTTCAGTCTTCTCAATCTCTTATACAACCCTCTCTCTTCCCTTTGTGAGATTACAAGGACATTAAATCATCTCTAGTTATACTTTCTCATTCTTATATTTGCAGAGACCAGAGTAAGTAAAAGGGTCACGTTTATTGCAACTTGCTGAAAGCTAAAACTTCCTCTTTGAATATTGTATACAACCTTTCCGCTTCTCTAATAGAGAATTAAGTGTACAAAGATTTCAGGGTTCTTGAATTATCTCAAAATTGTCCTTCTCATTCTTTTATTTGCACAGACCTGGGAAAGTATAAGGGTTGTGTCTATTGCAACATGCCAATTCTATGTTTTAGTTTTTTGGTTTTCAATTTCAATTTTTTTTTTTTAAATAATTTTATGAACTTTGTAGTGAGATCTCTGCTTCGCTTTGCTTTGTCAAGTTGGCTCTTTCAGTTTTCAAAACTACCATCTTTTTCTTACAATCAATCAACAATTCCAATTTCACAGTCAGGTTAGCTCACAACTCTGCAATGTAATGATGCGAACAACATGGTTCATAATATCCTCACAACAGAATATTTTCAGCTTACAATAATAGTTTAAAAAAAATCACAACAACCAAATTTTTAAAACATTGTAATAAACAAGATGGGCTTAATTTTCCCATAACACACGATACATAATTTACAAATATTAAGAGGAAAAAAAAACAAAAAAACCAAGCACTTCCATTTATTTTCATTTCGCTGTTTGTATAATTTCTGTCTGATGATCCTGACCCGTAATTCTCTCAGCCATATAGTAAAACAAATGTCTCCTATTCTTTCTCTTGGGTCCATCTCTTGGGTCTAGATGGACCACTGCCACTAAACCATATCACAACAGAGACAACAAGAGATTTCTACCACTCAAAAACAAGTGTGATCTCAGGCAAAGCAAACTTTAAAAATAAAAAAATTCCGTGTAACCTTGTTGATATTTAATAATATTTATTTTCTGTGTAAGCTTTGTTGATAGTTAACAATAATCATTGCAGCCAGCTACACACAAATTCTAATATTTAAAAAAAAAAGATTGCAAGTACCTAAAACTAAAGCAATTATAAAAAAATTCAGAAAAATTCATGACTTTCAAATGATTTGAATTTGACATCACCTTAAACCTGCACTCTCCTCTCTCATAAATCACTTTCAGTCATTACAGTTAGAACAATTCTCTCCCCATCCCCCAACTTAAAAAGGTATGCGGTTATGCGGTTGTTTACAATTTCATGTAACAAAGATTTGTGATATAATCTCGTCTTAATAATTATACTGCTTTGGTTCACTTAAAAAAAAAAAAAAAACAAAGACTTTAAAGTCACCTTGAGAACTTGATATAATGGGGAATAAATTGTAACATTAATATAAACAGCTGCATAGGCGATTTGTGAGTGGGAGGATCTGACAATGAATCAGCCGTACGAACAGGAGGAACCACATTCTCCTAAAGATATTGCCTACTCTTGCAGTCATGCACAAAGTTGGTGTAGGAAACATCATGTGGGAAAATGCAGAAGGGAACGAAACACTTATAAATCAGAGAAGACTTGAGGACTCTGGCAAATGCCATAATTGCACTGAAAACAGCTGTCACAATTCTCACTGTTAAATTAGTTTATAGGAAAAAGGGGGAAGAAAAGATAACTTTGCAGAGACAACCGCAAAACTGTCTGTAGAGGATAAAATGCTTCCATGTAAAAAGGATATAGAGTTTAAAAAAAAAAAACTCGGACCCTTGCCCGGAACACATTTGTGAATATTGACTACAGATGAGAAGTAAAGAAAAAAAAATCAAAAGCCATTAGTAAAAGTACAGATTGACAAATGCGAGCTTTGAAAGTGGAGCTAAGATTTATGAACACAGCCGCATTAATCAATCTTTCCATTCTGACTAAAGTGACAATACCATTCAGGATTCTGTGCCAGTTATTCACGAAGAAATACAAACATGCAGAGAATCTTCGACCATGTCAAGTGAGATATACTTTTGGTCCAATGTAATCTAAAACCAGTACAAGGGTATTGAGAAATAATAAAAAGGGGAGAAAACTTAAACATCGAAACAGAGAAGAGAAATATGTTAAAAAACTAAAAAGGCGTACCATTAACTCAAAAGAAGGAGAAGTAAATTCTCAAAGCCTTCCTCGTTTCCTCCTCTCTCATGTATCCAGTGAGCAAACACAATTTCAGCATCATACACCCCAGGCTACACACCTCACTGCCTCTCACTAACAAGTCAAGTTTTTTGTTCACACCACACTTTCAATCAACCACATAAAATACAGGTGCCATCTACAAAGTAAAAAAAAAGAAAGAATATTTGTTATTGAATAGAATCCATTTTCTGTGGCGAAACTTGCAGAATAGATATCGTGTATTTTACATTAATAATTTCATAGAAAAAACATTGACAGCTACAACACAAGCAATCCACATTAACCCTTTACTCTTCCCTAGAAAAACATCAATAAAGCCATGACCATAGATCCAGCCAATTCCTCTTTTCTATCTTCCAAGTCAGTGTGTTCTTGCTCTCACTTGTCCACAGCCAGCTGATGCCAGCTAGCATGGCCGAAGGTTAGTAGTAGGTCTCTCTTTCTACAAAGCCACCTGGGCTTCTACGTAGAATAAATTTGCGGCACTCATCGTAGATGAAGATGGTTAAACTGTAGGGCAGAGCGCACAGCCACCATGTGAACCTGGAAGAGAATAACATGACATGAACTTCAGAGTGAATACAGAGTGATCTGCTATACCCATCTTCACACTAAGGAGATTGTACATTTTTTTTTTTCCAAACTGTGTGCTCTCAAGCTCCAGGGAGTCTAGCAGTGAAAACCAAAAGCAAATATTCAAGATAACTTTGTTCAGATTTTATTTTCCATATGTTTATTCGTTTCTGTCCTAAAAGTGTTCAGATGGAACTTTGTACTTATGCTGAGCTTTCTTCCTGGTGGTCATATTTACGTGTAGGATTTTCTCACTAGCAACACAATTTTTTTTAAAGATTACATAAAGCAGTTCTATATGTGTAAAAGAGGACTGTCCCAACCTGAGAGGCTGCATCCTCAGACCTTTGTCCAGACCAGGGCAGTAGCAGAGGAAGGCGGCCAGGGCAGTCTCAAAGAAAAGGCCGAACGTCAGGCGGTGGTTCCTGGCAGAAACACAAACAAAGGAATAGCATCAGAACAAATAGAAGATACTGGTGTTTTAAAATCATACATTAAATCAATAACAGCATGTTCCGTACAGGAGATAGCAAATAATTATCTGTCCTTACATCATTGTACTACCACCCTTCTGCAACATGACTTGCACCATCAGGTTAAATTTCTAATCATCCTAGCAAGATCACATGTGTATAGATAGATGTGGTTTTCAGCTTTGAGCACTGCACTAAGTATTACGGATAGTCATTCACTTCACAAAATATTCTTTCTCTGATAAAATTTTGACTATTTTGTCCGAGGAGAGCTACCATTAAAAAAAAAAAATAATTAAACTAAGTAAATTGTGTTGTCCTTCATTCATTATTCCTCACATGTGTGGCATTTGGATTTTTCAGTTTTATTTTTCTTTCATTTTCAGTAGGATAACTTATATTTCAGTACATTTTTTTTTATCCAAAAGGCTTCCAAAATAAGGGACTGTATTCACTTTTTTTTGCAGGAGAAAAAAATGAAATTGCAGGAATATTATGTACTCACTTCATTCCCTGCTGGAAGAGAGAAAGACGCCTTGTCTTACAAATGATCAGATCAGCCCACTGGACAATCACGATAGAGACAAAGAAAGCTGTGTGGCAGGTGTACTCTAGCTTCTTGCGCTGAGCATAAGTCTGAGGGAATAGAGTTCAGTTTCAGGTGAACAGTTATCAGGCAAAAAAATGCAGACTTGAGGGAGGCAAGAAAAAAAATTATACCAAGTCAACTTCAAACAAAAAATAAAACATGAAAGCCATTGCAACTGCGAGAACAATGATTTAACGACTGAAATGGTTATTGTAAGCCCAAATCCATCCTAATTCAAATACATCAAACTTCACCTTTAAAATAAAGAAAAAGGTTTTACTAAAGTAATAGTTCAGCTATAAACTAGTGATGCATTATGATTAAAGCATCAACTGAAAACTCATGTCCTTTGTTCCTTTGTATCTCATACCAACTTGATCTTCACCACCTTATTAACTCTTCACTAAAATTCCAGCCTAATTCTCCCAGACAATGTCTCTGTTTGTAATATAAATATAAAAAAAAAAAAATTTGTCTTTGTTAAAAAAAACGTTTTCATCAGACTACTTAACACAAGTCTCTGTCTTCTTTTTCTATGTGAACCTCCATGATACCTCAGGTCCAGCCTGGATCCCTTAACACAAAAGCCAGCTTTGTCATAACAGGCAGAAAAACCACACTGGGAGAGAAGAATAACAATCCACAACACTCATCCCCCAATCTGACCGCAACACTCACCCACTCCTGGCCGTAGGAATCCTCAAGGTCGTTAATACCCTGGGCATCCCACTGTTTACGAATGCCCAGCAGACGTGAGATCCAGAAGCCATTCTCTCCCATGATCACAAAGTAGGTGAAGAAGCCGGCTGAGGCTTGGATCATACCAATCTGACCGTACGCCATACTGATCAGCCTGGAAAAAAAGAGAGAGCATTAAGAAAATAAATAAATAAATAAATAAAGTACTTGGACAAAAAGAAAACAGGAGGATAGTGTTTTTACAAGAGATATGTGACTGAACATATTGTTGAAATTGAGAATTGTGAGCGTTCTTTCTATAATAATTTCAAGACTACTGAAAATCCTGTTTGTTTCTTCAAAAATTATGTACTGTAATGCCAAGTTACAGCTAAGTAATGTTCAAATTTTTACATCATCAGCACATAAGCTCTCTTGTCCAAACAGCTGGCAAATTCATGATGCTTTTTTCAATTGGAAAGGAAAAGATTGTTTTTTGGTTTGTTTGGTTTTTTTTTTTTTACCACTGACACCCAGCAACAGAGTAAATAAATGACATTTATCAAAAATCATTTCACTTTCCAGAAATAATAACACAGCAAAAGAATGGTATGAATTTTTTTTATTTCTTCAAAAGTGATAAAATGAACAGAATTAAAAAAAAAACAGTTAAGACTAGATATTCAAAGAAAAAAAAGCACATCAACTGAAAAAAAATTAAACTTGCCATGATTCATTATCTTCAAAGATCATACAACAAATACATTTCAATATTCAATTCAGCTTCTTGGTGCTAAAAACTTTTACATCAAACTACAACAAAATGTGTGAACATAGAATAGTCGAGGGTGTAGACTTTTGATTCTGATTTTTTGTTGTTGTGTGTGTCCATGGGAAATTGGTCAAAATAAAAAACTCAACTCTAAACTAAATGAAGAACAATGAAAGAGTATAACATATTCTGTTAGGATGTCTTGCTAAATTAAAAAAAAGCATTTGCTTCTGCTTCATATATCTGAAAAACAAATACGACTAAATCATTACAGGGTACCATTCATATATGTTCTCCTCATTAGTTGAATGAAAGTTATACCAATTACAATGTTTCAAATTTGAACTTCTTTCGAACTTAAGGATCTTGAAAATTTTGACATTTCATTCTTGAACTGTGAGTGTAACACAAACATCTTGTTCAATTCAAAACTGACACTTTTCTTTATGTTCATGAGCAACTGGAAAAAATTATCTCAATAAACATTTAGTGTAGTTTCAATAATATGAAGGGATCAACGTTTAGTTCAGAGATCTCTTGCCAAAGATTTTGTAAACTAAATTCTGATCTTAGGCAAATCGGGAGTGTAGCTAAAGATGGCATTTGATAGGGTTTGAAGAAATGAGCAGCTGGAATGTTTCAAACAGGTTTCAGTCTAGAACTATGAGCAGGGCTGCCACTGATTCAGGAAGAAAGCTTAATAGGGCTGACTTGGGGAAAGTGAAACCTATTAAAAACTGTGCATGACTTTTCCCAGACAACACCAGTATTAAATATTTACTCTACACATGTCCAAACTTTATTAAGAAGCAATATCTGACAGTACACGAGAAATTATAGGAAACAGAGCAATGACCTGTTCTGGACTATGAAGAAAAAAACATTGGCTATCAGCCAAATTTCCTCCTAATATCATTTTGATGGACAGGGATGAACTACATGCAATTTACGCACTAATAATCCTGTGAGATTGGGGGTTACACATTTAATAAATAGTGAAAATGGCAGGACAGAAACTTTTTCATCATCTCAAGCTAAGATTCTTTTAGCTTTGCAAATGTTGTGTGAGTAGCAATTTCATTGTGGTAGTCTGAGATAATGAGAAAAATTATATTAGATCACCATCACTCTCTATCTCTCTCTCTCTGTGTAACTGTAAAAAGTTCTTTTCCTATACATCCCAATCTTTCCATGGAACAATTTTTGCATACAAATTTTCAAACTGGTAGAAACAGCTTGGTTACAAAGAGGAGGAAAAAATTGCACAAAAGCAACAAGTTAAAACAAAATTGCCCCTGTCTAAAATTGTTATAGATTATATATGGTTTATATATAAAAGATATGCCCATATAAAAAAATTGTTTTAACACATTTTTTAAAACATCTTGAAAAGATTTATGGATCCTTTCAATGATTGAAATAAGAAATATTTTTTCCAAAATGCAAAACGACACAAAAATGGTCCTAATCCTTAGCTTATATTTCACTCTAAAATTAACCCTGGCAACACCAAAATATGTTAAAGCCACGAAAACAAGCTGAAAAAGTTGGTTGAACAATGTTCCTCTATATAGCTTTTGAGAATCTATAATCCTACCATAATGGAACATTGTTTCTCTGCCCTTACCCATGCTTAAAATAGAAAATTTAACAACTTCACTCGCTGAACTTCAACATTAATGTTTTTTTAACTCCTCTAATATGAGAAAGCTTCTAGATGAAGAAATTCATCGTATCATTGCTGAATCATACAACATATCCCATCCCCCCTCCCATCCTGACAATGTCAGCTAATAATAGGTCTCTCTCTCAACAAAACCCCCTGGGTTTCTGCGGAGCACCAGCTTGCGACATTCGTCGTAGATAAAGATGGCAAGGCTGTATGGCAAAGCACAAAGCCACCAAGTAAATCTGGTGAGGAAAACAAAGAGTCTTGATCATAATTTTTTTTGATAAGTTGCAGAGTGATTAGGAAAATTGATAAAATAGACTTTGCTTATACTAATGCCTTTAATTTCTTTAATTTGCTGCTTTGCCTCTAAAAAGATGTCAATAGATCCAATTTTTTGATGATTTTATATAAAGATCAAGTTTGGCTTGCCATAATATTGAGTGATTTATGCAATGTGACTACATTACTTCTTCCTAGAAAATCAAACAATAAAATTTCAGCCCAAAATTCATTCTATCACATGTCGCTGAAAGATAAAAGGCTCTTGAAGTGAAATCGAACAGAAGTAGGACATGAATTTGAAATGTCCAAACAACCTGTTGTACTTTAAAGGACTTAAATATCTTTCAAAATCAATAGTTAGATTAAGACATTATAATGCAAAACTGTATGACATACATCCATTCATAGAAGAGGAAAAAAATCATTTTATTTTATTTATCCTTGAATCTAACTTTTGCAATGCTAACATCTTACCTTAGAGGTTGCATCCTGAGTCCCTTGTCCAGGCCAGGACAGTAAGACAGAAAGATGGCCAGGCAAGTTTCAAAGAAGAGGCCAAATGTTAGATGGTGGTTTCTGGAATAATACAAGAGCAATGTTGTGTTAAATTATCACTCAGGGTAACCGTTTAAAGAAATGTACTTTTGTGAAAACCATTACCTTTATTATCCAATTCTATTGAAATATTTCACTGTTCTATGAAGTGAATTTGAAGCTCATGTTTGAGGAGCAAACACAAAATAATCTCTCTCATTAAGTTGCGTCATTCTTCTCAGTTTCCTGATCATGATAGGTCACAAATTTCACAAGGATTCATGCTCTTAAAAGTCCACTTATAATGTAAGAAACCAAAAACAAATGATGCTCATTTTTTCCTCAGCAATACTTGGGAATCACTCGAAAACTCAACTCTATGTAAACAGAGCACCAGTCTAGCCTTTTCTCTATGTTAATCAACTAAAAGATATATATATAAACTGATAGAAGAGATAAAAGCCTGATACTCACTTCATGCCCTGCTGGAAGAGGGAGAGACGCCTCGTTTTACAGATCACCAGATCAGCCCACTGGACAATCACGATAGAGACAAAGAAAGCCGTGTGGCAGGTGTACTCCAGCTTCTTACGTTGAGTGTAGGTCTGGGTAAAAACAGATGGTAAACCCTAATATTACTTATAGAGTATAGAATTCATGTTAGCTTTATCACATAATCACTTGACTTGTTTAAACAAGCTTCTCTTGACCTACTTGTGATAAAATCAATATTTTTCTTTCAATATAGGAAACAGAAAAATACTTTAAATATATTTGAAAATCACCAGAACCAATAACCAATATCAGTATGAGCTTCCACATTCTAATGGGAGAGTTTTAATAATTCAAGACACTGATGCTAGATGTCAAAAGGGACAGATTTCAACAATCATAGAGATTGAAGCTGGACCATATGCAGTGTTAAGCACTGGCAGTGGAAATGAGAACTAAATAAACTCAACTGGACAAATTAAAAAAAACACCTAATTCTTCAAGTGACTTTCTACACATAATTGAGCAGTTGACTTAGTAGTTTGAGGGTGGCTTAACTCACCCATTCCTGACCATACGAGTCTTTCAGATCGTTGATGCCCACGGAGTCCCATTGCTTTCTGATGCCCAGAAGATCTGATATGAGGAAGCCATTCTCACCCATGATGACAAAGTATGTAAAGAAGCCAGCTGAGGCCTGGATCATGCCAATTTGGCCGTATGCCATACTGATCAGCCTGGACAAGTGGAGTTACGGGGGAAACTTCAAATAAGGATATTGTAAAAAAAGGTTTGAAATAAAAATAATAATGATAATAATAGAAATTCACATTGGTCACAGCAATTTAATTTCTTTTTCACTTTGAACTTTCCTAATATTGTGTCAACCAATTCTCATAACTTTATAATCATCTCCAGTGCAGTATGATACGCGATCTTTTTACACTAGTCCAAAGAAATTCTTCAAGAGAGTTAAAATATTTTTTAAAATTATGTTAACAGATGTTATGTGTTTTATTTTACAGGAGATACATGAGCTTTACAGAGAATCTTTTATCTTTCCTTTTTTTTTCCTTCAAATTATTTGTAATAAGTAACCACAACACAAAACTTGCATGTGCTGTTGATATATGTATTACAAAACTACAAATCACATACTTTAGCAATACAACAAGCTGAAAAAATCTAGAGCTATGTGCTGGGTATCTTTTTATGACGATTGATAAACACATAAACAATAAATATGAATTGAAACACAATATGCAAAGTTTCATAAAAGTAAACAATAAAAATTTGATTTAAAAAAAATATTTATGAAGACTTCTTATGTCAATCTCAAATACCTTGATATTCACCCAAGGCAGCATTTTAATTATGGAATGAAAAAAGCATTTTTTCCTCTCTGAGTAGCTTTGTTTTTCTTTTAGACATGACAAGGGTGAAAATGACAGTCATTGAAAACATTGAAATGCAAGCAAGCCAAGTGAGCAAAACATTCAACTGCAGATAAAATTGAAAAAAAAATTTTTTTTGAAAATGGTATAGCAGATCTGGCTTTTGAGCCTCGAAAAGTTTCTATAAGAAAAAAAGCAAACTTCAACTCATTCTAAAAATCCTAATAATTTAACCGATTCTCACCTTCTGCTTGATGAACTCCACAGTTATTCCAAAACATGGATTAGCCACCTCCGAAGAACAAAAAACAACTTAAAATCCAATCCACATTAGAGATGGGTAGGTTTGGTTCCCAAGGCTTGAGGCAGGGTTCAAACAAATTATGGCGAAAGGAAAAATCACGGTGATCACCAACGTGATGGTGTCACATGAAACACGCAGATTTTTTCCCCACCTTTGCTCCTTATGGCTTATGTATGCTTGGCAAACAAAATATGTAGAACAGCAAAATTGTTAACATGCAAGTTTGTTAAAGTTGTAATGATTATTTTGTAATCATTCCACTTTTCTGAGATATGTTTAAAACCATAGAATGTTATTATATATATATTATGTTTCTTTATTATCATCTCTGAGTTTGTTTGAATTTATTCACCGATCATAAAAGCAAAACCATTCTCATTGCTCAGATCAGTCTGGCGTTGTGTTCTGAACTTCCTGCCGAATAACAACCTGATTACAATCAGTGGTCAAGTTTTATGAAAAATGATGGATTATTGAGTATAAGAGCCCCCTTCCCCTCCAAATTATTTTAGATATGACAATCAATGGGAAAATTACAGCAATATATCACAAAAAGAGTGATAATGAAACATATTTATAAAAAAAAAAAGGCAGAAGAAAAAGACAACATTTAATAATTTTGAAACTGAAACTTGTTTCTCTAACAAATTCTTACTGCAAAAAGATGTATGTTGTCTTTGGAAAAATTGGTATTTTATAAATGCAGAAAAAGTGCAAATGTATAGGTCATTACTTTAAAACTCGTTTATAACATAATTTATCCATTTTCTCTTTTCACAATAATGACAAAGAAATGCTTACACAAGACTCTGATAGCAAGCAATAAAGCTTTAAAATGTTGCAGTGCTTAAGTACAAACATGAATTTGCCAGCCAGCTAAAAGATGCAAAAATCCTATAAAGGTGGTAAATTGAGGGCAATTAGGAGGTAATTGATTCGAAATAAGATATTTTACTTCTTTTGTGCTGTAATTAAGCTGAAGAAATCAACTACATGAAATGTTCACAGTGCTCTGTTCATCGTTGGTTCTTTATTTTGATGTATGTCAGCTTTATCGTCATGTCTGACTATGTTATCTAAGACTCTCTTAATGATATTATTGGAAAGAAATACCTCCATTCAATGTTCCGAGAGAGAATTGTTTGAACATTATTTTATCCACAAAAAAAAGCAGTGAAAATCATGCTTTAAAACTTCAAAGCAATGCAATAAACTTTTTTGCAGGTTTAATAAAAATAGAGATGAAGACAGAGAAAATACGGATGAGAGAAAAATGATGACAAGACATGCTGATTATATCAAAAACACGACTCAAAAAGGAGCTTGGCATTTGATACAGGGAAAAAGATGACTTAAGCAGGCTAAAACAAAATATACAAGTATATTTTGTAATATTGATTGAAAGAAAAAAAAATCCATATACTTATTTCCTATTTATAAAAAAAAATTGGCTCAGGTATGGCACAGAACAGAGTTGAAATTATGTTTGAACACTTAAAAAAAACATTAAAAATTGATATAACAGGCTGTCATTTAGGTGCTTGGAATTCTTATGTATTTTGGTAATTAAGGAAATTCATCAGACTGGCTTTGAAAATCAGTTGGTTTTTTTTGTTGGCTTTTTTTTGCTATTATGATGTAATGAAAGAAAAAGCAAAGGAGAGAAGAGAAAGAAAGAAAGAAGATCAAGAAGTCAGAATGATTAACCTCTGAAGACCTAACTCTTTCATAGCTTTGAGGGAAAAGCTCTCCTTACCTCTCATTCACTAGTTTGTCTGTCTGTGGATTACGTGGTGCTCTCTTCATGATATCCAATTCAGCCTGCTCGTACGCCAAGGAGATGGCAGGAACCATGTCAGTACCCAAATCAATACACAAAATGGTGATGGTCCCGAGAGGAAGTGGAATGTCAGCGATGATGAACAACAGGAAGGGTGAGATCTCAGGAATGTTGGAGGTCAGGGTGTAAGCAATTGACTAGAGAGAGAGAGAGGAAAAATAACCATGCTTTAGCATTGTTGGCAGTCCGGGTGTATATGATTGACAATAGAGAGAGAAAATAATCACAATCTAGAATTGTTGCAGATCAGGGGGTATGCGATTAATAACCTTAGAGCAAGGGAAAATAATCACTGTTTAGAAATGTTGGAGGTGAGGTTATGTGTGATTGGGTAGAGAGAGAAAAAAAATAATCATAGTTTAGAATTGATTCTCTCCCTCTAATCTGAACTTTCCTCTTAAGCACTTGGTTCTCTTTAAAATAATATCGTGCACAATTTGCTGCATTCCCTCATTGCTTTCCTCTCATAAACATTATCCTTGTGCATTTTAGATGGCCACCTTTTTCAAGTTATCGAAGATGAGACGTCCTTCCTCTACGCCTGTAACAATGGAGGCGAAATTGTCGTCAAGGAGGATCATGTCAGCTGCCTGTTTTGATACATCAGATCCAGCAATACCCATAGCAACACCTGAGACAGATAGAGAAAGATGAGAAGTTGGTTTAGGTCAAATTAACAATTACTTCCCACAGGAGGAATAGAGTGTACAGAAAACTGATTTACCTATCTATCATCTGTTCTTTTACCCTTACTAACTAGCCCTGGATCTACTGCTATCTGAAATCTTTAACTGCAAACTCATCTTTCAGCAGAAATGTTGAAAAATTTCATGTGACTGGCAACTGAATGCAATATATAGACAAGCATCTGTTAATGCCAAAACCAGAAAATGAAAAAGTAATAAAACTAAATTTAAGAGATGGAAAAAAAAAACCCAGTATGTAGACTTTACACTCACCAATATCTGCCTTCTTGAGGGCAGGGGAGTCATTGACACCATCACCAGTGACAGCCACAATCTGTCCTTGACGTTGGCAACCTTCCACAATGATCAGTTTCTGTTGGGGTGAGGTACGGGCAAACACAATTTCAGCGTGGTTGATGAGAATCTCGTCAATCTGAGCGGGTGTCATGTCGCGAAGGTCTCCACCGTGAATGACAGCAGCCTTGGCCTCTCTAGGATCAACTTCCTCCACTGGGACGCCACGTTCTGCTGCAATGTCTTCCACAGTCTTGCTGCCTTCAGAGATGATGCCCACACCCTTAGCAATGGCCTTGGCAGTGATAGGATGGTCACCAGTCACCATGATGACCTATGGAAGGAAAAAAACTATTAAATATGCTAGATCTCTGGCAAAAATGAATACTCTTAAGAGAAGGAAAAAGATGAATAATTTACTTTCCACCCACAGTTAGAGATAGAAAAATAACAATGATTTTCATAGAGATAACTTAGGGACGCAGAGCTCTCTACTTTGAGAAGTTAATATCTTACCTTGATACCAGCACTACGGCATTTTCCGACAGCATCCGGCACAGCAGCTCGAGGAGGATCAATCATGGACATGAGACCAACAAATCGCAGACCAGTAAGGGGGAAGTTGGGACCGTCAGGGTCGAATTTAAAACCAGGAGGGAACTCATCAACAGGCAGTTTGTAATCACAGAATCCTTGAAAGTAAGAGAAAAAAAAAATCAGCCAGGGCGGTCTTCATCTGAAAATCGTATATTTCTACTTAAAACAATCTTTTCTAGTGCAGCAGCATCTTTACAATTCAAGCAATTTTTTTCAAAGTCTTAGAATTCTGCATTGCCTGTAGTTTTCATTAAGACAACTTGGTCTCCCTTTTTTTCTTTTTTTTCAGAGCAAGCATAAAGGTGAGTTACGAAATAAGATTCTTAGCAAGCCTCATCTTTCTTTCATAGTATAAAAAAAATTATGTATGTCTTATATGCAGCTTCATTTTCAGCTGCTAGCTAGGAGGCAGCAGACAATCAATCAGAGAGAGAGAAATATGAAAGGTTTTGTTTATAGGAGCAAAAAGAATTGCTCAGTAACAAATGAAGCTTTTTTCTTGATATTATCTAGAACAAATACACATATATAAAATAAGCACTTAAATAATATAAAGGAGGGAAAAAAAGACAGAAAAGGATGTGTTCCTCACCAAGCACTCTCTCTCCCAAGCCTCCCAGCTCTAGGTAGGCAGCGTTGAAAGCCTCCCTGAAGTTATCGTCCAGAGGAACATCCTTGCCATGCATGATGATTGATGAGCAACGATCCATGATTCGCTCAGGGGCACCTTTCATCACAAGGACCATAGCTGGGTCGTCAGGATCCTCAGTCTCGTGGATAGAAACCTGCAGATCGTATGAGTGTTGACAAAGTTTAGCTTGTGGACCTTTATTAACCTTCTTTTTAAGTAAAAAACTCATTAAATTTTGTGTAAGGGAGATTACATCCAACAGGGGCAATTTGTTTTATGAAGTCAATTTCAGTAATTTCAATTCATCAGATACAAAGATCAAAACTGGAGAAAAAGAATAAATTTGCCTACAAATTTCTGATTCAGCAATGCAGATTTAATATGAATAATTCTGAATAGTTCCAAAATATCATATTTAACAGAATCTAAAGAAAATTTTTTTTAAATTTCTTTTCACAAGTTCTCAGGAATACAGCATCTACAACATGAATCCAGTTCAACATTTGGGTTTACAGAATACACTGACAACATTGTCGGACCTGATATTTGTTGGTCGAGTTGAATGGAATCTCAACAATCTTTTTGTTGCGACGACGGTACTCCGTGACCTGACCAATGGACAACTCCACGCACTTCAACAGAGCAGATTCTGAGGCATCACCATTACAATCTCTGCAAAGGGGAGAGAACAGACCACAGGATAAAGACATAGGTCAGTGAATAGAAACAGATTTTATATGTCTGTAAAAACTTCACAATTACAAAGACAAATAGTGAACCTTCTACCCAACAGCCTTAGACTTTGAGGTTTTTGGTTCCAACAAACTACTAAGAGTCCCTTATTTCTGTGCATCTTTAAATTGTCTTAGAAAGAACATGTTTGCCCTAAAACAGCCCTCCACTAAACTAAAAAGCATTATTTCATCAGAGTAATAACCACTAGACTTTAACAAATAACGGATGTAATAAACTTCAAGCAGACTGAGTTGTAAACATTACAATTGCTGTATGCATATTAGGACATTTTTTTACGTGTTCACCAGTTATTTCTGATACTGCAATTTGACAAAGTTATTGCTTTACAGTGAAATGCGTCAGACCAAACAGTTATAAAATACAAAACACTGACCTCTTGAGGACTGGGACATTATCCTGGTTGGCCTTGAACTCTGCACGGTTACACAACATGCCAATACGGGCGAGGGCCATCCAGCTTGGGTCGTTACGCGAGTACACGGCATCTGAGGGGTTAAGGTTGAGTTATGTTGATATAATGAAAAACAATTTGATCCGTTGGAATAAGGAATGACAATTTATTCATAATGAATATTAAAAGCCCCTGGTCCAGGAAAAAGTACTGAAAAGCTTCCTTTTTGAAACATTTCATAAAACAAAATTTTGCTAGAATTCACAGTCAGATTACCTTCATTACCAAAAAATTTTGTTTCTTTCATTTTAATCTCTAAAAGTGACCTATACTGATGAATTGGGTTACAGCCATACATAACCAAGAACTAGTATGAAGTCACCAGACCATTTTTCTCTGCACTTGAAAGCTTAGTGAACCTGAGTATCCCACTTTTAGAAAGCTGAAAGGTTAATTTTTTTTCTTAAGATGTGCAATACCAAAAGAAGCAAACCCGCCAGTAGAACTCATAAGCTTATAAGAGTTAATGTCTTAACTGCACTGCCCAAAATATTAGCCGCTTACTGGACTGATCCTCGCTTGTGTCCGCCTCTACAATGCGGCCGTCGAACCACATGTGGGCCACTGTCATTCTATTCTGGGTGAGAGTTCCAGTCTTATCAGAGCAGATGGTAGAGGTTGAGCCAAGCGTCTCCACAGCTTCCAAGTTCTTCACCAGGCAGTTCTTCTTGGCCATGCGCTTGGCAGTCAGGGTCAGGCAGACCTGGAGGACAGAACATAGCAGCACTTGATCAGAGCCTTAGAAAATGTATTGAAGTTTTAGAAAAGAATCCCCTAACTAATGATTTCTTGGAAAAATGTTGAAAGCCTTCAGCTTTAATTCAAAAGCTGCCTACAGTATTAACTACTGATACCATGCCACAACTCAAAATTGAACACTATGGATAAGGCAAAAGTTGAATTAAAGGTAATTTGATTGTTTAAAAAAAACCACAAAACAAATGTTTCATTGATCTTGGTGGAGGAAGAGTTCTTGAACAACCTTGAATTTCATTTTCAACAGTGTAATATCTTGACTTACAGTGACAGTAGCAAGAAGACCCTCAGGGACGTTGGCCACAATGATACCAATGAGGAAGATGACAGCTTCAAGCCAATGGTAGCCCAGGATGAAGGCAATGATGAAGAAAGTCACACCGAGGAAAACAGCCACAGCGGTGATGATATGGATAAAATGGGCAATCTCCTTAGCAATGGGGGTTTCTCCGACTTCAAGACCTGAGGCCAGGTTAGCAATACGTCCCATAACAGAGTCATCTCCAGTCTTCACAACAACACCACGGCAGGTACCTGGCAGTTCAAGGAGAATTTGTCACACTCTGTTCCTCATGTTTTATTTTTAGATCGGTATGAGGTAGAATCAATCATAAAAGGTACTTAAAACTGTTGCAATGCTTAGATGCCCATCTTAAAAGTTCCCCTGACCTTAATTATTTCCAGGACATGTCAGAATAGCTTGAGGTTTAAAGCCATAGTGATTTTCTGGACACAAAAAAGACTCAAACTTGTATTTTCTTCCTACTTTTAATATGAAATCAATTATGGTAACCAAGGCAGTTATTAGGCTGATAGTGATCCAGCATTTTACAAAACTGGATAAATTTAGGGAGCAACTTTCCTCTGCTATTACAGATCTTACACTACTCAGAATTTTTCATATTTCTCAATACTTCCACACTCCTATATCTCTTAATTGGTCCTCAGCTCTGCAAGTACTGCACAAGGGCACAAGACATAAAAATTTCCATGTGAAATGCAGGCTCACCTTCAACAGCATTGGTAGAGAAGAAAGCCAAGTTCCTTGTTTCCAGGGGGTTCTCATGTGTGAATTCTGCAGTCCTGGTTTGTGGTTCAGACTCACCAGTGAGGGATGAGTTGTCCACCTGCAACACAACACAGAGAGATACAATTTGAAAACCATTCATCTAAGAAATCAAGAAAGTTGAAGAACATTATAATTCAAGGATTCTTGCAGAGGTAAACACCTATCTACATTCAAACATGCTACAAAGGACATTCAAACAATGCTTGAAAATTTGCAAGAATTTTAGTTTTACTAGGATTATAAATTTTGTATGGAAAAAAAAATATGTCAGAAAAAATGTAAAAGAATTTATGAAGAGATAAGCGAGTTCAAAGTAATTAAGAAATGTATAGTTTGATGACGAACTTTAATTTCAAAATCAAACAATTATTGCAACGGAAGAAAAGAAATTAGATTTTACCTTAAATCCATGCGCAGATATAACACGGATATCTGCTGGAACTCTGTCTCCAAACTTGACCTCTACAATGTCACCAAGCACAAGTTCTTCAGCGTGGACACTGGACTGCTGCCCTCCGCGAACGACTATAGCAAACTGAGGACACAGAGATGGACATGTATACACATATATAGTGTGTGTGTATTACATCAATTGTCTAGTTCACTTGAGAAAAGCATTCTATGACTAGCATGTAGTGTGGTAAGAAAAATGTATATTTCAATGCCTTACTATGGAAGAAATTGCAGAGGATTTTCATTCATTTCAACTTTATTAAATTTTTCAGTTTCTTTCTAGAATGGTAAAAAAAAAAAATTATAGACTATCATATTACAGTTTGAAACACCACACTTCTGACCCACCACAGCTGGTTTGAGTCATACTTTTTAACAGAAACTTGCATCAATGTGTGAAAACTGAAATCAGAAAATTCTTTCTTTAAACGAAATTAATTTGAGATCCTATAAAGTTCCATCAATCACAAAATCATTTAAACATTTTCAAGAGTCTCACTCACCTGAGGTACCATGTTTTTGAAGGAATCCATGATACGTGAACTTTTAGCCTCTTGGTAGTAGGAGAAGCAACCAGTGACGACCACGACACCAGTCAACACGATGCCGAGGTACAACTGGACACAACCGTGCAAGAAAGAGGAAGAGAGGTGAAAAAAAAGACTCTTTTACTTATTCATAGCATGATATAATCTGCAGCCTTTACAAATGATTTTTTTTGCTTCTTTAAAACTTTTCACTACAATAGGAGATTACAAATAGAATTTCCACGCAGAAGATCTATTTTACAATCTAAGAAATGATCTTTGTGTAGACAGAAGCTTGACTGTCTTCGTCTCAGACTCACATTATCGCCTGGAGGGTTCTCATCCTGACTGGCTTGGATGGAGTAGGCAATGTAACACAAAACGGCCCCAATCCACAGCAACAGGGAGAAGCCAGTGAAGAGCACCTTACAGAATTTGACCCATTCTGGGGTTGTCTTGGGTGGGGTCAGCTGATTTGGCCCATCTCGCTCCAGGATCTCCTTGGCTTTGGCCGGAGTGTGACCCTGAGGAGGCAGCGAATGTTTCAGTAATACTGCAGTTGCCATTCATGATTTGTTCTCAACGTTCTGTTTGATTTGTATTAGGTTCAAACTGGCATGATGGTAAGCTTTTACATCATCAATCTTACCCAATAAATAGAAATATGCAGATAAAACTGTTTTATCTGTAAAATTAAACTAAACCATCAAAACAAACCGATTAAAAAAAAAAAAAACCCAGAGAAGTAACAAGAAAAAAAAAACCTCTGCAGTGAGCAAAGAGAATAAAAAGAGAAATTACAAAATAAGATGACTAAAGTATTGGACTACATTGAAGAAAGAATCAAGAAAGTAAAGAAACAATGTCAAATTTTGTTCTGCCGTTAGTGAATTGACCAGTTTTGCCTAATGGGCTCAATATGTGAAGTAGCTGTGCAGGGCCCTAAAACCAAATAACAAAGTCTGAGCTTGAGAAAAGCAAAATCAAACTGTGATAAAATTTGAAAAGCTACAAGCAACTTTCTAGAGATGTCTGCCACATAATTGACGCATTTGTTTCCCAGATGCCATGCTGTTCGATTGTTAACGAGGACTCACGTTGGTCGGGTCTGTGCCCAGCCTGTCGTACAGCTCCTCAATGGGGATCTTGTGCTCGTCCATGTCGAGCTCCTGCTTGAGATCGTCCAGCTCATCCTCCTTCTTTCCCTTTTTCCCCTTTTTCTTCTTGTCATCACCAGATGGGGTGACAGCGTACCGGTAGCTCTCGGCCCGGCCGCCCTGGCAAACAAAGCAAAGCAGAAAACAAATATGAAATCTTGGCAATCAATGAGAGAGAAAATTAATTTTGAAAATTGTGATGGCTTAATGCAATTATCTCGTTCAATTAGAGTTAATATGCATTAATGCAATAGTGAAAAAAATAAGAGGGATAAAGAGGTGGCTGGCCCCCCCAAAAATCACCCCCTGAAATTGTATAAACACAATGAGAAGAGTAGTTACATCAAATAAACCTGTGGGCTTTGGTGTATGACTGACACACTTACTCATTTAGACCGGCAAGCCATTCATGTAAAACAGTTTTGATAAAATGGGTCTGACATGGAAATTTGACCAACTGTTATCATGATAAATGAACTGGTAAACGTGGTGTGAAGTTCATTATAATCCTGTGACAGCAATATCACAGACACACTGGTCTTCCTGCGTCACACTATCCTAAGGACATTTTCGTTTTACTGCTATTTCGCATTCCATCAATATTACCATAAAAGTACAAGAGAGTCATAAGATCAGAATACCATGCAACCATTTTGTTTCACGTTTATCCCCTGAGAGAAAACTGGTTTCGAAACTAATCACAAAAAAAGCCTAAAAGATAAGGTTCAAACGGAAATCTTTGCAAGTTATGGAATTGTTACATACTTTCTTCAATTGATTTTTTTCCACTTTATTGTCTTTTTTAAGTGTGAAAGCTTAAATTTCAACATTGGCATATTAAATTTCCTAGAAGTGTCAATAGTTCTTTTATCCATAAAAATTATTTTATTTCTGAGCTATGTATTGATATATTGTAGAAAAAGATGCTTTTGCGCAAAGGATTAATTCTTTTTTTTTTCAGATTCCATTTACCTCTATCACTTAACCTCACACCTTGGACATCCGTCTGAGCCGCATTAGTTACAACATGCAGGTTCTCAATCTGATCACATATTAACCTGTTATTGCTGGATACCAGAATTGAAAGTTGCAGCAATGACAAGGAAAAAGTTATGATCCAAGTTATAAATTCCTATTTGGGAATGATTAATCCCTCAAAAAAGAAAATCAGAAGGGCGAAGGGATGGAGACACAATAAAAGCACCAATGACAAAATGATTTCCAGTTCGTACACACAGAACTATTTAATACGACTAGTGAGCCACTGACTAGGTCTAGACTTTTGTCTTTGAAAATGATAAAGAATAAAAAGATCACCTTCATGGCACATACCACAAATCAGATAAGGAAAGCCACAAGAGATAAGACTTAAATTGTATGCTTAAAAAGTATTTCCTAAATTAGAAATTGTAAAGAGGAAAAAAAAAAACTATACTTTCAGAGAGTGATTGACAATTGAAGTAAGTATAAAAGAAGATGGGAAACAAAAAACAAAACAAAAAATATTATTTTTAACCACTTTCCCCAAGGAGGTTTACATTTGTTGGAATTTGTTGGTCACCTCTTCTCACGACTGTCACTCAAAAGGTTTATTATTATAAATATTATATATTCTTTTCTAGCAGAACTATCCAAGGTTTGCAGGATAATAAATCCGTGCTATTAAAACGATTTCTAATGAAGACTAAGTCTAAAATATTTTTCACCTTCCACACTTTTTAAGGAATTTCGCTTATTATAAGTTGTGTACGAGGGGTGACCCAATATAATATGCTTGTTGGAGAGACCAGGAGAACATTAACTTAGAACTGCTGCTGCAATGATATCTATCAAAATAATTTTCCTTACTTTTTTTCTAATCTTGATAGGTAGCAAGTTTCCAGACTTCACACAGTTTTCTCTCCTGTTTAACTATTAGGTCATAGTTATATCTATTGCGAAAGCTTTATCTGCGTTTTGGTTCCAAAACAAACTTGATCTTTGACCCACAGAATAAAAGAAATCGCGACACCAACAAAAACAACGAAAGCTTCAGAAACCGATTTAAAAAAAAAAAAGGGGGGGGGGGCGGATTGTTAACGCTCTCATCTCCCCTAAAACTTCCCGCAAAAGTGTATGTTGTGTGATTACATGAAACAACCCTGGGAGGAAGCCCCCCCCCACCTGTAGAGCCATCGAGCATGGCCTACTGGGTCAGCAGAGGACTCCCCAAAGTCAAGGAGTACACACGGCCCGGGCCGCTAGGACCCACAGTAGCGTGACCAGGGACAAACAGGTTGACATACTTTGGGTCTCGCCCCCCGCTGTCTCAGTGCCGTTGAGGTTTATCGGATCTGAGACAGTAGGCCTAACTATCCATGATGTTAGTTCTTGGGAAATTCCCTCGAATCCGAAGTTGGCGTAAATTTAGACATCAACAGAGAGCGGAATTTACTTTCATATCGATAACAGTCGATCGATACTTTTTTTTTTTTAAACGGACCAATCTACAGGTAGACCTCAATTACTGTCAGTTCTATCAAGCATCGGCGTCGGTTTCCACTATTTTCCCCTTTCTAACTTTTGGCCCCTGTTAAGTGCTCATCAAATGACATATTGTAGGGAGTTGTCGGAGGGAAAAAAGGGGAAAAGGCGAGAAATTTCCCAACAACTAACATCATGGATAGATACTGTCTCAGAAAAGAAATTGTGTGTGTGTGTGTGGGGGGGTGTAAACCTAAAGATGAAAAAAATAAATAAATAAAATTGGAGGCTTTGTCATGCAAAAGAAAACATGCCCTGTTTCCTGTTTTTTGCTTTTTTTTCCATCGACCAAATAAAGGTGTACTGCTCAACCAATCTCTCCTCCGCTGGCCCTACCTAGCACTGTAGCAGTCTAGATCCTGGGTACTAAGAGTAAGACAGAGGCCTGGATTATCTACCTAGGTAACTATACTGCTCAACCAATCTCTCCTCCGCTGGCCCTACCTAGCACTGTAGCAGTCTAGATCCTGGGTACTAAGAGTAAGACAGAGGCCTGGATTATCTACCTAGGTAACTATACTGCTCAACCAATCTCTCCTCCGCTGGCCCTACCTAGCACTGTAGCAGTCCTGGGTACTAAGAGTAAGACAGAGGCCTGGATTATCTACCTAGGTAACTATACTGCTCAACCAATCTCTCCTCCGCTGGCCCTACCTAGCACTGTAGCAGTCTAGATCCTGGGTACTAAGAGTAAGACAGAGGCCTGGATTATCTACCTAGGTAACTATACTGCTCAACCAATCTCTCCTCCGCTGGCCCTACCTAGCACTGTAGCAGTCCTGGGTACTAAGAGTAAGACAGAGGCCTGGATTATCTACCTAGGTAACTATACTGCTCAACCAATCTCTCCTCCGCTGGCCCTACCTAGCACTGTAGCAGTCTAGATCCTGGGTACTAAGAGTAAGACAGAGGCCTGGATTATCTACCCAGGTAACTATATTGCTCAACCAATGTCTCCTCCGCTGGCCCTACCTAGCACTGTAGCAGTCTAGATCCTGGGTACTAAGAGTAAGACAGAGGCCTGGATTATCTACCTAGGTAACTATACTGCTCAACCAATCTCTCCTCCGCTGGCCCTACCTAGCACTGTAGCAGTCTAGATCCTGGGTACTAAGAGTAAGACAGAGGCCTGGATTATCTACCTAGGTAACTATACTGCTCAACCAATCTCTCCTCCGCTGGCCCTACCTAGCACTGTAGCAGTCTAGATCCTGGGTACTAAGAGTAAGACAGAGGCCTGGATTATCTACCTAGGTAACTATACTGCTCAACCAATCTCTCCTCCGCTGGCCCTACCTAGCACTGTAGCAGTCTAGATCCTGGGTACTAAGAGTAAGACAGAGGCCTGGATTATCTACCTAGGTAACTATGCTGCTCAACAGAATTTTGAGAATTAAGTTATCAGGCAGTGTGTTCTTGCGCAACACACGTGCTCATCTTATTAATGTGTCTCACTCCATTCATTGACTTTTTACAACATTCCACAGCGATTACAACAAATATTTCAAAATCGCCGTTAAGAATGATAAGGGGTCGCTCACTAATTGTGAATTAATTCTCTCAATTTTCAAACACTGCTATCAGAGAGTGAGTTGGGATGTAGTTGGAGCGAACGGTTCAGTATTATTGTGGTTTTAATAAGAAATATCATTAAGATCATCATGTTGATGCTGACTACATCTGAAGATGGTGACCCCCGGCGCTGACAGATCAGGGTTACACGAGTATCCTACTGTACCACCGGTTATCTGGAGTGACCCCTTCTTTCCCCGTCTTACAAAGTTACAGATTACATACAAGGCTATTAGAGGAAGAAGGATATAGTCGCCAAGAAACAAGAAAGGAAGAAAACAGGACGGGGAAAAGGAGGGCTGAATTAGTTTTTTTTTTTTTAAAGGAAAAAAAGCGACAGTGCTCGTTGTTTCGTTTTCCTCAACGTTCTGCACTAGTACTATAGTGCCACAAGAGGCTCGGGTTGGACTACCATCACCATCCACCATGAAGGGCGAATCAATGTTCCCAGTCTCAGCCTCGATCTAAACCCAGAAGCCCCCAGCGCCCTAATCATGAAGGTCAACTCAAGGGCAAGATACACAGACAGCACTGAACTAGCCCTACATTTATTATCATTAATTAAAAGCACACCTGTTTGCTCGAGTTCACATCGTTATTGACTCTGACAATAACAATATACCGACCCAAGACTTGCGCACCGACTTTTACTGGTGCGACATTAAATATTCAGATTTGTTTACAACAAGGAAAACCTGTGGACTGCGATAATGAACTAAAATGCGTGTTAAGTTCATTTTTACTTTTGTCATTTTTGCACAATGCGTATAACCCAGATAACAGTTTAGTGTTCTTATATTTCCACTCATGTCTTTAGTTCCCGTAAAGTGTATGGAGCCACGGAAGGAAACCAGATCGCATTCGGTAGAGGACAGAGCCATTGTGTAAATATACAATTTAGAGAGAGGGAGCGAGGGTCTAGCGTGCTTGGGCGGTGAATTATTGCTGACAGGAAAGAAGCAAGACAGAAAGTGTCGCTGACACTCTCTGACACAATTAGAAACTCTTCCCAGGCCTCGGGCGACATGTGATTGTGACCTCTGAATAAGTCGCAGAGGTCACCCAAGCGTAGGCTCTCCTTGCATCCTGAACGCATCACGTGTCAGATACAAGATCCAGCAGCACTGAACAGTAGAGGGCCTGGGCGTGACACACAGAGCGACACAGCATCGACAGACACACACAACTAATGTCTAGCACCGTGTGGACGGGTTTCTCAAGTGTCCTTGTAAACGACCTTCTCTTCTTGCAGGTTGTCTCAGCGTGGCACACGGACCAGGCAATAAACAGACGACAACGAAATGGAACTGAAAAATTTTTGAAGTGAAAACGGCAAAACCCGGCAGAAGTTTCTGGACTTTCAAAATAAAAACAGATTCCCCCCCCCCCCCCTTTTTTTTTTCCACAATCAAAACAACCAGTTTGTACATTACATAATTCTCCCGAACTTGCATTACATGACTTTCACAAACCATTACAATCAAAAGCCGAGCCTTCACATTTTGCTACGGTATGCAGTTGGGATGTTGATCGCCGAGACATGATTTAGACTATAACTGAACAACTAAGAACAGCTGTTTCAACCTCACGTCTACCAACGATGTTTTTCATGTGCTCTTAGTCATGTTGCTGCACTGAAACCACAATTGTAGGTGCGAAACTTCAAAGAATTTTTCAACATATGAGAGTGGGGAAAAACGTTCCAATTCTTGACGATTTTATAAATGTCGGCTACATCCTCTGTTCTAAATGACATGCCATTCAATAGCGATGGATGGCAGAGTATCTTAAAAGAAAAAAAATCCGGAAAGACACCAGAAGCAATTTTAAAATCAAGAATCGTGTGGCATTCTTAAAGATCAAATGCAGGGTAACAAATACTATTAAGCACCGAATGTGCAAAAAATGTGAGCAAAAGATGTATTTATATCCAATACAGCAGCTGGTGAGAGGAAATCCTCTTGCTATCAGTTGAGATGTAATACATGTGTGTGCGTGAAGGAATAGGTGTCAGCTCAGTCAAGTTGTTT
This sequence comes from Elysia crispata, assembly GCA_033675545.1. Classification (NCBI taxonomy): domain Eukaryota; kingdom Metazoa; phylum Mollusca; class Gastropoda; family Plakobranchidae; genus Elysia; species Elysia crispata. The sequence continues at coordinate 160,077 of JAWDGP010000667.1, forward strand.
ACTTGATGTTTTGCAAACTCCAAGCTGTTTACTTGATGTTTTGCTAACTCCAAGCTGTTTACTTGATGTTTTGCAAACTCCAAGCTGTTTACTTGATGTTTTGCAAACTCCAAGCTGTTTACTTGATGTTTTGCAAACTCCAAGCTGTTTACTTGTTTTGCTAACTCCAAGCTGTTTACTTGATGTTTTGCTAACCTTCTCCTCAGTGCTGAGTGGTATAAACCAGAACTGCTATTCACACATTCAGGCCTGTAAGGCATAGAAAGCCTGAAAATCTTTTTACCTTTTTCTTTTCAGTTTGACTAGGCTCCTGTGACACCTAACATAAAGGTCAATCACTATTAAACTATATGTGCCCAGTGGTTGGTCAGCGAGTGAATGACCTCTACTGATCTACTGGCCCAGACAACCAAGCCCTGTGGCTGTACATCACCTTCTGGTCAGTGATGTTCTCAATGGATAGGACGATATTAACGACCCCTAACTCAGGATTTATGGTAGAAATACCCTTCATGCTTTGTTGAGTTTGCCTCCATGTCTGATGTGTGGGTGTTTGTTGATATAATTATTTCGCCATCTGACTGCATGTCATAAGGGCGAAACCCCACTACAATAATTTTGATGCAGATAGAGTACAGCAAAACATTGAGAACGAGAGAAAAATATTACAAATGTATATTATGCTTTAAATGAAATGCATGCAAGCCAAAATGATTCCTTCACTTTTAGCATAACCAGAGGATTTTATTAGTATTTATGCCCTTGATAACCAGATAAGACTCTGAAGATATCAAATGACAAACCCTCACAGATCAACATATTGTATTACAAAATAAAGGCAAAGACTAAGAGAGGCAGACAAATCTTGAAAGTAAAATTTTCAATTTTTTAAAATTAAATGTGAAGAAATTAATTATCCAACTCAGGAAATTTTCCCAACAGGACGTGGAAAACAAAATGCTTCTCTTTCAATGGTTCCTCTATGTATAAAGCAAGCAACTCATCATGTGTTTTGATGATAATAAAACATATTTTAAACATGTCTGGTAACAGACGTGAAACGTGAGAGTATCTTATGAATATCTAATTCTATGATAATAAAAAATGGTGGGAGATGTTTTCAGCATGAGTGATTCCCCTTTAACTTTTCAACCGTTGCTTTGCTGATGTCGGGTGCATGAGTATTTTGACTCACAAATCCTGAAGAGTCTCAATTTATTTTCACACTAACTACTCTTACTCACTAACTATGCGGTCCTCATTCACCACCGGGAGAGAGAGAAAGGAGAAGTAACAATAGACAGAAGGCAATAGAGATAAAGTGGAGGGAAGAATGGGGGGGGACAAAAGACAAGAGAAAGAGAGGAGAAGATAACAAAAATATCATCTAAAAGCATCAACATCCTCAACACTAACTGTTAGTTATGCCAAGGATTTTGTAACAGCAACCAAATCTTCATGTTCTAACACAAAATACGGATGAAGGTCACTTGTTTCAGCTCAGTGATATAGGATACATTTTTAAGCCTCCAGACATGCCCTAAGTATCTGAAAGATTGAGATATTAAAAAGGAAAAAAAAGAACAAAAAAAACCCCAAAAAAACAGAACTTCAGACAAGGTGTCGAGTTATCAATTTCAGCAAAGGTTGATTTCTTGGAAAAAAGTATACAATGCTTGCCTGCCACACATAGAGAGTATTTGACATTGAAAGGTCAAAATTTTAAAGGGGTAAAAATAATGAAATGTGTATTGATTTGCTTTCAGGAATAGAAATCATGAAGACATAACACAAACTGTACTAAGGTGTAGAAAAAAAAAATGAGGAGAGAAACTCAGAAGGAGGGGCTAGTTTGGTCATTAAGGAATGCTATACAATGGATAGAGAGAGAGAGAGAGAGAGAGAGAGAGAGAGAGAGAGAGAGAGAGAGAGAGAGAGAGAGAGAGAGAGAGAGAGAGAGAGAGAGAGAGAGAGAGAGACAGGGGGCGGAATAGTTTATAAAGTCCGGAGATGAAATCAGTTCATTAAACTCAGGCTTGCGAAAACAAAAAACAAACCTCTCCCAAGATCAGCCAGATTCAATTTTAAATACTGCATTTTACAAAGTATCTGAATCGAGGGCAAAAAAAATTATCTTTGGTAGTCAATTTTTTTCCCTTTTAACACAGGTTTGATCAAGTTTCTTTTTAAGAAACCGCACCCTCAGCAAACATTTCAACTTGCTGGCTATTTTAAACAGGGAAATGATGTGAATGGTATGCTGGAATTTGTAACCATGTAATTTCAAGTCCAAAGACAAGTTCGCCTACAGTGACCAAGAATAAATACAGTCATACGAATTTTAACGAGCCCACTGATAGTGATAGTAGATGTTAAAAAAATTAGTGATTCCAGATAAAATTATAAGAATTGAAAAACTCAGCCAAGACAAGATTGGTAAAAATCAATTCTTTTCAGTGAAGGGAAACTAAACATGACTGAGGATTGGTCACTTATGAAATTATAATACAGAAATGTGAAAAACATGAGAGAAACAGAACTAACTATTATCCTCTTTGCTGTGATAGAATGGTGACAATGAATCTCTGCAAATTAAAAATAACTTGTTTAATGCGGAATCTTTCTAATTCCATTAAAAAATCCTCATAAAAAAACGGATTATCAGTGAGTATGTGCTGTGCTTTAGGTAAATATCTGGAGATTATTTTGAAGAAAGTTTGGATCAGATTAATGAAAGATGAAAATTAATTTTTGAAATGGACCTGCACTGCAGAGCAAAGCATGATAACGACAGTTGCATTAATTTAATACTTGTACATCTGTCCACCCATTTAGCTTTTTAAAATACGTCAGATTTTTTTTTAGACAATTTAAGCTTGGATTCCCACTGGACACATCTCCTGTTTACTCTGAAATGTTAGGAAACATTGCTCAATTGCACTAGATCCTCTAAATACAAATAGCGTCCTCAAGAAGCCTCATTGGCATCTCAGCGTTGGCCAGATGGGTATAGCAGTATCGTTAATTAAAGAAGATCTTACGGATTCAATAATAGATTCTAAATTTTTGTTGGAAAAGTAGAAAAAAATCGAGAAATTTACGAGACAATATGAGCTCTGCTTCAGAGAATTTATATCTGTTCCACTCATTCTTCAACTTGTTTTGATTCAGGATATTTGGAAGCCAGGCAGTTTAAACTTAGTCTTGGGTCTCAAACTGATTATCAAGGGGAAAGGTTGGTGCCAAGACAAAAGGAGAGCTGGGGTTTTTGGAAAATTGTGGAACTGCTACTAGAATCTAGATTAGATCTGCATCTAGATCTAGATCTAGATTTCTAGACGAGGTCTATCATTCTATGTCAAGTAACCTAGAAAAACAGGATCTAGAGATCAAGATGTATAATTTGAAGAAACCTATTGATTTCTGAAATACAAAAAAAAATTCAAGAAACACATCATAATATTTGGCATTTCTTTTCACAAAACTGGGAGACTGGAATAGTGAAAATCATAAGAAAAAAAAAGTCTACCAGGTCAGGTCTAGCTCAGCATGCGACAACCTCTACCGTGTCCTCTAACTGGCCCCTAACAGTAAGCCTCATGAATATTCATGAGCGAGATGCGATGGCAGCATTCCGCTCTTTGAGAAGTTAATTCTCGAAATTTCTGACTCCACCAAGGCTATGGATTGAACAAAACGCAGCTAAATTACATTGAAATATTTCTTGAAAACTTGGAAAATTTTGTAGATGTTTGAACCATTGGAAAAAGCCAATATTCGAGGGTGGTTTACCGGTAAGCTGATGCGGAAATGCGCCTTCAAGGGCTGGAACACTGGAGGTCATAGGTGTTGACGGTGAAAATAGCAACGTTGAAGCCTAAAATTTACAATTCAACACAATCTCAACAAAGTAAAACAGCTAAATAAAACTCCGAGAACATGTGAAACACTCCAAGAGTCCGATAAACTTCTGTAAAAACCCTCGTAAAAGTCTCGCTTACCTGCTTGTTCACTTTACTCGACGCCATCACGACTGTGTTGTAGCGCTAGAGGGCGCTTCGGTAGATATCAGAAAAGCTTGTCAGTCAAGTGACGTCATCTGCACAACCCCAGCACAGACGCACGCTATAGCGATGTGTGTCAAGGAAATCTGTAATGACATCATAAGCAAGGAGATTTTGAACTTTACGTTGTTTTTATACTTAGACACATTTGACCGAGTTCCATTAAACGACATGAATCTCTCTTGTTTGCATCAAGAGAGGGCGAAGACGAAAGAGAGAGGAAAGAGAAACAAGGCAGCTGGTCTTGAGGGATTGCGAAATGAAGTCGTGTGAACACACATGCTTACGGATATTTTACACGAACACACACATCAACTCTATAAATAAACAATGCTGTGGAAAAATACGGCGCAGCATGGTTATTCTGTCCTAATTTTGATCTATTTTATTATTGCAAAGCTTCTAGATCTAAGATGAAATTCCTATACATGGCACAGCACGGAGAGAATTTGCTTTTTAAAGCAAGGAGAAAAATGGCATGCACAAACTGAGGACAAAACAATCTAGGCCCATAACACATGTAGACATGTGTTGTTTTATGCCGGTGTTTTTATATCAGTTGGTGATGTCCAAAATAGACTTGTGCGAGAATACAATAAATGAAAAACAATAGTTATTTCGATTTTGTTTTGTCTTTTAATCGATTGTCCATTGTGACCTTTCATGGTAAAGAGCAAGCAATTTTTGGTTTTGTTTTTCCCTTTTTTTTTGTCTTTTTTAGGAATTCTTATTGTTTATTTTTACATTCACCATCATTACCACCACCACCACCACCACCATTATCATCTTAATCATTGTCATTACCACCTTCATCATTATCTTTATGTTACCACCATCATCATCATTATTATTATTTACAA
>JAWDGP010000667.1:170000-202273 GCA_033675545.1 Elysia crispata
TTGATTGCCTTACTATTTATTCTCTTTCCGTTAGTATTTATGTTTTGTTTGTTGTTTCTGAACTTCAAGTTAAGCGGAGATGAGGGTCTTCACATAGAACAGAATTCATATAGATCTATCTTGATGGTTGATTCCCTTTCATACACACACTCTCTCTCTCTCTCTCTCTCTCTCTCTCTCTCTCTCTCTCTCTCTCTCTCTCTCATTTAGTCTACAACTAATTTAAAAGTACGTGACCCAAAGCTTTCATCATGAAGAGAGGTTCAAATAGCAAACCGAGACTACTGACTGCAAGAATCAGGGAAACTTTAATGATCTTTATATAAAAAAGAATGTATTCGTTATGATTCGTGCTTTTCTTTTATATGATTAAAAAAAAAGCTCCGGTGCGCACAATCACGTTGGTTCTCTACACACGTTTGATGATGTTGTGCATGTGTCAATTCTGCTGGTGTGTGACGCGTCAATTTGTGTGTGATGATACTTGATGGTTTTTGTACACTTTATAATAATCTTGACACTATCCTGATCTGTCTGTCTTTTTCTCTTTCTGTCTCTGTCTGGCTCTGTCTGTCAGTCTGCGTCTCTATCTTTCTCTCTCTCTCTCTCACTGTCTTTCTTTCTCTCTCTGTCTCTCTCTCTCTCTGTCTCTGCCTCTCTCTCTCTCTCTGATTCTGTTTCTCTCTCTTTCTCTGTCTCTGTTTCTCTGAGAGAGAGAGAGAGAGAGAGAGAGAGAAAGGCAGAAAGAGAGTGAGAGAGGTTGGGGAGAGAGAGAGAGAGGCAGAGAGAGAGAGAGGTTGGGGAGAGAGAGAGAGGGAGAGAGAGGTTGGGGAGAGAGAGAGGGAGAGAGAGAGAGAGAGAGAGAGAGAGAGAGAGAGAGAGAGACAGATAGACAGACAGACAGACAGAGAGAGAGAGTGAGAGAGTTAATATATTTCTTTTATCCCTTTCAATTTATTTTTTCTCTTCCGTCATAAAGTATTAATTTAGAAGTAGATCTAGTAGTATCACATTTCTTGCGTAGGTTTTAGACCAGAATCCTTTTATTTTTATTTTTTTTTTCTTCTTAACTTGCCCTTAATTTCAATATAAACGGAATTAAGAGGGAGTGGTGTAAAAACGCTTTAATCGTTGTGTTGTGTAGTCTAGAAGCTTACCCTGTTGATGTCATTACTTATAAAAAAAAACCAACCAACAAATAAAAAAAGCAACCCCCCCAAACAAAAAAAAAACAACAAAAAAACAAAAAAACAAAACACACACACACACACACACACACACAAAGCGCCCCCCCCAAAAAAAAAACAAAACAAAAAACCCCCCCCCAAAAAACAACAACCAAAAAAAAGCAACACATTGTCACGTCTACCCAGCTTTAAAGTCACAGGACTCGAGTCAAGAAACTGATTGCGTTTCTAATTCATGCCAAAGTGTGTCTGATGCTCCATGATGAGAGTAAGTAACCGGGTATTAATTTTTCTTTTTTTAGTGTTCTAGATCCAATTGATCTCTACCTAGGTCTAAATCAATATTTGATTATCATTTACATCATACAGGTCGTTATCGTGACAGCTTAGATATAATTAATTCAGTGAAAGATGAATGCCGAGACCTGAGCCTTGGTCAAAGAGTAATCTGAGTTTAAACATATTTTCTCTCTATCCTCGGAAAAATATAATTACAGTAATAATAAAAATATCTATCCGTATTCCGCAACGGGTTATTAAGGGGCACAACTTTGAAAAGTCTAGTACATTCTTTTCTAACATCAGTATTCTCCCATTACACATGGTTTTCAGTTTTAAAACCATGATAATTATTAATAGACCTACCCTAGATATTCTTGGTGTAAGTCAGAGAGGACTGTCAGTTGATCATATTCATTTCCGAAAATCGCCGAATACTCTTTAGATCCACACCATTAACTGTTTTCAGTTTTGGTTTGCATCAAGTCCAGTCATATTTTTTGTTCATTATGACCATAGTTCTACCTAGAATCTCCATCTTGACCGAAATCTAAAACTTCACTCATGACTCCCATCCTTCCAAATTGTCAGAGAGAACCAACTGACTTTATATACGAGACCATTTTTTTTCCTTATGTTTAAATATAGATTACACGCTGTTTCAAGCCTGTTTAAGAGCTGCCACGTTCCACTCACTTAAAAAAGAAAAAAAAAACACAACAAAACACAAAAAATAAAATAATCCTTTGCACACAGAGTTTATTTCAGTCTTATATCATCAGTTGTTGGGTGCAGAAATCATGATGAACACAGTCTTTGCTTACAACCAAAAATTTCCTCAGTTCTCTCTCTCTTGCTCACATTACATACTTTGTCCACGAAAGACCCTTAGTCTGGCATTCTGGAAAATATACAATACAGTGCGTAACACATCACTAACATCTCTCTGGCATTGTGGAAAATATAAAATACAGTGCGTAACACATCACTAACATCTCTCTGGCATTGTGGAAAATATACAATACAGTAAGAAACACATCACTAACATCTCTCTGGCATTGTGAAAGGTGTACAATACAGTAAATAAAACACCACTTACATTTCTCTAGCATTGTGGAAAGTATAGAACACAGTGCATAATACATTTCCCTGGCATTGTGGAAAGTTTAGAAGTACAATTCATTTTAGATCGATTTATCTAGACCTATCTAAAACAACATACTACTTTAAAACTTTTTACAAATGAAATTGTAAATGTAGTAATGCTAACCCAAAAAAAAAACCAAACAAAATTCAACTGGGTTCTAAATTGGATTATAGCCCATTAAGACGGCCAGGTACTCGGTAAAAAAATTCCTCTGAAACAGATTGTCTAAATTTAAATCCAAGCAATAGCTAGCTGTTACTATGCATAAAAAAAGATCTATCTGCAATTATTAAGAAAAGGAAGGACATTTATTTCATGAGGCTCAAGCCACTACAGGCAGCACCTGTACTGAAACTTAGAATCAGCTACAAACAAGTCAGACATTTAGAACTGAGGCCATGTCAATCATAACCATTCATCACTGGGTTTGAAGGAATAACTACGTGATGGCTCCACTCAGCTTTTAGGACATAATGGTGCAAAAAAAGTACACACCACACATGTCACAGTGACAATAATAATAATAATAATAATAACAACAACAGTAAAATAATGTAGTACTATGAAATTGATAATGAAACTTATTGCGATCCTGTATCAATAATTAAAAAAACATTAATAAAAATGAAAACTAAAATAAAAATTTTTTCCCCTCTTTTGGGATAACTTTGGATTTGCTTCTGTTAGATATAGTTTGTCTACAACAAGCTAGTCATAAACTTTTATACAAATCAAACATGCTCTAAAGAAGTACAGCTGAAAAGATGGAAAAAAAAGAGGCAAAGCCCATCAGCTGAAAGCCTAAATTTTGATGCTGCCCTTTAGACCTCAAGTGTAGATTCCATTCTATCCCAGCAATCTCCTACCTTCTCAGAATTTATTGTAAATCAATGGCTTTTGAACCATCCAAATCTGACTCAAGTCTCAAGCAAGGCTTGTCATTAAGAGAGGAAGATTTTGGTCCTGTGAAAGCCTATTGTGACTAAAACAGTCAGACGTTAAATGTTAGAAATATATTCTCTGTCAGGCAGTTTTCTTTCCTGGTCTTCAAGTTCCAGACATCTACATATTAACAACAGCATGATAAACCAAAACCTTTTATGGGTTACGGTCATTTCTTTCTCATATTCTATGGCTTTACCCGTATAAAATGCACAATAGCATATTGCAATTACACACACATATTTAAATAATGTATAAGCGTTACACAATATTTCATATAGATACATCACAATGATATAATATAATATAAACTTTGAAATCCAAGTAAATACGTATAGCAGACAGAACATATGTGATACACATATGGTGTCCTAAATGAGCCTACAATAACAGCTGCCAAATCATACGTGGCACAGCAGATACAGGTGCAAGCAATTCCAGTACCAAACAATTCTTTATCGCACCAAAAAGAGTTCATCATCTTAAACTGATGACTGACCAGTTTATTTGATAAATCAAATACAAAGTCACTTCATGATACCAGGGATCAACACCTGATCAGGATCGAGGCGACAAAGCTTTGATCCATTCTGGAGGTCGGGGGTCACAATTCTTTATCTGATCATTTTAATACATACAGTTTGCAGAAGCAGGACAATAATAGTTTTAAAAAAAAATAGAGCAAAAAAATTTGTTGCTTAGCATAAAAGGTATGAGAAGGCTATCTCCACAAAATTCATAGTTCCAAAGCCATACTGAGCTACAGCTCATGTCTGAGCACAAAGTTTGCTTCACAAATATTCATAGCTCCAAAGTCATACTGAGCTACAGCTCATGTCTGAGCACAAAGTTTGCTTCACAAATATTCATAGCTCCAAAGCCATACTGAGCTACAGCTCATGTCTGAGCACAAAGTTTGCTTCACAAATATTCATAGTTCCAAAGTCATACTGAGCTACAGCTCATGTCTGAGCACAAAGTTTGCATTAAAAGCAGTAGCCATAAAGTTGGATGCTGAAAGACTTAAAGATAAGCAGATTGGTGGAGTATAAATAAATCTTTCTATGATGCTGATGTCGTATACATATACATATACAATAAAGCAATTCCACTCCCCATGTCCCAGTGAGATTGATTGATTGAGCTGGTCCCAATTTCTCTAAAGCGTTTAATTCTGTTTAAAATCATCTAAATGCACACCACTCATTCAGTCACTGATAAATTTTGATGCAACCAATGAGTTTCATGTGAGAGCAGGAATCTGTGAGAGATACCCTTGAACGAATTCATGAACAAGATACGACCTTGGAAGTTCATTAGAGAGCTGAAAACGTGAACCATGCTCTTAAATACTTAAAAATAAAGTTCAAAGAAGGTCTCCGGTTGGCATCTACATTAAGACATCTTGTTTGTGTGTTTTATGTATAGAAAAAGACTTTTGGTGGTTTAGAATAGGAACAAAAAGACTTTTGGAGGTTAAGAAAAGGACTTGCTGTAATAATCAACAACCATCCGAGGAGTAAAATCTCATTCAAAACTTAACATTATAGCTATTCAGATAACTAGTCTTTATGCAACCTTGTATTAGGACGCTTTATAAATTGGAGGAAACATTTTACCCGTTGTTACATTTATTGACATGTTTAACAGACTTTTTGAAAGTTTTAGTCAGTGCCGATTGATATGAAAACAGACACAGGAGAAAATTGAACAAATTAAATGCAGTGCTCAGCAATCTAGCAGAGTAGTTTAAGGATCAACAATTCTCCCTGACCCGCTCCTGGTATTGAACTGCTTGGTTCACAGTCCTGGACTTCAGCAGTCTAGCAGAGCAATTTGAACATCAATAATGCTACCTGACCCGCTCCTGGTATTGAACTGCTTGGTTCACAGTCCTGGACTTCAGCAGTCTAGCAGAGCAATTTGAACATCAATAATGCTACCTGACCTGCTCCTGGTATTGAACTGCTTGGTTCACAGTCCTGGACTTCAGCAGTCTAGCAGAGCAATTTGAACATCAATAATGCTACCTGACCCGCTCCTGATATTAAACTGTTTGGTTCACAGTCCTGGACTTTCTGTTGTTTCCCCCATGATCAATACCAATATACACATAACAAGCACTATAAAGCAGCAATATGTAACCATGTAGAATAAAAAGTTTTGTAAAAATAGCACCTTTTTGACACTGGTCATGTACATCAATGTTATTTTTAGCATTATAAAAAAAATAAAGAACAATAATTTGTTACGCAGGCATTTATGCTCATAATTTCTGTGATTTTGACCTGTGCTAAACAGCATCAGGACAAAAAAAAAAAAACAACACAAAAAATTGGCAGAATATTAATGTAAAACAAAAAGCAATGATAGACATTTTAATGTATTTAAAATGATAATAATCTTTACTCACAGCACAATGAAAATGATAAAGCCACACAACTCGTGTCTAGAATAGCATAGACCTGATTTTGAATGATCAAGGTTAGAAAGAAAAAATCAAACTTGTATTGATACAGGTACTTTGTAAACAAAAAACAAAACAAAACAAAAAGATTCTTGAACAATGTTTTACTGTTCCAAAATCTATCCTCAAGTCAATGTGGAATGATTCTGCCGTTTTATTTCATCATGAAATAGATTTCTTAGCAAGTACTTTCCAGATATAAAAGGTTAATCATCTTGTCATGAAATAGATTATAGAGACAGTTACCCTAGTAATAATAGTTGTTCACCCTGCTGAGAGGAATGGTTCATAGAATATTATGGTTCAATTTCATCAAAAAAAAGTTAGAGGAAGGATAATATGCCATAGAGCAAATAAAAAAAATCTGTTAGAATATATATATATATATATATATATATATATATATATATATATTCATACACACACACATAAATAAGTTGCTTTCTACCTCTAGCCCAACTAAAAAAAAATACATGAGTTTATCAAAGTTGGAACGAAAACAAATCCACTCAAGAACAGTGATAATATCAAGCACTTCAAGAAATGATTCCTATAACCCTGATAAAAGATGACGCATGCAACGGTCTATGAGAAACTTGGCCGGACATAAAGTTTTTGAAATAACGCTGATAAAAGAGGATGCATAAAACCATATATGATCAACTAAACTGAACTTAACATTTTTGCTAAAACCCTGCCAAGATCATCTCTATATTGAGGAACTAAATAAGATGTAAAAATTCTCATATTTACCTAATGAAAGAACCTCTGTAAAACAAACTTGACAAACTTGATAACAATAATTTTCGTATGAACCTGAAGAGAGAAAATCTTTTAGAAAAATCCTCAAGGTATTCAGGAAGGTTGAAAATAATTCACAGCCTCTAGCAAGAGATTCTTGAGGAACTTAGCTTGGCCTATCATTTTCTATATATAAACTAAAGACCTGTTGACAAAGTCTACTTGTATGCCTTGGAGAGAATTTACTTTGTCTATTGATGTATCAAGTCACACAAATAGAACAAGAAAGATTCTTGAATCACAGAAAACATTCAATGTAATGTCATATCTTCATTGATAAATTTGATTGGACACAAAAAAAACAAAACAACAAAATAATTTAAAAAATGCTGTTATTAGCAACAGAAGCACTGGTCAACGTATATATTTATGCTGCTGTCTCAAAATAAAAAAAACAAAACAAAATTCCATTTAAGATTAACTTCGATCACAGAGCATTGCTGAGATTAGCACAAGAACTAAACTCAGATGAATGGAGAATAAAGATCAAAAAGATAAATCAAAACATAGAAAGGTGCATATCTGAGCCATTTCGCAAACAATTTTCCAAGAAAATTAAAAAAAAGTTAACTGAGAGATAACTAGGAACAGAACACCAGATCTGGCAAAAATTATTTTCTACAAAAAAAAACAAAAAAAAACAGAAAAAAAAATGCGGAGCACTTTTTTTTTTAAAAGTTTGCAGAGGACAAAGATCAAAGAGCTCATCCACTTCTCTTTGTGTATTCTGATTCTACCTTGTAAGGTTTACAAGATTTGAGTACACTGAACAGCCCATTACTGCTGTATGTGGTTCTTCTCTTTACAACTCCTAATTAAATCATTACTGCTGTATGTGGTTCTTCTCTTTACAACTCCTAATTAAATCATTACTGCTTTCTGTGGTTCTTCTCTTTACAACTCCTAATTAAATCATTACTGCTTTCTGTGGTTCTTCTCTTTACAACTCCTAATTAAATCATTACTGCTGTATGTGGTTCTTCTCTTTACAACTCCTAATTAAATCATTACTGCTTTCTGTGGTTCTTCTCTTTACAACTCCTAATTAAATCATTACTGCTTTCTGTGGTTCTTCTCTTTACAACTCCTAATTAAATCATTACTGCTTTCTGTGGTTCTTCTCTTTACAACTCCTAATTAAATCATTACTGCTGTATGTGGTTCTTCTCTTTACAACTCCTAATTAAATCATTACTGCTTTCTGTGGTTCTTCTCTTTACAACTCCTAATTAAATCATTACTGCTGTATGTGGTTCTTCTCTTTACAACTCCTAATTAAATCATAACTGCTATATGTGGCTCTTCTCTTTACATCTCCTAATTAAATCATAACTGCTTTCTGTGGTTCTTCTCTTTACATCTCCTAATTAAATCATTACTGCTTTCTGTGGTTCTTCTCTTTACATCTCCTAATTAAATCATAACTGCTATATGTGGCTCTTCTCTTTACATCTCCTAATTAAATCATAACTGCTATATGTGGCTCTTCTCTCTACATCTCCTAATTAAATCATAACTGATGTCTATGGTTCTGCTCTCTACATCTCTTAATTAAATCATTACTTCTATATGTGGTTCTTCTCTCTATATCCCATACTTCCGTTACATCATTGCGGCTGACTGTGGTTCTCTCTATATCTCTCTACAGCTTACATAATTTTTTAGCTGGCCTACATATAAAAAGGATAAAAAAAAAGAAATATTATGGCCATTTGGCAAATGGTAAAAAATCCATTAAAAAAGCACACACACAAACACACAAATAAATTAGAAGCAACCAAGAATTCAAAAAAGAATAAGTAGATGAAACAGGTTTTGAGCCAAAAAAAAATATTTATAAGAAGTATAGTAAAGAAATTCACAAATCCATTAATCAAGAAAAAAACATTCTCTTTTTTTTTAAAACAGCAATCTGAATTGGAGACATACACTTATATCAGGTTTTCAAGTTGTTTTAATACTTTAATTTTGGCATAGAAAAGAGCATCACAGCCTCCCCTGAGATCAGTGTTCACCTGCCTTTTTAGAGAAGTCAGAGGTTGAGTGAAGGTTGCAGGAAAGAAACCAGAGAGAATACACCACAGGCTGCAAGTAGTGAACCTAAAGACAGCCTATCATTGAGGGTCTTTCTATTCAAAGGTTTGATCCCTCTCTGACAAATCGTCAGCATGAAAACAATCTTCATACGGTTAAAAAGAAAGACGTCTGTGAAATATTTTTTTTTACATTTATCGAGAAACAAAGACCAATCTTTACAGTAAAACAAAATTAAATATTGTGAGGTCACACTGAACTTCGAGACAAATAGAGGAGAATTAAGAAAATATGCCAGTTAGCTCAGGATCTGATTCTGACCTTATTTGTGTGTAAGCTCAGAGCTCAGGGGTCAGATTTTGGCTTATTATGTATTTTCACTGCATAATGTATGTCAATCAATTGTTAGGTTCTTGTCACAACCAGAGAGGCGATATCAAAATGCTTTACAGATATCAACCTTAGTTTCACAGATCACTTTGATAATTATTGTCAAAATTTTACAAACAGCATCTGTTACATTCTCAACAAATGCATTATTTTTTTTCTTCCTTACTGTACTTTTATTTGAATTGTCTTGTAGAATCACATCATTTGTGGTTTTCCACTTCAGTCATTAAACCGAGTCACTGAGCATGTCGCTAATCTTGCGGCCACAGAGATCAGCCGCTTGCCGGGCCTCCACACTCAAAAGGGCAAAGTTCAGGAAGCCGTGTGGAAGGTCGTCTACAAGGTTAAGCTCAACAGGAATTCCAAGGTCCCGCAGGCGTCGGGCAAACATGACTGAGTCATCCAGAAGTGGGTCCAGGTGGCAACCCTGAAGCGAACAGAGAGAGAGAGTTAAACAGCTGTACTTACTTGCTTTGAACGATCTAATTTTAGATGGAACTGCAAAAGTTATTATTTTGCACATCTCACACAATTTTTTTTGGCTTTTGTGCAAATCTTTAAAAATCAATCTGGGATAAAGATTATGAATTATAGCTGGATAAAAATGCTTTAAACGTAATGGTCTGTATGAATACACACCACAATGGAGACCCTGGTGAGCCCAAGTAGCATCTCGTCCGAGGCCATGAGAGGCGACATGTACGGGTTCTTCACAACTGCTGCTCGGCGTAACAGATGCAAGGGGCTGTGGCTGCTGAAGTTCTGTTGTTCAAAGTCTGAGGGTGACATGCCCGTCTGGGAAGGGGGAGAGATGGCGTGGATACGGTGATCAACCATATGGCATCATTTATCGATTTCTCCACATCAATTTTAACAGGAAGCGTGTATAAAGTGATCATTATGTTTATCTAAGATTCTACACACTCAATTTCTTTCAAAAAATCCAAAAGAACCGGTGATGACAAGCTTGGGCAACTGATTATTCTTCCTCTTTCAGTTTAGAGAAATTAAACATGGAAGAAAGATGATTAAACATGTTCCTTGACAATGAAACATATCATGATTGCCTCCCATGTCTGTCCCACAAGTACTAAGCTCTAACATTGATGCAGCAAAGTGAAAGCACTGTCACTCCTAGTTATTTCTAGTCTATTATTATTAATATTAACATTGATTTGCTTGATTCTATGATGGAATCAGAGCTATCACTGCTTGCATCAAAGAGAAAATGGAGGAAAGAAGCCCTGCAGAGGATATATTTGTTTCATAAGCGACAATAACACTATATAAACCTAAAATATTTGTTCTCATTACAAATATTAAAACAGCAATGCTTTTTCATGTGAGGCAATCTAACTATTATGTTGCTTTTTTTTATTGAAAAAAATTTCAACTGATACAAACGCTACCAAAAGTTACCTTGAGACCAGGAGGAATAGCTGGTGCAGACGACTCTGATCCTTTTTGCTTCCTGTTTATTGCGTCTTGCACCTTCTCAGGTTGAGGGGTCACAGGGCTCGGTGTCAGAACTGATGGGAGGAGTGTCGGTGTGGACCCACTCTTCTTTAACCCTTTGACCCCGACGCCCAATGGCCACACACGAAGCTGTCCACCGTTCTCTGTAGGGGTCAATGTCACCACTGGTTCCTCAGACAGCTGGACGTTAGGATCATCTGCAGCAGATGGGGAAGATTCCACCACAGGTAGAGTGGGAGCAGAGTTCTGCTGGGTCAAATTTGCCTGCACAGGCAGAGCTGAGGAACAAGGTGAGGTCTTCACACCTGTCTGTGCTGTGCTAGTTGGAGAACCAAGTGGAGAGGGTTGAGCGTCCGTGGCTGTGGGAGGTACAACTGACCTGCTGTGGTGGGCAATATTCAGAGAGGTCGGAGGAGAGCAGCGTTTCTGCTGGTATGACTGACCAGTCATAACATCTGTGTCTGGTTGAGGATTTGATGGTGATGTTAGGAGATTTGAATCCTGCTTGAAAACTGCTACTTCCTGTTGGTCTGACTGCTCTGAGCTACAACTGATGAACATATCTCTGTCTATGCTTTGAGGGTTGAGAGTTGTTCCAAATCTCTGATCCTGATGAAAAAAAGAATGTGACAAAAATGATGCTGAATAGAAACTCATCAGTTCCTTTCATTTAAGCGACTAAAACGGACACAAGAGCTTATAATTATATCAGAAATTTGACTTAGGTAGCAGTTCACAAAGAGAAAATGAGAACTTTGTTGCCAGGTAGAGAGCAGGCTACTCAAACTCTTTAGATGCAACTAAAACAAGCCTTTTGATAAGACCATAGACAAAGGGGTAGTGTAGAGTATAAAACTAACCATAGTGGATCTCTAGAATAGTTTTGAGTTATAAATAAATTCACTTTTTCAGGATACATGTTAGGAAGATTCCACTGTAAAACCTACAGGTATAAACTACTTTCTCATGCAAATATTTCCCAAGATGAAAGGTAAGAAAACATTTATTTAAAAAAAAATAAAGCACATGACTTGGGGTTGCTGCCACAGAAACCCTGATTAGATTCAATACCATCTTTTCTTTTTAAACTAGTAGAGAGATTACAAATGAGGAGCTGCATGTTTCCATGCAGAATATTGTTACATCTTTCTGTGAGACAAGACTGGAGACCTGCGGGAACAACTAGGTTCAGCCTAGAGGGTTTCATTAATATAGTGGGAATGGTTCCATTCCACTTAAATTCTGATTCTTGCACCAGTGAAAAATTGTGTTACTTCGTCTTCTCTCCTCTTTACAAGTGACAAGAAAGGAAAAGTAGATGCTGATCTTGTGTTATAAAAGAAGGTAATTTTCTGCCTTTGCAAATGACAAGCCAATCAGAGTTCTATGAATTTTAGTGTAAATATTCCTAACAAATAAAAAAGAACGATGAAAAACCAGCATCTAACTTCAATAGGCCTCAGCTTTAAGAAGTAATGAGTGAACCGGGTCTCAACTACTATGGCTGTTTGCCAATTGGTTTATTATTGATTGTTTTAATTTGTGGCTTCTACACATGGAAGTCTAAAATGTTCATCTATTCAATACTAACCACCTGGTTCTCGGGACTCCAGCGTTTGAGATCCTTGTAACTGCCGCAGCTTTGCTGGGTGCTGATGGACGAAGAGCCGCTCTCCTCGACCTCTCCCACATCTGGAGATCTCAGAGCATCCTCCAGGAGTTCTTTGCTCTCTCCGGGCAGAGAGGCTGGAGACGCGGGGCTGTCACTGTGAGTGTCCATGTCACAGGTGACGGGCAATTGGGGGGAGGGGCTGGCTTGGTTGTTCTGAGCTGATATCACAGTAGGCGGGGCTTGAGAAGCACGACTTGTGCCATTAGTGTCTAATTCACAGATGACTGACAGTTCAGGGGAGGGGCTAGATTGGTCCTGCTGGTCTGAGAGTGTGGTGGAAGGGGCTGGGGGCGTTACTGGCGAGAGCATGTCCAAAGTCTGCAGACAATTTGTGGTGGTGACCTTCAAGTTAGAAGGTTGATAAGGTGTGTCTACAGCATCCTTACTTATCATCAACACCTCAGCATCAATATCATTTCTTCCAGGTAACAATCTGGAAGTTTTATCTGGTGAGAACAAACATGACCCTCTATCTGACAGAGATATACTATTCCATGTAGCAGCAGGCACCTCAGTTCTCTCTTCAGGGGTTGCAAACAAAATGTGTTGGTCTGCATCGCTTGTAGCAGCAGGCACCTCAGTTCTCTTGTCAGGAGTTGCAAATAAAATGGGTGGGTCTACACCACCTGATGGAGAGGATGATGCGTCAGGGTCACTAACTGAGAGCAAAGCCACACTATGATCAGAGAGAGTCACCTGATGGTTTGGGTCATTACCTGAGGCTGGACCATCACCATCATACGCACAATCATCTGGCTGATGTAAAGGGTCACATGACAAGCTTCCCACAGATTCTCCGGCACTTGTCCTCTCTGATGGCTGTAGAGTAGGGTGATGAGAGGACTCGTAAACCGATTCACCAGTTTTATCTCTTCTGGGCCGGAAGTTATCTCTGGTTAGCTCAAGATAATTCTCATGTCTCTGGTCTTTACAAGTGCTGGACAATGAAGTCTCTTGACAGGTGTCGTTCCCTGCGCTCTCTCTGGACAGCTCACCCAGCACCTGATCCTGGTGGTGGGGAGAAGTGTCGGAGAGAAATGCAGAGGACAAGGACAAGTTACTTTCTGCCCCAGGCAGGATAATGTCGTGACCTGAAGGAGACACTGGAGTAGAAAATGGCGTTTCAAAAACACCGGAGGAAGACGAGGAGGTCAGAGGTGAAGGTTTAGTTTCAGTTGGCTCTCTAGGGTCAGCTTTAGTAGATCTCGTTGTATCAGCATCTTTGCCATTCACTACTAACTCAGGATTTGAGCAGACTTGCTTGAGATCATTGCCCTCAATACCATCTGACATGGTGAGGGGGCATTTAGACTCAAGGTTAGCCTGCATCCTCTCTGCTGTGCCTGGGCAAGCTGCGCTGATACTTTCATTACCATTCACTCCAGAAGATCTCGTTACTTCACTTTCATTGACATCTACAGAGACTGGGAACACTTGCAGCTCAACAAATGTCTCAATATCTGGAAGGTCAAGACCTGGGCCTGAAACCGGAGAGAAATTTGCCCCATCTGGCTTGGAAGAAGTGGAGTCAGAGGCAGAGGTCAGACCGAGGGATGACTTGGATGTATGTAGAGATGTAGAGGAATTAAGCGGGTCAAAGTTTGCCGCCAGTGATGACATGACAGAGCGTGCGGTGCCCATGCTGGGAGGCGCGGGCATGTAGGATGAGAGACTGGTCAACATGGTCTGAGCATCCGCCATCATCTGCCGTGCACGACTCTGTAGGAGGGCCACACCAGATGATTTCACAGAACTGCCGCTGCTGGCCGCGGTATCCTGGTCAGCATTTGATAACTCACTCGATGATGTGCCAAGAAACTGTCCTCCATCTGTGACTGCCTCAACTGGTGTGACCATATCAACAACAGCAGCCGATTTCCCAGCTGAATGTAAATGCTGCCTTTGATCAGGCTGAGGAATTGAAGCTTCACCCTCAGAGGGAAACACACAGCTTCCCTCGGCTAAGAGCTGTGAAAAAATCTCCACTTCCTCCTCTGACTCTTGCGTGTTACTCCTTTCTTTTGCTCCCATGAGATCCTTATTGCACCAAGGCTCCATGTCCTCTTCACCAACAAACTCCTGAAGATGTTTTCTGCCCTCCATGGAATCGTCCATAGCATCGATCACACTCTCCCGCTCCACCACAGGAGAATCTTGTGAGGCGGCAGCCATTGACCGAATCTGGTCAATCTCGTCTTCATCCTGAGCGATGATGATCCACTCGCTATCATGTGACTCGTAAGTCTCCATTCGTATCCGGGTGAGGCTCTCATCTGAGTGAAGCTCATCTGTTGTAGGCGAGGCCAGAGGTTGCTGTTCATTGATCCCTGCATATGCTGTGGATATAGGAAAAATTTGAGGGAATATCAAACTACAGTCTGCGAAGATTGGTTACTACTGTGAGGACTTTTAGCTCTGCTCAACTGTTACTGGTCTGAGATCACAGCTCTGGGAGAAAATTATAGATCTACAAAATCGCGCTACCACGTCTAGTGCCAAGTAGGGAGTGACCTGAAGACAGGGCTTCAAACACTTCTCTGAATAACTTTTTTTACCAACGCAGATATCATTTTTCATCAATGTTTTGTATCCAAATTAGAAATAGTGAGAAAAGTTGACTTGTATTGAATAAATAAAAAAATTGAAAAGATACCTACCTCTAATTAAAGCACCGGGCCAGCAAGAAAACGGTGCTGGTGAATTTTTTTTATGCCAAAGTAAACAGAGACAGGTGAAGGTTCTATAAGGATAACTAGGCCCTACCAGTTCTAGGACTGCTATTAATAAAACCAACCAAAATTTTAATTTTTGTTCTAAACTGTCAGCTATTAAAATTGAGTTTCAGTTAAAATCATCTTATAATCAAACTACACTACAAACTGTGTTCACAGCTGTGTGTTGCTAAAGGCCCTATTACTAAGCGTATTGACATTATAAAGTCGCACAATAATCTCTAATTGATGTAAACCTGGTTGAGCACCCACCTGCTAAACACCTGGTCATCAGACCACCTGGCAACAGTGGATCCATGAGGCTGTGTGTTGATAAAGACCCTATTACTAAGTGTATTGAGACTATAAAATAGCACTGTAAACTCTAATTAATGTGTAAACCTTGTTGAGGGCACACCTGCTAAACACCTGGTCATCAGACCAACTGGCAACAGTGGATCCATGAGGCTGAGCAGACGTGCCGGGGATGGAGTGTACTTCACGACCGTGCACGGATACACCAACACAGCACCATCTGGAGCGCGGATACCAAATGAGGCAGCTCTCAATGCCGTGGATACTGCTAAGTTACCCCCTGCACTGTCACCGACGACAATAATTTTCTCTCCAGTAGAACCTAGAAAGACAGGAAAATGCTATTTTAAAAAATTGCATTATCCAAATCATCAAACACAATAATTTTCTCTCCTCTAGAACCTGGAAAGACAGGAAATTTTGTTTTTAAAAAAAATCACCTGCCTGAATTAAAGTAACACATTTGTCTTGTAATTCTACATTAGCTAGTAGCAACATGGCACTTAAACTGCAGTGGTCCTGATGAGACTTTAACAACTGTTATCTCTACATTAGTAGCAACATGGCGCTTAAACCACAGTGGTACTGATGAGACTTTAACAACTGTTATCTCTACATTAGAAGCAACATGGCGCTTAAACCACAGTGGTACTGATGAGACTTTAACAACTGTTATCTCTACATTAGTAGCAACATGGCACTTATACCACAGTGGTCCTGATGAGACTTTAACAACTGTTATCTCTACATTAGAAGCAACATGGCGCTTAAACCACAGTGGTACTGATGAGACTTTAACAACTGTTATCTCTACATTAGTAGCAACATGGCACTTAAACCACAGTGGTACTGATGAGACTTTAACAACTGTTATCTCTACATTAGTAGCAACATGGCGCTTAAACCACAGTGGTACTGATGAGACTTTAACAACTGTTATCTCTACATTAGTAGCAACATGGCGCTTAAACCACAGTGGTACTGATGAGACTTTAACAACTGTTATCTCTACATTAGTAGCATAGCAACATGGCACTTAAAACACAGTGCACGGCATCACTTTAGTGATACTTTAGTTGTGGCACACTGGCCCCAGTCAAGCGAAAAATAGGTCATGGGATCGGCCGCACTGCTGGCATGCACCAGTCTTTTATCATAAGATTTCATTTTAATAGGATCTGCAAGCTTCATTTAATTATCTTTTCATTTGATCATTCACTCAATAAAAAAATAGTAAAAAAAAGTTATCATTAAAATTTTTTTTATAAAAATAGCTTTGATAGAAGCTTTTATATCAGTCATTTAAGAGTTGGAAAAATGACCTGATTACTGAGCTAATTAACATGATTAAGTGACCGCTAGCGGACAATCGGCTGCACAGAACTTGAAAAAAATGTTACTGTCAATAAGACAAAATATTTTTCTAAACATTCACGCAAAAATCATATCCTCAGCACAAAAATTGTGTCTGTGAGCTTGGTTCAAACATAATTCCCTTTAATTATTACTACAGCGTATGTTACTCTATCAAGTTAAAATATCCAAACAAGGAACAATGGCGAATAATAAAACATATTCTATCCTTGGTGTTTTTGAATTATCTCTTGTGGCTGACCAGAGGGTTTGATAGGTGTTGATGAAGCTATGGGGGTAGTTGGAACGGTGAGTGTTTGTTGCTCGTTAGAAGTCATGTCTATGACTGTTGCGCTGATAAATCATGTTTTGTGGTAAGTTTCTAGATCTATATTCTATGTTTGTACCTCTGTCGATTGTTACTTCCAATGTCTGTGTGTCTGCTAGTGGTGCATCTAACGTGTTCGTTTTCTTAATTGTCTCTAGTGGGGGAAGTGTCTGTGTGGTCTCTATTTTCATGCTGAAATAACTGGTGGGAATCTTCTCTATCTGTCTCTATGCTATCACTGGGCCTGCTGGTACCTACTAGTTTTACGCTAACTTCGTTCTATATGGCTATCTGTCATCGTTTCAATTGTGTGTGCAAGTGTAAGTAGTGTAGTGTTGCAGTATCAATCTGTAAAAATTAAAAAGTGGCTAGTGGTATGAATGTCTGGGTGGGTTTTACTTTCAGTGAGTTCTCTCTCGGTGAGTCTCTCTAAGTTTGAGAGCTCGTGCCTGCTTTGTAAACTCCCGTGCCTTAACTAGGTTAGAGAGACGATATTACAAAGATGAGTTAATAAGAGATTTTGTTTCTCGATGTCACACCATAAATCTCAAGTTGTCTGTGTCATGGATATAGATCTAGTCCTAGACGCTTTTATAGTTGCCACACCTCTTCTTTTTACACGCTGATATGTTTGCCTTAAATTATATGGCAACATATCGCGAGGATAATCATTGATTTCGCATCGATTCCAAACACCATGCGAATGTCATCACTAACACCATGGGAATGTCATCACTAAGTTCAACGCCAGAGAACGACTTTTTAATTTAATATTGTTTTTTCCCTTCTTATTTAAAGTCAGTAGCCCACATGTTCGGCAAATTTCATTTGCATAATTATATTGATAGTGACGATCTTGAGTATGTTCCATGATGGTGTAAAAAAAAAATATTCAAAAACCCCTTATTAAACCTGTTAAATCAGAAAGAGAAATGATATTTGAAAATCGTTGAAGATGAAAAAATGATTAGTATGGGGCCGTTTGTCAGTAATTGTCTTATTAAGTGAACACAATAGAAGTATAACGGTAGAGCCGATCTTGAGTATGTTCCAGAATGGTGTAAAAAAAATTATTTAAAAATTCTCTATTGTTGCTGAGGATAAGAAACCTGTTAAATCAGAAAGAGAAATGATATTTGAAAACAGTTGAAGAAGAAAAAATGATTTCTATGGAGCCGTTTGTCAGTAATTGTCTTATTAAGTGAACACAATAGAAGTATAATGGTAAAGCCGATCTTGAGTATGTTCCATAATGGTGTAAAAAAATTATTTAAAAATTCTCTATTATTGCTGAGGATAAGAAACCTGTTAAATCAGAAAGAGAAATAATTTTAGAAAACCGTTGAAGAAGAAAAAATGATTTCTATGGAGCCGTTTGTCTGTAATTGTCTGATTAAGTTGACACAATAGAAGTAAATTTATAAAACTTAATTAACAAACTAAGTGAGCAAAACGAAGCTCACCTTTTAAAAATAAAAACACGAGAATTTCACAAAAGTCCCAAGAATAAGTTTATAAATTGAAAGTCAAGAGGAAACCAGTCTAGATCGTTAACAAATTTGACCATACCTTGTTAAACAAAGACAAACTTTATTACGCATCAAAGTGCAGTGCGCAAAATATCGGGCGCACTGGTTTACCCTGCCTAGCAGCGTCAGCAGAGCGTATCTGACAGTCATTGATTCACTGAATATGGTCCTTGGTAAGGAGATATGCGGGCAACCAGGCCTAAACTAAAGTATCGCTGAGAGCCGATTTTGAGACGCTGTGAGTGGTACTGATGAGACTTTAAGAACTGTTACTTGTACATTAGTAGCAACATGGCACTTAAACCACAGTGGTACTGATGAGACTTTAACAACTGTTATCTCTATATATCAGTAGCACCATGGCGCTTGAACCCATCTGACTGCTGGTATATTTGAACCTGAATAGGTTTTTAAAAAATCCCCCAAATAAAAGTTTTACAAAATTTTCTTCAAAACCATTTTTTTCTCTCTCTGAAAATTTATAACTGTTATTTAGTTAGAATAATGCAAAATCAGTGGTACAACGTCTGAAGTAATAACAAACTTTCTTTAGGCAAGAAGTTAAGTTAACACAAATGAGAGGGACAGGAAAGTCACTTGAAGACTAATTGATTTCTTGGTCTTAATTCCAAAAGCTTTATTTGTCACAGCCCTAGTACTATGAAATATTCCAATTTTATAGTAATCAAACTTTTTTTTTTCCTTTATGAGATGATTCACTGGATTGGAGGTGAAGTGTGTTGGTTTTAAATAATTTCAGTATTTTATTAGAACAAGTTTGGCAACAAAGTATTTGATCATCACTTCATTGAAATCAACACCAGGAGTCTGCTCTGCATTGACCTATTAATAGAATATTTGTTAGAATGAACATTTCACTGAGACTTACCGAGCTGCTCGCAGTTTTGCACCGCCCAGGCGTAGGCATAAAAACACTCCTCTAGGGCTCGTGGGAACGGTGCTTGGGGGGCAAGAGAGTAGTCGACTGACAAGATTGGACATCCAACACTGACCGCCCAGTCCCTCAGGTACACCTGCACGGAACAGGGACAAGTGAAGTTGTTACACAGGATTTGATTAATTGTAATAGCCTGCGGTAAATAGATAAATATAAGGTTTCATTGATTGTTACAGCTTGCCAAAAAAAATTTAAATATTAGGTTTCATTGTTCATTGTAGCCTGCCATAAATAATTAAATATTAGGATTCCTTGTTTAGCCTGCCTCAAATACTTAAATAATAACTGCCAAAAAATAGTTAAATATAATGTTTCATTGTTTATTACAGCCTTCCAAAAATTGTTAAATATTAGGTTTCATTGTTCATTACAGCCTGTCATAAATAGTTAAATATAAGGTTCCATTGTTTATTACAGCCTGCCATAAATAGTTAAATATTAGGTTTCATTGTTTATTACAGCCTGTCATAAATAGTTAAATATAAGGTTTCATTGCTCATTAGAGCCTGCCATAAATATTTAAATATTAGGTTTCATTGTTTATTACAGCCTGCCATAAATAGTTAAATATTAGGTTAAGTAAAATAATAAATATTAGGTTTCATATTGCAGCTTGCCATAAATAGTTAAATATTAGGTTTAATAAAATAATGTACTATAGACAACCCTAAATACAGGGAAATAAAAGGCAACCTTCTTTGCACATTAAACCAAGCCCTATTGGGCAGGCAAGAACTAAAAGAACATTTGGTCTACCTTGCATTAAAAAAAAAAGGAAATAAATCAAAACCAGCAACTTAACCTCCAAAATCATAATCAAGGTTAAGATTTTGTTGCACAATCTCAAATCTTCATGCTGATTTTGGAAAATACCAAAAAGAGAAATTTTAAAGATTTTAAAGATGTTTTTTTCACTGCGTCTCCTACTAAAGTGTAAACGATTATTTTCTTTGACCTGATTGACGATAAGTAGAAATATCCTACTTTCTTGTAGACAAATTAATCACAGGTCAAGTGAAAGGAAAAAAAAATTCAGGTCAGCTCACATAGAACGTTCATCGTGGCCAAACTCAAAAGTTATCCCACATGAGGTGCTGCAGTAGATATTCTTTCTGCTTTTTCTTTTTTTTTAATTGAGAGGATCACATTCACCATTTAAAACTAAACCAAAAACAGAGTCTAACTGGAGATACTAAGCTTCTGCCCTGAGACATCATGGCCGTTAATCCTCATCAGGCTAGATAAAGCAATGGCTTCTTCAGAAAACCTATGTCCACACATTCTCATGGATCAAAGAGGAACAGACTGAGCACCTGACCAAAGTTAACACATTGAAAAAACTTGTCTTTGGAGTAACATGCTGAGTCTCACAGACGCTCCTGTGTAAGTTGAGAGAGCCATACTGATCGTTAATAACTTGTTGACACATCATTGGAAAACAATTGGGATTTACAGCCTTGCAAAACTGTTCATTTTTTAAGGATTATATAAGTTAAATCAGGAGGCACACAGCAGTTGAGAAACACATAAAAAGTTACAATCAAACCAAGTAGGCCTGACTTCGTGAGACTTGGAAGACTGTGCCACAAATCCGCCACCATGGAAGTGAACGATCAGACCAGGGACGCGGGGTTTGGCAGGCACTGGAGCCTTTGACTTCACTGACTTTCTGAGGGCTTGCTGGGTTGGTTAGAAAAAAGCAAAACAAAACAAAAAAGAAAAATAACCTAAATTTGGCTGTTAGATACTCCCATACCCAAGTATGAACATTTAGTTTTCATATTATAACTGTCCACCATGGAAGTCTGCAGTGGGTGTGGCAATGTAAAGATAATGTGACCAAAAACTATTCCATTGAAAGTAATACTGATAATGATGGTATTAATAATAACAAAAAAAAAAGCTTTCCTGACAATGAAAATCCCTTTTTATTAAAAGTTTTCCCTCAGAAAATTCAATGTAGAAGGTAAAAAATGCTCCACATAATGCTGACATCACTGCATGCGATTAACTTACCATATAAGTAATTATGATAACACTCCATGTATGTAACTCATCATACAAATAATTCTTACATAAGTAAATAAGTTTAACTTGTCGTAAAAGTAATTCTGACAAAAGAACATTGACTTAACTTGTCAGAGAAATAATTCTAGCATCATTGCATGGGTTCAACTTGAAGAAGCAAGCTCAGCTTAGCGCCTTTCTCATTTCAGTTCAATAACACACTGATACCAGCGATAGATATCTTTTCAATTTTTAGCTTTGTGACCCAAAAAAAAATAAACCTGGCCTCTGAAAACATCAAGAACCATTATAATTTTGGGAGAAGTTCAAATAACTCATATTTGTAGCAACGAAGATGTTTTTCACCCTACCTGGCCTTCCCTGAGCTGAGCTGAGATGAGTCTGGTGTACACGTGACCTGGGCCTGTGTGGGCACAAGGGGGCGTAATTGTCACTGTATCTCCCCCACCCACCAGGGGCAGTTCAAAGGCATCTGGACCCAGGGTCAGAATCTCATTGACCTCCATGACAGGGCACACAAAAGACGGGAGTTGCTAGAGAAAATAGAGACACACACACACACATATATATATATATATAAGAACAATAAAACTGTACAAATTATGCTAGATAGATAGATTGATATATATATATATGTGTGTGTGTATATATATATATATATATATACAGAGAAAGAGAGAGAGAGAGAGAGAGAGAGAGAGAGAGAGAGAGAGAGAGAGAGAGAGAGAGAGAGAGAGAGAGAGAGAGAGAGAGAGAGAGAGAGAGAGAGAGAGAGAGAGAGAGAGAGAGAGAGAGAGAGAGAGAGAGAGAGAGAGAGAGAGAGAGAGAGAGAGAGAGAGAGAGAGAGAGAGAGAGAGAGAGAGAGAGAGAGAGAGAGAGAGAGAGAGAGAGAGAGAGAGAGAGCTAAGATATGCCTTCAACTCTTAGGAGGCCCTCAGAGACATAGAAACTTTGATCAGTGACATTGCAGGATAGGTGCCTTACTTGAAACAACAATGAACGTTTTTGTAACCTAAGGTTAGATGCGGCATTAAAAAGAAAAAAGAAAAAAACAACAAAAAGACACTTTCCAGCTGAGCTCACATGCATGATTGGTGACTCAGGAAAATTCCAGAATGTCTGACAGAATCGGATGTCTGCCGTCCTGGTGACTTTCACCATCTGAAAAATTGTAAGAAATCTGTTTAACTCTGATCAAGCCTTAACGTTCAACTATTTTAAAAAACATTAAATTGAAAAAAAATTTCTTCTTTATTTAGAAATTTAAACTATGTATGCTGGTCGTAAAAAAAAAAAATTGTATTTCAGACACTCAAATGTTCAAGACAAGATGGGAAAAAAACCTATTAAAAATAAGAAATATGTAAATGAAAGACATAACTATAATCTTGTTCTCCTTAAAAAAATGTAAATAAAACAAGCTTCCCCCCCTCCAAAAAATAAAAATGAATGAAGAACAAAATGTGGTCGAAAAGTTGCTGACAATTGTTTGTAGAAAAAATGGACTCAGCAAGTTGCAGTCATTTGTTTAACTTAAAGAGTAAACAATATAAGCAAAGTGCTAGTGATACGACCTCAAGCTAAAATTATGCTGGTACAGTAGAACACGATAAGGTGTAGCATAGATCCCTTGAAATCACGAATTCCTCAAACTCATCCATTTTCCCCTCCTGATGCTCTCTTTATTCCCTTCATATTTTTACGTTTTCGTCTAACCATCGAAGTTTTAACACGTTTTCTTCGAACAATTAGCACAAAATTAGAGGGATAAAATGTTCTCTTAAGAAATTTGACACACAGCGACTTTTATCACATTCACAGATCTTAAATTTCAATCAAGTGCTCTACTCAGCTGTTGTTATTCTTCAAACAAGCATGCCTTAACCCTACCTTTCACTGTGAAGAAGCAATTTGTGGAGAGGTAGCCTTGCCATTTATCCATAGTCGCCAGAGAGAGAGAGAGAGAGAGAGACCCTTTTTCCCAAACAACCTTACTGTAGTTTAGTCCTGTATAACTGGCGCCAGATGTCTGTCTGCCCCTGTGGTAGGCCTACCTGTCACTAAGACTTCAAAGGGGCCAATTGTAACCATGATTTGCTTATTCCACGAGCTAAAGACATGGGTAATGATGGCAGGTCAATCTGTCTGGGCCAACCCATTGCTTAATCAATCAGTACATAGGTGTGACAAAAAGCTGGCAGGCAATATCTCTTTATTGACGGTTAGGGCACCAGATAGCTCAAAAGGTAGAACATTGGACTGAAAATATTGAGCTTCAGGTTCAAACCTTTGCCGGGTCCTCTGGTGGGATAAGGTCTAGCTCTGCCTTGACAGACAGCCCTTGTCTGGGTTAAAGATTATTCCAGAACAAGCATTTGAACGTCGACTTTAGACTGAATGTATGCCTCACTAGAAAGAAGTTTGTAACCGAGATCTTAATGTAGACCTAGAGTCTAGATCCAGATCTAGCATCAAGAGTTTGAGATCAGATAAGCCCTGGAAACAAGTTTTTACATATAGCGAGTTGGGAATGACAGATGGGGTTGTTCACAGATATCTGTCTTCCATTTTCTATTTGAAATAAAAGTAGGGAAAATACAGCAAATTGGGTATCTCTGTAATGCTTGGAATTGTACGGAAGTAGCCAAGAAAACAAGAAGCCTCTATACCTTTACATTCTTCAAAATATTCCCGAAAACCTTAATCCAGGGTCCGAGAGCTAAAAATAGATATGTTCGAACACAGCTTCTTCGAACATATAAAAATTCCCCAATGAATTCGAGGAATCCGTGCTCCACTGTATTCCATTTATGTGATGATCTGTTGATAGTAAAGATGCTTGTTTCCAATTAAGCTATAATTTCCATAGGGAAGTTGTGGTTGGATAGCATCAAAAATAGATACAAAATCATCAAAGAGTATTCAGCAATAATTCCCTTGTCAAGCTGTAATTTGAAGAGACAAAATGAAATATCTTTGACAATACAATTAGGCTTGTTAGCAATGTGGAAGAAACAGGAATTCTACTCTCTTTGAGATGATAATTTTAAGGCCTTATTTCACGAGGCAAGATACTGAGTTGACCGCCACATGTTGTCCAGAAAATGTCTGCAGAGCAAAACATTTACAAAATTTCACACAGCTCGACTTCTCAAATATTAGGCATCAGCATATGTAGCACACCAACCTGTTTTGCCCGAAGTTCAGGATCCAGGAAGTATTTGCCACTATTGAAGACCGAAGTGGCCACCCGCATCATGTGAGAGGACTCGAGGTAACCTTCGGACAGGGAGGCCATCACAATTCCGATTGCTTGCACTGGTCGCTGCATCGACTCACAATACTGAAGACACAGAAAGGGGAGAGAGGAGGTCTACCACATGTACAGTTTAAGAACATATTACAAATGTAGAGAAACAAAAATTTTATGTAAACTTTAATCTTAGCCTTGTGAAACTAACTGATGCACCAAACAATTTGTGATTTTTTTGAAGATTGCTTCAGGTATTATCTTACTGAGAATGATTTCAAAACTGTTTTAATTTGTTGCTAACCATATAGAGTGTATCTCTGACAGTTAAACAGATGAATGTACTTACTAGAAAGTCAAAAGGAACAAGCTTACAAACCCCATGAAGCAAATCATATTCATCAAATTCTTATATGGCCTTTCCTCTTCTCACCTGAAACCCAAGGCATCTTCCGTAGAAAAACTCCTGGCTAAGGGACTCCACTTCCAGCATAAGAGCCTCAGCGATGTCCGAGTTGAGTTGATCCTCGTCAGCAAACAGATGTCCTTGTTGGCAGTACTGGGTAAGCTTGAGAGCATAGTATAACACTGCCCGCAGCTGCCCAAGAGCTGAAACATAGCTAGGAAGAGAAACCAAGGGTGGGAATTAATTAGTACATTGCATGATGCTATATGCCTGAGTAGATACACAGCTATGAAGAGAAATTAAGGGTGGGAATTAATTAGTACATTGCATGATGCTATATGCCTGAGTAGATACACAGCTAGGAAGAGAAATTAAGGGTGGGAATTAATTAATACATTGCATGATGCTATATGCCTGAGTAGATACACAGCTAGGAAGAGAAATTAAGGGTGGGAATTAATTAGTACATTGCATGATGCTATATGCCTGAGTAGATACACAGCTAGGAAGAGAAATTAAGGGTGGGAATTAATTAGTACATTGCATGATGCTATATGCCTGAGTAGATACACAGCTAGGAAGAGAAATTAAGGGTGGGAATTAATTAGTACATTGCATGATGCTATATGCCTGAGTAGATACACAGCTAGGAAGAGAAACCAAGGGTGGGAATTAATTAGTACATTGCATGATGCTATATGCCTGAGTAGATACACAGCTAGGAAGAGAAATTAAGGGTGGGAATTAATTAGTACATTGCATGATGCTATATGCCTGAGTAGATACACAGCTAGGAAGAGAAATTAAGGGTGGGAATTAATTAGTACATTGCATGATGCTATATGCCTGAGTAGATACACAGCTAGGAAGAGAAACCAAGGGTGGGAATTAATTAGTACATTGCATGATGCTATATGCCTGAGTAGATACACAATTAGGAAGAGAAATTAAGGGTGGGAATTAATTTGTATACTGCTTGCAGCTACACATCTGAGCAGAAATATAGATTGGAAGAGAAACCAAGGATGGGAGATAATTATATAACAACGCACAGCTTTGCCTGAGTGGACACATAGCTAGCTGGAGAAACCACGGGTGGGAGTTTTAAATTTAAGATTTAACTAATTGTTCGCGTTAACATACAGACTGATACAAGCAAATACCAAAGCTTGACTGGAAGAGTTCAACAGTTCTGACAAATTTATTATTGTAACATTTCACATGCCATACCAAGTACCAGTTTAACTTTTTTCTTATTCCCCACCTAATTGATATATCAAAACTTAAAAATCATTGCAAGCTGTTGACAATTTCTCAGACATTCCACAAAGCACAATGTAAGAAAATTGCTTTTACCATGTACCAGTTTGTGTCATTTGTTGAGTAACGATATATGTACGGTTCACACATTCAGTAGTTTCGGTAAAAAAAAATTGTGCGTGTATATGTTTCTTGTCAGTAATGTCTGTCTACTGAGATTGCTATACATGTTCTTCATGTATAATTAAAACAATCCATTTTTATGGTACAAATAGTACACTGAATGACTGTGCTATACATTTTAAAAGCTGGTAGGAAGGTCTTGACTGCTCGACTTTGCTAGTTTAGGTATGATGCCTTTCATTGAATCTGCAAATGGACGTGTGCACACCAAGAGCAGAAAAATAGTGCCCTTGTCCTAGCACTAGAATCTAGACTGTACCATATAGCATGAAAAATATAATAAAATTTTGATGGCATTATTACATTAATTTATAATAGATTCCAAATTCCTATTTTGCTCCTCTTGATCTAATCTAGATTTAATTTGACATATTTTATTTTACTACAGGGAAAGAGTTCCTTTTAGGTAAGATTCTAGATCTAGATCTAGATGTAGCTCGAATCTAGATCCAGATAAGTTAGTTAAGAGACAGACCTGAAATGAATTAATTCTTCTTCTTTCTGTAACCCCAAGCAAAAACCAAGCCCAATCTTTTTCTATGGTCCCGATCAAACAAAGCCCTCTTTGGTCTGTAAATTAGTCCGTACCTAAAAGGAACTCTTTCTTACTACAGAATGTCTGGATATAAAATCAATCATTGACTACAGTTAATGCGTTATTTGGTCTACAGACTTAAGTTACCCAGATTTGGGCTAAATATATAGATCTTTTTCTAGATCTAGGTTTTGTAAATCTAATTTATATCTATCAAGATCTGGTGATCTAAATCTAGAATCTAGATCTAAATTCTGTAAACTCAAAAACTGAAAAAGCAACCAAATACCTTTCTAGTTCCTTGGCATAAACTTTCTTTCTGAACAGCATTGAATCTCTAACAGATGAAATGTATCTACATAACTGTAAGAGATGTAAACAACACTTCTGAACGACACGAAGCAAACTGCGGTATCCATTTCCCTTGATTTCAGGTGAAAAATCATACTCGCCAACAAGCTTTGCCAACTCCGAGTAAGTGGGTTCAATACCAATGTCTAAATACTCATACAGCAATCGAAATGTGACATGAAACTTAGCATGATGACTCTGTTTGCCGCTTTGAAAGTATTGAATGTTACTCAAAGCAATTGATTTCAAATCCCTTGACAAGGCAAAGAAAAATCTGCCAGGATTATCGGTGGAGTCAAACTCCATCATAATGTTTGGATCCTGACAACCATCTTTGAAACACGACAGTAACGCAGTAAAAAAATAAACTTCTGGGTCAGATTCAGAAAAATGGAAAGTCCAAAAAAGAATGATGTCATTGCTGCTTCTAAACAACCAACAACGAATTGCTGCATGTGACGTCAGTGTTTATTTGGAATAGTATTATCAGTTTAAAATTTCTCCGCGTAAAGAAACTTCAAATTAAGAGAGTTCATAGCAGTAGTTAAAAAAAAAAAAATACACAGACATCCTCATAGTGTATAAAAATTAATAATGTACATTTTTAGGAACAGGAGGATGTCCAGTTGGCCTCATTTGCTATTCAAAGGGACGTCACTCAAATAAACACATTGACATACAAACATTACTCAGTTCCTTCTCTTAAAATCACTTTATTCCCCTTCCTGCTGGATTTGTTCTTTTAAAATTATAATAATTATAATTTTATTATTATTCATTTACATTCAAATTAACTGTTTTGAAATTAACTGTATACAAAATTATTTTCTTAAAATTATCCCTCATCACGCAAACATACCCTTTTCTTAGAGAAATTAAACGTTCCCTAAGTTTTTTTAGAAGTGTTATACGTAGAACTGGGAAAAAAAACAAAAACAAAAACAAAAACAAACAAACAAACCTCACACCAATCTAGTAATTAAACGACCTAAAGATCAGACATGTTTCTGTGAGTGCTTAGCTCTTTTGCTTGAATTTCACTGTGGCAGGTCACTCTGGCTGAGCGCTAGCAGGTGTTATTCATTGCTCTATTGAAGGCTGGGTACCATTGTGTTTAAGAGGACAACATAAATGCATAACACTGATTGTTATCTCGGTAGTCTCACAAGATGTAACATAACTGAGGGCTAGACTGAGCAGGTCTTATTAATTGCTCTATTGAGCGCTGGATACCATTGTGTTTGAGAGGACATAGATGTATAACACTGTTTGTTACCTCGGTAGTCTCACAAGGTGTAACATAACTGAGGGCTAGACTATAACACTGATTGTTACCTCGATAGTCTCACAAGATGTAACATAACTGAGGGCTAGACTGAGCAGGTGTTATTAATTGCTCTATTGAGCGCTGGATACCATTGTGTTTGAGAGGACATAGATGTATAACACTGTTTGTTACCTCGGTAGTCTCACAAGGTGTAACATAACTGAGGGCTAGACTGAGCAGGTGTTATTAATTGCTCTATTGAGCGCTGGATACCATTGTGTTTGAGAGGACAACATAGATGTATAACACTGTTTGTTACCTCGGTAGTCTCACAAGATGTAACATAACTGAGGGCTAGACAGAGCAAGTGTTAGGAATAGCTCCATTTCCTCCCTTAGGACCAACTGATGTCCTTTCCCTAACTTAGCTGTATTTTTTTTTCATCGTTCATCTTTAAAACCCTTTCGGACCATCATCTCCCTTGACTAAACGTTTGTTGAAAAGTGTGTTTTCCTCTTTCTTATTACTTTTTAAAATCGATTAATTTTCTTCATTTTTGCGCACTTGGAGTTTCTCACATTTCTCTAAATCTAGACTTAAATTTCCGAAGTAAAGACTATGATCGTATGGCCTACAAAAATATTATTCTAGATGAAAATCAAATTGGATTCTTCTTAGATTTTCAGATTATACTTTTCAAGCTCATCTCGATCTAATCTTCAAAATGATCTATTATTTGCATATCGATCTGTAACTCCGATCTGAGACGAATTAAAAGAAAAAACAACAGATTTTTAAATTCGAAAAATAAGACATAGATCTGGAAAGAACTTCGAACATTTTGGATTTGAGCAGATGAAGAAAATTTAGCAATCTATGAAGAGATAAAGATCTAGATCTAGAATCCGCAAATAGTCCGGATGCGCAACTTTCATAGATTTCAGAAAAAAATAAGTTAATTCGACAATAAGTTAAATTATAAAAACACAACACGGTATGCAGGACAAGACAGACCTACGTTGTAACGGCAACTTTACTACCTCCCTAGCTCCAGATCTTGACCCAAAAAAATAACATCCGCAATAGTCTGACATAAATATATACTGTGATGATACCAAAATCTGCCCTGCTTTTAGCTCTACGCATCGCTTGTATTTTTGAGATTGCAAAGATATTAGCACAAGACCTAGACGGTACACGCCAAGAAAATCAGAGGGACATTTCCTTAAATGGGACGTGCGAGCATGTCAAGTCTCCAGGCGGTGTGAAAGATAACAATATTTTATCGACGGGTAAGAGCCAGCCGGAGAACTCAACATTTACTGGTTCTGAGATGTCTTGATCGAGAGAACTTCAACCAAATCATCTTACATTACAACCATCATCTCTTCCTGTGTGTTTTTACTATTGTAGTTTTCTTCTGCTTCTTTTCATTTTTGTCTTTGTCATAAAGAAGATGTGGCTGTGGCTTTTGCTTGCTTTCGCTGTGAGTTGTTGTATCAGCTTCGGTCTTACTGCCTTCATATTTCTGTTTGTTGTAATCGTGGTCGTGTTCGTGGTTGTTGTTACTGACAATACGGCTGATAATGTTGTTGTTTCACTAACAGTTTATGTTTCTGCCCATCAGAGACACATTTTATTAATCTGCTTGGTCCCACAGATTCCCATGAAAACACCGCGGCCGGGAAATATATTTTTGGGAAAAGGTTCAATATTCATTGCACGAACTAAATCAACACAAATATTATTGATCATTATTTAGGGAGATGACCAGTTGATGTGTAGCTGTCCACAAACACACTGTGATTATAGTTGTAGAATTGCCAGGGTAAGGTACTCACTTCAGATAGAATAGCACACCATGGATTTATCTTCAGCAACTTTGCTATTTTTGAAATTATTATTTACCAATGTGTTATTATATTTCATTTCTTTAAACTAATTGTTCTGATCCTCTACGATAGTTAGAGCGTTTTTAATCCTTATAAAGGAACCTCTCATTTTCCCCTGCTCCAGCGGGAACTGTTTTCAGCTAGTTCAGCAAGTGGCTTCAGAGCTTTTGTTCTTTTGTTGCCACAGAGTTTAGCCAGAGGGTCTTAGACTGATGACCCCATGAGTCCTCTGGCACCAACCTCAACGGGCATCACCACAGCTTTGTATCCGGCATTTTCTAGTTCTTTGATCAGGTTCAGGATTTTCTCTCTTTTGTAGATATGGGCATCTTCCATTCTCTCTCCGAATGGAATTGTTAGATCACCATGAACAGTTGTGTAAAAGTTGAATTGATCACTATATCAAGCCTTAGTCTTGTTTCTTTGATTATGCTAGGGTGACTGTCCCATTCTGGCAGGTGTGCTGAAACATTCCAGTAGTCACAGCCGTCTAGTAGGCATTTTCTATTATTTGTTATCTTCACGGACCTTCCGTACCATGACTTAGCGCCACCCTTTGTTGTGAATATCAACGCGTTGGTTTTAGGGAAAGTAGTTTCTCCTTTAGCCGTGTTTGTGATTGCGGCAAGTTCCTGAATAACTCTTTTATGCCTCTTGTGATTTTGTAAGAGCTCTAGGCATGCTCTGTCTGCCTTGGCATGGCGGACATGTGGGGTCCTCTTTCTTTCCCCACCATACCAGATTTGCGTTGACGGCAGAAGATCATAGACTAATCTGATGAGAAAGCTATTCCAAAATGGCGCCATGTGCCATATGTCATTCCATGTGAGAGATTTCTGCAGGGCATTATCTCATTGTTCTGGTTGCGGTTGCTTAAGTTGTAGATGACCTCAGCCTTTTGCGGTCAGTTTGAGTTTGTCCGATTACTTCTTTTATCTTACGGCACTCTTTGGCCTGGTACACGAGCTCGACAACTTTCCACTTCCAATCCATCAACATAGATCTTAAAGACTTTTGAATAATTGGGTATTTTCCTCTGTTCGTAACTTTGCCTCAAGTTATAAAAGTCTTTTGTTTGAATCAACACGCACATTTTTAGTCTACATTGACACGGTGTGCTCGGAATACAGAATTGTTTCAGTAGGACAGTCAGTTTCTTTCTGAGAAATGTTCATTTGATCACAGTCCTCAAGTCTTGGGAGACTTCTCTCTAACAAATCTTTACCTGTGGTCTGTTGACAGCTGAGGAAACTGCTCTCGGGCAGGATGTCGTCGCGTCGACGCTGCAAGACAACTGCGGCGAGGTGCGGCCCGAGGACGCTGACGTGATGTGGGCGGAGTGTATCTTCACAGCAACCCGAGTAACTTACTTCAGCTTTTCTCTAAAACAGGAAAACGCTGACCCCAGAGTCTTCTCGCAAAACAACCAGCGAGTCTCATATGATGCAAAAGGTTTGAATGTTTAATAGTGTTTCCCCTTCTTCTCCTCTCCTCACTCCTAGCCTTATACTA
>JAWDGP010000669.1:0-10332 GCA_033675545.1 Elysia crispata
ACAACAACGAGACATTCATACACAGCCAAAAGGTAAGAAATAACTTTATATTTTAAAAAAAGTACCCACAAAGCATGAAAAGAACGCAACTCCGTGTTAACCTACCTACTTAGTCAAACCGTCAACCATCAAATCAACAAACTTCAGGCTCCTCTTTTATATTATTTTGTGGAAATGTCAAGTGAATGCAGGCTCTTAGTCACAAACAAGCGACACCGTTATAAACCACTTAACAGGGAGAAAAGCTATGATGCTACCTTTGGTTCGAAACAATATCACAGCAAGAAACGCTGTACAGTTGTCCTGCAGGTGTTGCTTCAAATCTAGATCTAGAGGAGACGGGCCGCTGGGTTTATTATATGTAAGAAGTATAATAGCTTGAGCTTTAGGTAGTGCTCTGCAATGGTTAGCTCTACCCAAAGTTCTAGCTCTTATTATAACCACTGATGAGCTCTGCTTAAAACTCTGACTCTTATAGTTCTTACTTATAAGTCTTTTTTCAAGTCGTAAGTTTTTCTTAAAACACAATCATAAGTAGGCCTTTTCATGTTAAGACTCCTGTTTCAATATGCATATTAAGGCTCAATTCTGTAAGGGACTATGCATTTGTGAGGACCAGTGTGAACGCTTTGTCTGAAGAAGTAATCTTATGCCTTTTTTGCGTTATTACAAATAATACGATATTTAAGCATATGCATGCAACTGGGCCTTTCAAAATTTCAGTTTTAAAAACCTTTCAAAAGACAGATGATATTTCATTTCAAGTAATCAACCGATATATTGTATAGGAGAATGGACCCTAAAAAACCCCGTCTTTAACAGTAGCAGATCGTTGGTTCTGTGGAGGCGGCTATAAATGAACTAGATCTAAGTCTTATCTCCATGTCTTTTCATGTTTTGCGAAATCAATCGATATTGTAATTCTTTGTTTACATTATTCTCCTTTACGTTTAGTTTCGCCAAAACAGATTTTGTTGGCTTGACCAAAGGGTTCGCTAAATCGAACGAAGATTGTCTTTTTTTACATTTAATGGGAAATAATTCACTACTTCTGTACTTCATCAAGTTATTTAAAGATCTTTCTGCATCTCATTAATGTTTAAGGATATGAATTCAGGCAAAAAGTGCTCAGAGGTTGGTATTTTACAAAATTAGCTTACTTTTATCATCGTAACTTCTTTGCTAAATGGGTAGCTAGGTCTCTTTAGACTCTACGAGGAAAGCAATGGCAAACTACCTCACAATATCGTATAGCAAGAACAATCAAGACCCTGCTCCTGATTCCCCTACGATCGGACCGAGTTTTGGACTCACTTTACTTTTACTTTGCAAGCGAAAAATATGATTTATCGTGATAAACGGTCAAGCACCTCAAGTTCTTCGTTCCCTGCCAATGTAATTCGTCCGACAACAATAGGGAATGTGATTTGATAAAGAGTTATGCTATCTAGTTGGAAGACATGAACTCTACTTTAAGTCGCAGTTAGTGTAACGAGCGATAGCGTCTGCAAGAATGCACATTGATATAAATTTGGAAGACAATGAAAAGGAAATCGTGAGAAAACGTTTCCATGTATATAAATTTATTTAGTTAGAAATCTTCAAAATGCTTCTGAATTTTGAACAAAAACTCACGACTTCTAAGAAAGGGACATAACTCTTTTTGAAATCGCATTCTTTATATGCTCAAAACTAGATTCCGGTTGTTTTGTTTCCTTCCGCAGGGCTCAGTAAGGGAGTTAAAGACTTCCCTTGGGGAGGGAAACGATCACATCTTAATGACGCTCAACGCTACCACTGAGGCAGCCCACTTCTACCCCGGGACGTCATGGACCACGGAGAGCGAGGGCGGGAAGTCATCTGTGGCGGCCACTCACGTCTGGGGCCTCCGTCAGGCGGTAACTTTGGGGGGTTGGCATGGTAGTGGTGTTTGTAGGGCGGTCGTTACAGAGCGG
This sequence comes from Elysia crispata, assembly GCA_033675545.1. Classification (NCBI taxonomy): domain Eukaryota; kingdom Metazoa; phylum Mollusca; class Gastropoda; family Plakobranchidae; genus Elysia; species Elysia crispata. The sequence goes on from JAWDGP010000669.1 coordinate 1,956, forward strand.
CTGTGGGAGGGAAGGGAAGAAGCCATAGGGATAGTCTTGGATAGTCACCGAAATGATAGGAGAGGCTGATTCATCTCTTGCACTGGAGACTTTTATCTGAGAATCATAACATGAGTTGTCTTCAATGTTTTCTAGCAGAGAGGGCCATATTAAAAAACTTTGTTTAATTGTAATTCTAAAGAGGAATAATATCATATGATGTATCATATCAAGCACAATAACGCATGCTTACACAAAGCAATTTGCAGCTAGCAACACCATGTCACAAAATGTTCTCATGTAACAACCAGCAATTCGTTTTGATTGCGATTTGTTGACAGAAGCAAGTTGTGGCGTCAGTTTCAAATTGTTATGTTATATTGTTACTCTTTAGAGTTATAAAAAAAAATTGTTAAATGAGGCGCTGTCTGGTAAATAAAAAAAAAACCCACTGAAAAAACTCATTTCGTGAAATGGTGTTGCTAGCTGCAAATCACTTCATGTAACCATAACGTATCATTCTGAGTAGGGATTTAAATACAGATCAACACACACAGAGACGCTCAGGAGAGGCTGAATTCAGAGTAAAATGCGATTTATCTTCTTAAATTTTTCAAGCGTGCGTGATCATTTTATTTGTTCAATATGTTTTACAAAAAAAAAAAACAAAAAAAAAAAAACACACACACATTTATATGCACACAAATTTATAGAAGCAAACTGTTAAATGATAGTTTTTATAAAAACTATATTTGACAGTCCTCTCATTTCTATTTCTCTAGGAAGGTGTGTAATGATACAATTTTAAAATGTTATATATATATATATTCTAGGAGGAACTCAGCACTCCAGATTCGGGCAATGTTATACAAATGGCTAGCTTCACCTCAGGTGGTAATCCGACTAGACTGTATGCGTGGTCACTTAACACACGGATTTCGGAAGTTACTCGCGAGAAAAGCCAATACAGGTTTGCCCTCTATAAGACTATATTATCGTCTCTCTCTCTCTCTCTCTCTCTCTCTCTCTCTCTCTCTCTCTCTCTCTCTCTCTCTCTCTCTCTCTCTCTCTCTCTCTCTCTCTCTCTCTCTCTCTCTCTCTCTCTCTCTCTCTCTCTCTCTCTCTCTCTCTCTCTCTCTCTCTCTCGCTTTTTCTCTCTCACATACAATCTCTCTATCTATCTTTATATCTCTGACAATCTTTATCTCTCTCTTTTCCTCGCTCTACCTCTCTCTCTCTCTCTCTCTCTCTCTCTCTCTCTCTCTCTCTCTCTCTCTTCTCTTCTCTCTAATATACACACTCTCTTTCTATCTATCTTTATATCTCTGCTATCTCTATGTCTCTATTTTTCTCGCTCTACCTCTCTACTTGTTTTTCTTACCTTTTATTAAGTAAGGTCTTTAATAATGCTAAATTGTTGAAACACTTTTCTCCTTTAATCTGTCTTTTAAATTTTGGGAATTTCCGTCAACGATAATTTTTTTTTCTATTCTTTTCTTTCTTAGCGTTTATGTGGATTCAGGTTGGAGACTCGTATATTTATCCTCTTCGTCGTTTTTATCTACAAATTCATCGGAAAAATTTCCCTCTTCAAAAAGTAGTAGTGAAAGCAGAGCCATAAATGTCTCTTCAGAGCTCCTGTCTAGTGCTGAAGCCTCAAAAAATGTTATCACAAAAGACGACGAGAACGTAACTTCAGGAAGTGATCAATCAACGACTTCTTCGGAACAGGAGAGTAAATCAACAGAAAAGAATGGATCAGATGAAAAAACATCAAAAGAAAAAAAGGAAAAGGAATCATCAGAAAATGCATCAAACGAAGAAAAAACCTCCAAAGAGAAAAAGGAAAGTGAATCCGCAGAGAAGGCATCAGATGAAGATAAAGCATCAAAAGAGAAGGCATCTGATGAAGATAAAGCATCAAAAGAGAAGGCATCTGATGAAGATAAAGCATCAAAAGAGAAGGCATCTGATGAAGATAAAGCATCAAAAGAGAAGGCATCGGATGAAGATAAAGCATCAAAAGAGAAGGCATCTGATGAAGATAAAGCATCAAAAGAGAAGGCATCTGATGAAGATAAAGCATCAAAAGAGAAGGCATCTGATGAAGATAAAGCATCAAAAGAGAAGGCATCTGATGAAGATAAAGCATCAAAAGAGAAAGCATCTGATGAAGATAAAGCATCAAAAGAGAAGGCATCGGATGAAGATAAAGCATCAAAAGAGAAGGCATCTGATGAAGATAAAGCATCAAAAGAGAAGGCATCTGATGAAGATAAAGCATCAAAAGAGAAGGCATCTGATGAAGATAAAGCATCAAAAGAGAAAGCATCTGAAGAAAAAGCATCAAAAGAGAAGGGATCAGATGAAGAAAAAGCGTCAAAAGAGAAGTCATCAGATGAAGAAAAGGCATCAAAGGAGAAGTCATCTGATGAAGAAAAGGCATCAAAGGAGAAGTCATCTGATGAAGAAAAGGCATCAAAAGAGAAGTCATCAGATGAAGAAAAGGCATCAAAAGAGAAGTCATCAGATGAAGAAAAGGCATCAAAGGAGAAGTCATCTGATGAAGAAAAGGCATCAAAAGAGAAGTCATCAGATGAAGAAAAGGCATCAAAGGAGAAGTCATCTGATGAAGAAAAGGCATCAAAAGAGAAGTCATCTGATGAAGAAAAGGCATCAAAAGAGAAGTCATCTAATGAAGAAAAGGCATCAAAAGAGAAGACATCAGACGAAGAAAAAGCATCAAAAGAGAAGGCATCAGACGAAGAAAAAGCATCAAAAGAGAAAGCATCAAAAGAGAAGGCATCTGATGAAGAAAAAGAATCAAAAGAGAAGGGATCAGGTGAAGAAAAGGCATCAAAGGAGAAGTCATCGGATGAAGAAAAGGCATCAAAAGAGAAGTCATCAGACGAAGAAAAAGCATCAAAAGAGAAGGCATCAGACCAAGAAAAAGCATCAAAAGAAAAAGCATCTGATGAAGAAAAAGTATCAAAAGAGAAGGAATCAGATGAAGAAAAAGCGTCAAAAGAGAAAGCATCAAAAGAGAAGGCATCAGATGAAGAAAAGGCATCAAAAGAGAAGTCATCAGATGAAGAAAAGGCATCAAAAGAGAAGTCATCAGATGAAGAAAAAGCATCAAAAGAGAAGGCATCTGATGAAGAAAAGGCATCAGAAGAGAAGGGATCAGGTGAAGAAAAGGCATCAAAAGAGAAGGCATCACATAAAGATAAAGCGTCAAAAGAGAAGGCATCTGATGAAGAAAAAGCATCAAAAGAGAAGGGATCAGGTGAAGAAAAGGCATCAAAAGAGAAGTCATCAGATAAAGAAAAGGCATCAAAAGAGAAGGCATCTGATGAAGAAAAGGCATCAGAAGAGAAGGGATCAGGTGAAGAAAAGGCATCAAAAGAGAAGTCATCTGATGAAGAAAAGGCATCAAAAGAGAAGTCATCAGATGAAGAAAAGGCATCAAAAGAGAAGTCATCAGATGAAGAAAAGGCATCAAAGGAGAAGTCATCAGATGAAGAAAAGGCATCAAAGGAGAAGTCATCTGATGAAGAAAAGGCATCAAAGGAGAAGTCATCAGATGAAGAAAAGGCATCAAAGGAGAAGTCATCTGATGAAGAAAAGGCATCAAAGGAGAAGTCATCTGATGAAGAAAAGGCATCAAAGGAGAAGTCATCAGATGAAGAAAAGGCATCAAAAGAGAAGTCATCAGATGAAGAAAAGGCATCAAAGGAGAAGTCATCTGATGAAGAAAAGGCATCAAAAGAGAAGGCATCTGATGAAGAAAAGGCATCAAAAGAGAAGGGATCAGGTGAAGAAAAGGCATCAAAGGAGAAGTCATCTGATGAAGAAAAGGCATCAAAAGAGAAGTCATCAGATGAAGAAAAAGTATCAAAAGAGAAGGCATCAGACGAAGAAAAAGCATCAAAAGAGATAGTATCTGATGAAAAAAAAGCATCAAAAGAGAAGTCATCAGACGAAGAAAAAGCATCAAAAGAGAAGGCATCAGACGAAGAAAAAGCATCAAACGAGAAGTCATCGGATGAAGAAACGGCATCAAAAGAGAAGTCATCAGATGAAGAAAAAGAATCAAAAGAGAAGGCATCAGACGAAGAAAAAGCATCAAAAGAAAAGGCATCTGATGAAGAAAAAAAATCAAAAGAGAAGGGATCAGGTGAAGAAAAGGCATCAAAGGAGAAGGCATCAGACGAAGAAAAAGTATCAAAAGAGAAGTCATCTGATGAAGAAAAAGCATCGAAAGAAAAAAAGAAAAGCGAATCCGGAGAGGATGATAGGAAAAGAAAGAAGAGGAGCACAAATGGCAACAAGAGCAGGTGAGCACGAAATTTTCAAATAATATATATATAGGTTTGGTTTTTTTCTTTTTTGAATTTTCAAACCATTTTGCGTGAACTGCAAAGAGAAGAAAAGTTAAGGCATACTACGTCAAGATTCTAAGAAACTAAAACTTTATAATAATTGGATATCGAGAGCTTTTTGCTATTCCTTATCTGGCTCAGTCATAAGCATTACAGGGGAGAAAAAATGATAGCGATATTGATAGAGAGGCATATAAAGAAATCAGAGAGAGAGATAGAGAGAGAGAAAGAGAGAGATAGAGAGAGAGACAGACAGAGACAGACAGAGATAGAGACAGACAGACAGACCGACAGAGAGAGAGAGAGAGACAGACAGACAGACAGACAAAGATAGAGACAGACAGACAGACAGAGATAGAGAGAGTGAGAGAGAGAGAGAGACGAGTGAAAGAAAGGTTTATTAAAAAGAAGCGATCGCATCTCGGACTTATTCCTTATTTTATGTGTCTTAAAGAAAATCAATTTTGCAAATTAATGAAAAGTCAGAAATTTAAGTTGGCTTTAAAGTTTAAGACAAGTAACACCTCTGCAAAAAGATTTAGTTATTTTTGTTGCTCCTAAACTAAAAGCTTTTAAAAAATTAAGCTTTAAAACAATTTTTTTCCTACTGAAAGATCACTTGGCAGTTAATAGTAACTTTGATATCGCATATATATATATATATATATATATATATATATGTATGTAACTAAGCTGGGTGCTTCCTAAACTTACTTAGTTACTGCAGTAGGACCCACTAGTTATCTACAGAAACTCAGTGCTTCTTCCTACTCTAAGTAAGGCCCTAACTGGTTATGGTAGCGTGCCTAGCAGCCGTGCAATGCTTCAGAGTTCACACTCACCGGTCCTTGAGTATCAGTGGAGTACTAAGGCCACTGTTCCCTAGCTAATACGAGCTGCCCGAATCAAAGTACGTCCAAAGCAGACAGAAGAAAAGCTTCTCTGGCCAGCTGGACCGGAACAAAAGAATAGATCGGCTAGTCAATGTAATCATTACAACAAAGTATCTTCCGAATTATTAAAGAAATAGGAATAAACCGCTAGAGGGGCGGAGACTAGCTTCCCGCCATTAAATTAAGTATACTAATATTAAGAAGCTAGAAGTGCACTTGGCTCCGCCCACAAGCTGATAATTGACACACTAAAGATCTGTTCTAAAGGCCTACTGCTACGCCACAATAAATAATTATACCAGCCTCCTTACACATATATATAACTTTATTATTAATGATGAGTTGTATAGAGGAAATTTTCATCATAGCTGGTTTAGACGATTGCGTGCGATTTAAAATCTTTATTGTCTGCGACGCTCAATCTTATTTTTTAATCAGTTTGTCTGTATTTCCTTTTTTGAAAGAATATATTTTGATCTCTCTCTCTCTCTCTCTCTCTCTCTCTCTCTCTCTCTCTCTCTCTCTCTCTCTCTCTCTCTCTCTCTCTCTCTCTCTCTCTCTCTCTCTCTCTCTCTCTCTCTCTCTCTCTCTCTCTCTCTCTCTCTCTCTCTCTCTCTCTCGCTCTTCTCTCATTCTAATTATTTCTATTTCTCTTGGATCTATGTATCTATGTTTCTAATTATTTATTCTTCTCTCTATTTATTTATCTACGTATCTATAACATGTCTGGAATTTATATATTAATGTAAATCTTCTTTTATAACGACCTATTTTCATATTATAGAGAGCTTAACTTTTTTTTTTTTGCTTACCTCTCAACAAAAATCAGCCATGATGAACTGGTGCAAGGCATCAGGGGAGGTCATCGTGTTAGACTGGTAGTGAGTCACCAAGGCAGCATACTATACTTCACTGCTGATCATGTAATTATCTCCCCTGAACAGATTGTCATAGCTCAAGTTCTAAGGTATGTAACTTTCCTGCCTCTTACATGTTTACACCCTCAGGTGCTTGTGTGAGCAACAAAAATTCTTGTCGGTAAAGTTCGTAAGGATTGGGCAGAAACTTTCTCTACTCCAAGCACTTATTTGAAAGGTCTAGCAGGCTGGTTGACTTTAAAGTGAACCAGCCAACCTAAACAGTGGGCTTTATGGTTTGCCATGGCAGGAACAAGGGGCTTGTAGAGAAAATTGATGGAATAAAGCAGAGCGTGAAAAGACAAGAATATTTTTGTTCACACAAAAGAACGAGTCAGTAGGAAAAAAAAGGTTGAGATCATGTCTTTAACATTTTTCACACCAGATCTATGAACAGTTGATAAACATTACAGTTTCAACTCCGTCCAGGGGGAAAATTCATGTCACAAGTGTAATAGTTATCGATAAACGAATACAGTTTTTCACTTCAAATCGGTTTTTATGGAATCCTCTGTTACAGTAGGACATCAAACCTGCTCACTTCAGGCAGTGTAGGGTTGAAAGATGAGGTCCGACTCTTTCACAAATGATAAAGTGATTGAACAAGGGGTAAAAAGCCACGTTGCCTTGTTTTACTGAATACTCAGAAAGGTTAGAAGTCAACTAGAGTCGGAGTCATACAATTTTAGAACATTCTTTACAAATTTCCATCAAATTTCAATCGACAAGCGGAAAACATCTGCTTATATCTTGCAATTATTGCTCTCGCTTTTTCTATTGAATTATTTAGATCTCGCTGATTCACTTTCCTGGAGAAAAAAATAGCAGAGAGACACCTGGGAGTCATGACCTGGGTGTGGTCCGAATACCCCCCCCCCCCAATGAGTTTCTACCTACTTTCCAGTTCGGTAAAAATTATAAGAGCTAGAATTTTAGGTAGTACTCAGCAGTGGTTAGCGTAAGGCTTTTAAGTAAAAATGACCGAAAAATGCTTGAATTGGTGGGATTAGAACCATCGATTTATATAGATTCTTCGGCACCCATCGCCTTGCCACTCAAAGAGAACATAGCAGCTTTTACCAATACGCCACTACGCTCCCTAAAAAGAGAGTTTCATGGCGAAGGTATTTACTGAGCCTCCCTGAGTGACTTGCAATCCTGTTTTCCAGTTCCGTAGTACTATTTGGTATAAATATCTCCACCTGAATTTTTGTTCTCGTCGTTTGTTTTTTTTTTTTTTTCTCTCTCTTCCATGTCTGCAGCGGTGACACCGACGGGGCAAGAAAAGGTCGACTCAAGTGGCACGCATTCCGTAGTGATGGCATTTGGGTGACGCATACTGTTGAGGTACCTGGCTACTCTATGAAGAAGTAAGGATATCACTTTGCAGAAGATTATGGGTTCATAATTTGTTTGCCTTCTTGTAGACAAACCGGTCCTTCCTTGAACAAAATTGTAGGTGTTATTAGAGGAGGCCGTATGATTGTACAACATGTATTTTGCCACCAGAATCATTCAATAAGATTGGGAATTGCCTCATTGTGGTTTATCCCCATGTCGGTTCCATTCCGTATAATGTATCGTCCTATAAGACTATTGGGCATAATAATAATGGAATCTAATTATTGCACAGTTTATTGGACATAAAGATTTTTTTTTCTTTTACTTGTTTTCTTAGTTCTTCGCTCTTAAACTACTTTGTACTCAACACTGCTATTATTAGTCTCCATTTATAACTTCGTTTCCGATATCAATTGATATTTTTCATTTCTCTCCATGTCGATGAAAACGATATGTGTCTATATCAGACACTTGTTAGATAACCCTGCAGTGGATCGACTATTTCAGTCAATACATTATGCGATCCAATACTTTCTCCATGTCTCGGAGAAGAGTAGAATAAGCAAAAGTTGATCTTGTTTATGTGCGGCATGTAAACCTACTCCTGCAGGAAAACTTACACGGAAGTGGACATCCGCTGGTTTATTGACACCAAAACCTACGAGGTTGCCATGGAAACAGACAGGGGCAGCGTCACCAGAGGATCTCTCACAGGTCTCCGTGCCCGGGCAGTGGCCGTCCAGAATATCAGACTGAAGGTTTGTGGGAGTAAGATGGCTCAGTCAATGGCGCGCTGGATTGTTAATTAGAAAGTTTATGTTCGAATTCCTATACATGCGTACTTCAAGTTAGTATGGTCTGGAAT
>JAWDGP010000670.1:0-5000 GCA_033675545.1 Elysia crispata
CAACTCCCCCTTAAGTGTCTTAAAATTATGCTGTGTCATACATGAATGAAGACTGAAAATAAGGAAGTCATCCCAAAAAATGCTTACAACATAAGACAAAACAGAGTTCCTTACCTTGATATAAAGTGAAAGCGCAAAAAAAATTTGCAATTTCATTATGATTTTTGAAAACAAAAAAATTAAAAAGAAAATATTATGCACTGTCTTTTTTCTAAAGATTTTTTTTTTTAAACTCAATTTGTGTATGCCCAACGCTGACGTCACACTCGTTTGCATTTTCAGAATAGCCGGGAAGTTTTTTTATAGGAATTAAAGAAAGAACTTTGGTTCTTCCTATCTCCTCCGAAAACCAACCGATTCCCACAATTCTCGGTTTTTTTATTTCACTTTACTTTCTAACCCATTTTAATTCTTATATATCCATTTATACATTTGGTCGTTTAGTAGTAGTAGTAGTAGTAGTAGTAGTAGTAGTAGTAGTAGTAGTAGTAGTAGTAGTAGTAGTAGTAGTAGTAGTAGTAGTAGTAGTAGTAGTAGTAGTAGTAGTAGTAGAAGTAGTAGTAGTAGTAGAAATAGTAGTAGTAGAAGTAGTAGTAATAGTAGTAGTAGTAGTAGTAGTAGTAGTAGTAGTAGTAGTAGTAGTAGTAGTAGTAGTAGTAGTAGTAGTAGTAGTAGTAGTAGTAGTAGTAGTAGTAGTAGTAGTAGTAGTAGTAGTAGTAGTAGTAGTAGTAGTAGTAGTAGTGGTAGTAGTAGTAGTACAAGTAGTAGTGGTAGTAGTAGCAATAGTAATACTAGAAATAGTAGTAGCAAAAGAAGAAAAAGAAGAAGAAAATACACAAAATACGCAGAAGAAAAAAAGCAAAGGATGAAAACTGCCAAAAATGCGAAAGACAGGCGATTTCTAACTCAACTCCCCCCCTTAAGTGTCTTACAGTTATGCTGTTTCATACAAGAATGAAGACTAAAAATAAAGGACGTCATCCCCAAAAAAAATGCTTACAACATAAGACAAAACAGAGTTCCTTACCTTGAAATAAAGTGAAAGCGCAAAAAAAAAAATTGCAATTTCATTATGATTTTTAAAAACAAAAAATTAAAAAGAAAATATTATGCACTCTCTTCCTTATTCTCTCAAGATTTTTTTTTAATTAACTCATTTCGTGTATGCGCAACGCTGACGTCACACTCGTGTGAATTTCCAGAATGGCCGGGAAATTTTTTTTTTTAAAGAGATTAAAGAAGGACATTTGGTTCCTCCTAGCTCCGCCGAAAACCAGCCGATTCCCACATATCTCTGTTTTCTTATTTCATTTTACTTTCTAACTTATTTTAATTCTTATAAATCCATTTATACATTTGGTCGTTTAGTAGTAGTAGTAGTAGTAGTAGTAGTAGTAGTAGTAGTAGTAGTAGTAGTAGTAGTAGTAGTAGTAGTAGTAGTAGTAGTAGTAGTAGTAGTAGTAGTAGTAGTAGTAGTAGTAGTAGTAGTAGTAGTAGTAGTAGAAGTAGTAGTGGTAGTAGTAGTAGTAGAAGTAGTAGTAGTAGTGGAAATAGTAGTAGTAGTAGTAGTAGTAGTAGTAGTAGTAGAAGAAGTAGTTGTAATAGTAGTAGTAGTAGTAGTAGTAGTAGTAGTAGTAGTAGTAGTAGTAGTAGTAGTAGTAGTAGTAGTAGTAGTAGTAGTAGTAGAAGAAGTAGTTGTAATAGTAGTAGTAGTAGTAGTAGTAGTAGTAGTAGTAGTAGTAGTAGTAGTAGTAGTAGTAGTAGTAGTAGTAGTAGTAGTAGTAGTAGTAGTAGTGGTAGTAGTAGTAGTACAAGTAGTAGTGGTAGTAGTAGTAATAGTAATACTAGAAATAGTAGTAGCAAAAGAAGAAAAAGAAGAAGAAAATACACAAAATACGCAGAAGAAAAAGAAGCAAAGGATGAAAACTGCCAAAAATGCGAAAGACAGGCGATTTCTAACTCAACTCCCCCCCTTAAGTGTCTTACAGTTATGCTGTTTCATACAAGAATGAAGACTAAAAATAAAGGACATCATCCCAAAAAAAATGCTTACAACATAAGACAAAACAGAGTTTTTTACCTTGAAATAAAGTGAAAGCGCAAAAAAAAATTGCAATTTCAGAATGAATTTTGAAAACAAAAAATTAAAAAGAAAATATTATGCACTCTCTTCCACATTCTCTCAAGATATTTTTTTTTTAATTAACTCATTTCGTGTATCCGCAACGCTGACGTCACACTCGTGTGAATTTCCAGAATGGCCGGGAAATTTTTTTTTTTGAAGAGATTAAAGAAGGACATTTGGTTCCTCCTAGCTCCGCCGAAAACCAACCGATTCCCACATATCTCTGTTTTCTTATTTCATTTTACTTTCCAACTTATTTTAATTCTTATATATCCATTTATACATTTGGTCGTTTAGTAGTAGTAGTAGTAGTAGTAGTAGTAGTAGTAGTAGTAGTAGTAGTAGTAGTAGTAGTAGTAGTAGTAGTAGTAGTAGTAGTAGTAGTAGTAGTAGTAGTAGTAGTAGTAGTAGTAGTAGTAGTAGTGGTAGTAGTAGTAGTAGTAGTGGTAGTAGTAGTAGTAGTAGTAGTAGTAGTAGTAGTAGTAGTAGTAGTAGTAGTAGTAGTAGTAGTAGTAGTAGTAGTAGTAGTAGTAGTAGTAGTAGTAGTAGTAGTAGTAGTAGTAGTAGTAGTAGTGGTAGTAGTAGTAGTAGTAGAAGTAGTAGTGGTAGTAGTAGTAATAGTAATACTAGTAGTGGTAGTAGCAAAAGAAGAAAAAGAAGAAGAAGATACACAAAATACGCAGAAGAAAAAGAAGCAGAGGATGAAAACTGACAAAAATGCGGAAGACAGGCGATTTCTAACTCAAATCCCCCCGTAAGTGTCTTAAAATTATGCTGGGTTACATGAATAAAGATTGAAAATAAGGGAAGTCATCCCAAAAAAGTGCTTACAACATAAGACAAAACAGAGTTCCTTACCTTGAAATAAAGTGAAAGCGCAAAAAAAAATTTGCAATTTCATTATGATTTTTAAAAACAAAAAATTTAAAAAAAAATGTAATCCACTGTCTTCCTTATTCTCTAAAGATTTTTTTTTTTAAACTCATTTTGTGTATGCGCAACGCTGACGTCACACTCGTTTGAAGTTCCAGAATAGCCGGGAACTTTTTTTTTATAGGGATTAAAGAAAGAACTTTGGTTCCTCCTAGCTCCGCCGAAAACCAACCGATTCCCACAATTCTCGGTTTTTTTTATTTCACTTTACTTTCTAACCCATTTTAATTCTTATATATCCATTTATACATTTGGTCGTTTAGTAGTAGTAGTAGTAGTAGTAGTAGTAGTAGTAGTAGTAGTAGTAGTAGTAGTAGTAGTAGTAGTAGTAGTAGTAGTAGTAGTAGTAGTAGTAGTAGTAGTAGTAGTAGTAGTAGTAGTGGTAGTAGTGGTAGTAGTAGTAGTACAAGTAGTAGTGGTAGTAGTAGTAATAGTTATACTAGTAGTAGTAGCAAAAGAAGAAAAAGAAGAAGATACACAAAATACGCAGAAGAAAAGAAGCAGAGGATGAAAACTTTCAAAAATCCGGAAGACAGGCGATTTCTAACTCAACTCCCCCCCTTAAGTGTCTTAAAATTATGCTGTGTCATACATGAATGAAGACTGAAAATAAGGGAAGTCATCCCAAAAAAATGCTTACAACATAAGACAAAACAGAGTTCCTTACCTTGAAATAAAGTGAAAGCGCAAAAAAAATTTGCAATTTCATTATGATTTTTGAAAACAAAAAATTAAAAAGAAAATATTATGCACTGTCTTCTTTTTCTCTAAAGATTTTTTTTTTTAAACTCAATTTGTGTATGCCCAACGCTGACGTCACACTCGTTTGCATTTTCAGAATAGCCGGGAAGTTTTTTTTTATAGGAATTAAAGAAAGAACTTTGGTTCCTCCTATCTCCTCCGAAAACCAACCGATTCCCACAATTCTCGGTTTTTTTATTTCACTTTACTTTCTAACCCATTTTAATTCTTATATATCCATTTATACATTTGGTCGTTTAGTAGTAGTAGTAGTAGTGGTAGTAGTAGTAGTAGTAGTAGTAGTAGTAGTAGTAGTAGTAGTAGTAGTAGTAGTAGTAGTAGTAGTAGTAGTAGTAGTAGTAGTAGTAGTAGTAGTAGTAGTAGGAGTAGTGGTAGTAGTGGTAGTAGTATTAGTACAAGTAGTAGTGGTAGTAGTAGTAATAGTTATACTAGTAGTAGTAGTAGCAAAAGAAGAAAAAAAAGAAGATACACAAAATACGCAGAAGAAAAGAAGCAGAGGATGAAAACTTCAAAAATCCGGAAGACAGGCGATTTTCAACTCAACTCCCCCCCTTAAGTGTCTTAAAATTATGCTGTGTCATACATGAATGAAGACTGAAAATAAGGGAAGTCATCCCAAAAAAATGCTTACAACATAAGACAAAACAGAGTTCCTTACCTTGAAATAAAGTGAAAGCGCAAAAAAAAATTTGCAATTTCATTATGATTTTTGAAAACAAAAAATTAAAAAGAAAATATTATGCACTGTCTTCTTTTTCTCTAAAGATTTTTTTTTTTAAACTCATTTTGTGTATGCGCAACGCTGACGTCACACTCGTTTGCATTTCCAGAATAGCCGGGAAGTTTTTTTTATAGGACTTAAAGAAAGAACTTTGGTTCCTCCTAGCTCCGCCGAAAACCAACCGATTCCCACAATTCTCGGTTTTTTTTATTTCACTTTACTTTCTAACCCATTTTAATTCTTATATATCCATTTATACATTTGGTCGTTTAGTAGTAGTAGTAGTAGTAGTAGTAGTAGTAGTAGTAGTAGTAGTAGTAGTAGTAGTAGTAGTAGTAGTAGTAGTAGTAGTAGTAGTAGTAGTAGTAGTAGTAGTAGTAGTAGTAGTAGTAGTAGTAGTAGGAGTAGTGGTAGTAGTGGTAGTAGTATTAGTACAAGTAGTAGTGGTAGTAGTAGTAA
>JAWDGP010000670.1:10000-30764 GCA_033675545.1 Elysia crispata
TTTTACACTCATTGTTGATAATTATAGGACACCTAACATTTATGTTCCATAGCAACTCTCATTAACTTTATAACTAACATTTTTATAACTGCTATTGCTGCATTAGTCGACCCTTCTTTCCCGTCATGTATTTGTGACCTTGTTATTACTGCTAATGTTGCCTTAGTCGACCATCCTTCCACGTTCTATATTTATGACCGTGCTGCCTTATTCCCATTGCTTCCCGTTCATTTATTTGTGACCGTGTAACTATTGCTCAAGTTGCTTCTGTAGACCCTTCTTCGCCTTCATGTAACCGTTTTGCTACTGCTAATTGTTGCTTTAGTCCATCTTGCTCCACTAGTTATACCTGTCCAAACACCTGTTGCAATCCCTGTCACCATCACTGCATTTATTGCCACTACCTAGCACTCAACAAATTTCTGGGCCTAATTGTTGTCATTAAGCTCATTCTTATGCCATTACCACCCCTTGGTAAAACCCTCGTCTATCACACACACACACATATATATATATATATATATATATATATATATATATATACACACACACACAGATACATTTTAGTCTAGTGAAAAAGATAAAATATAAAATAGTTAGGTGAAAATTCTATTAGTTCCTATAATTATTCAATCAAATAAATTAAGGAAAAAGTATTGAACCTGGTTTTTTTTTTTTTTAATCTTACAAAACTACTAAAGATATTTTTTTGTGCTTAACTCTGCTATAATATTAGCTTAAAGTATTTTTCTGTAGTATAATAAGGATGTGTTTTACACATAATCATTAATATTATTCCTCAACTCTGTCATGTAAGTAAAATTAAAAGGAACAACTTTTTGAGGAAAAACTATTATGGCAAATCAAATTTTCAACAAATATAAATCGATTCAAATAAAAAAACGTACAAATGCTTTGCATCTTTAACTTTAAATCCGGAAACATCTAAATTATAGTATTTGCCGTTGTCCAATACCCAGATGACTAAGTCAGCATGTCCCTGCAATGGAATAGAGCATCCGTTAGTCATCTAGTGTGTGAAATAAAAAACTTATAACTGTCTGTAAGTTCTTAAGCTTCTTATAGATTACAATCAGTTTAAATTAAAATGACGTTAACATTATGCCGTGTTATTAGAACGATTATTTAGTGTTGTAACCTAAAAATAAAGCAACATGTTTTGTAACCTTTTATTGCTCCAATGAAAACTGGGAGCACAGAAGTGTTGCGGTACATTTGTTTTCTTTTGGAAGTGAAAATATCAGATAGTGTGATTTAATAGTTACCATATACCTCCTTCCCTACTTCCACTTGGTATTGTTATATAAGTTTCTTAAATCGTAGGGGAAGAATCACAGTAAGTCCCGAATGTCAATTAATCACAGACTGCTGCAACCGGGCGCTCTAGAATCGAAACTATTTCATAAATTTTCATTGCTGAAATGAGTATATGCATATATATAAAATCGTCTGTTTCCTTTGTTTTGCTATATTTCAGCCTTTCAAAACACTAATTTCAAAGGTTTTTATTCCTTTTTTTCAAAACTCTTCTGGCGAAATAAGGTGGCTACGATTATTTATAAAGAGAGGATCCTAATCTCTTTTATTTGAAAAAGTTTTTTCACCAGTCCCACATTAAACTATGACTTCCTTTGGGTGCATTTCTATGTCGCAGACTTAGGAGGAAAAATTTAACTTGAATATTTTTCTTCTTATGGAATAAATATTTTATAGAAAATTGCTAACTCAAAGCTTTTGCAATCTCTAAAATTGTAAAGAAAGATATCGATTTACGTGCGATAAGGAAATAGCGTCTAGCTTTATTGCGACAATGCCGAATGCACAAGTAATTATTAGCTAAAAAAAGGCTCCCAATTTAATATACAATACTAAAATGATAATTTTAGTTTATTTTGCACAGTAATTATAAAATATTATGCAATGTCAAACCATTGCAGTCCTAAAATCCTGGATACATCTCATATTCCAATTACATTTCTCTACAGTTAGAAATTAGAGCTAGAACAAGATCTAAATCACAAAACAGATATTTTAGGAAGTTGAACTAATGAACATCTATCCCCATAAAAACTTCACTGGATGCATGCAATGTCCTTCTCGATGTCCTTGTGTTAATATTGAATGTAAAATAAAAAATGGGTGTGACTGTGTTTCGGCTACGATATCGCTCGGTTTGATCAAGGATGTTTAATTATCACATACTGCATCACGTCATAATGGTGGGTGTATCAAGGAAGCTTTCGTGAATTGATTATTGGGACCACGTTATTTGAATTAAGGGAAGAAATAAACAATATTTTCTTTTTAATTACCTTTATAGTCGACGGTGCTAGGTGAGTATTATTAGCAGAAATAGCACAATATAAATATTTCTGGACACTTCGATTTTGCTACACTAATTATTGTGCAAATACTGCCTAAGAGAACTTATATATTTTAGTTCTGGTTATATACGCAGGTGCATCAGCTACACATTAGAACAGGAATTACTAACTGGTAAAAAAGAGAAAAAAATCCAAAGTTATCCAAAAGTTCTTCGAACAAAATTAGGATTTACAAAAAAACATCTTACACCCTCTAATAGACTGAAAATATAATAAATAAACTGCTCAGCTTTTAATCTACTTGCAAGAAAAAAGTTGGTGTCTTAAAACTTACTGAATTTGTTAGGATGTGAATAGCCTCCAAGCCAAGCCAATGGTCGCTTCCTAAATCTCCAAACCCCTCAACATAACTACGCCATTTGCAATAGAAGTTTTCTTTCCCGTTCACCCGTCTCTGAAACGCATCATATAATGTTGAAAAAAAGCATTTGAGATTCACGTCGGGAGGGGGGGGGGGGCAGGGTGTTTTATACTCGCCTACTGGCGCCCCCGCCCGCCCCCTCCGCGGCTCCCAGCACCTTCCCCTTACAGAACTCCTGGCCTACATGCACAATTACCCCAATTCTTTATGTACGTGAAAAACGCCCGGCCTACATGCACAATTACCCCAATTCTTTATGTACGTGAAAAACGCCCGGCCTACATGCACAATTACCCCAATTCTTTATGTACGTGAAACGCGCCCGGCCTACATGCACAATTACCCCAATTCTTTATGTACGTGAAACGTTCTGGCGCAGTTCTTACATAAAGCTTGCACACGAAATACTCCTGGCCTACCTGCACAATTACCCCAATTCTTTATGTACGTGAAACGCGCCTGGCCTACATGCACAATTACCCCAATTGTGCATGTACCTCATAGGACCGATTAACCAGAGGGCCCGCCATTTAGAGAGATATATACACTTGTCATATGAGAATGGAGGCGACCAATATTTGCCCCTGGCTCAAGGTCAACTCTCTTGAAATCTGCGGCAAGAACTGTGTGTATGAATATTGTGGTACCCATCGCCAGCAGCTGCGTATGGGTCGGAAATCACCTGTCCCGTGTAAATACTGCGGTGTTGGTACAGGGTCGGCCACTCTGCGGTGTAGATCCTGTGGGGCCCATCGCATATCCCAGAAGTTGATTGACACGGAAAAGCGAGCCCGTAGGGACTTCGCTGATGTTTTAGTTGAGCTAAAATTTTCATTTAGACGATAGTCTGCCCAATATATAACGATGGCCACACTCAAAGAATTGCGTGCACTAGCAAAAGACTACGGGCTTCCCGGAAGGTCAAAGCTCAAGAAAGACGATCTCATCAAGGCAATCGCCGAGGTCCACGCCGCAGAGTTTATAAAGAGACTCCAGCGGGCGCAAAAAACCGGGAGACACTCAGCCCTTCTGGGTGATGTTGAGGACCCCCATAAGAAGGACCGCCGCGGCCGCGAGCTGGGGCAGGTCATGGATGAAGTTGATGCAGCCCTCCGGGCGAAGAGATACATCTCTGCCGTTGAAAAGAAGCCGCTGCTCCGGCAGCAACCACTGAAGCGAATCACGGATCGCCTGCAAAAGCCCCGCGGCCTCACCCGGTCTAAGGTGGAGACCCTCGCACGGGCAATCAAAAGGGAAGCCCCCAAAATCCTGGAGAATTTTCTTGACCCCGGCGCGTATTACGGTCTTGTGGTCGATAATGTCCCCGTGCTCTTCCCCGACGGCAGCTACGCGAAGAAAGGGGATACGATCGTCCGCGAGGAGATCAGGGAAGACGTTGGTGGTCTTTCTTACAAACTGCGGCCGGTGGCAAGAGGACCCGACATCACGGGCGATGGCGAGGTGTATTGGGCATCGTTTGAGAACGAGGACCTTCAGGTTACCAAGGCCATGGGTGAGCTGGTGCTCGAACTCTTAAACCCGGACGAGCAATACAAGCTCTTCACGGTTGTGGGAAAGGCAGCTAAGGAGCCCTTAGCCCCAATCACCGAGGAAGAGGGTGTCTCTAAACACCGCATCAAAGGAAAGACCATTGTTCGTGGAGATCAAGTCAGTGCCGGCTCTCTCCACGGTATCGACCAACACATGTGGGAAAAGGGCCGGGAGTACCTCGTCTTCGTCCGTTACGAGCTTCGACCCCTTCCTGAACAGAATGGCGAGCCGGGCCCCATGCTAGCTCCGGAAGAAGACCGGGAGGTGAGTTTGCCAGCACAAAGCTTCGTCCGCTACGTCAGGCACGTCGACCGATTTCCGGAACAAGATGACCCGGGCGGGCAGCGAGGTTAATCGCCCAGCAGCGTCGGCGGATTCTTGAAGCAGTTTGATTGTAATAGGCTTGTTGATACGGGCTGCACAAAGGAGGACATGTTTGCTCTAGAAACGGCCCTCAAGGTCAAACTGGTCACCGTCGATGCCTTAGGTAGTACGCTGTGGGACAGCGGCTTGTACAACACAAGCACAACAGTAGTGGTCCCCGGCCACAACAACCATGCGTGGGCAGATATCCCAACCGATCCTCCAAAGGTCCAGCGTATCCACTTTCTGGACGAACCGGCCGAACAGGCTCTGTCGGCGGTTGTAACATCCGAAGGCCATGACGCAAAAACTACGGCCGCCCAGGAGACGCACTCGACAAAGGAAGACACGGGAAATCTTGGTGGCGGCGTTCGCAGCTAGGGCCATCCCCCTTCGACGACCCGGCTCTGGCTTTGTGTGGTCCGGAAAGTCCCTGGTGGGGGAGCGGATGGTTCCCTCTGGAGGTCAGCGATCTGCAAGTCTCCTCGCGATCGACAAAGCCTTCGAGGCTGAAACTTGTGCAAACCCCCAGGATGACCTTCCAAAAGAACTCGAAGAGGAGGAATACCACAAGGCCACCCACACCCACTCGATGGGCGGCGCTACAGCCTATCGCTTCGGGAAGTGGCTTAGCAAGGAAGACATTAGGCCCACCCGGAGAAATTCAACCCCGCTTCTGATGGGCGGCGCTACACAGCCTATCGCTTCGGGAAGTGGCAAGGAAGACATTAGGCCCCACCCGGAGAAATTCCGCCCCGCTTGGAGAGAGCTGCCCAGGTAGGGGCCAAGGTGTGGAGACAGCAAAGACGCTACGGCTGGGACGGGTGAGCATCACCATCTAGATATGCGTGCCGCCCTACCTGGCTTGCGCTGAAGGAAATCTCCCATGGGTGGGGTTGGGGGGACGCGATTGATCTAGTGCGCGAATATGGATTCCCGACAAGCATCATGCGTCGAGGGAATTGTGCCGAGGGAGTTGCCGCTTCCTGAGCGACGTCCTCAGGCTTACAGGCGCCATCCAGCTCTCCGCCTGGGAGTTTGCTCCGAACACGCACCCGTATACTGTCGGTCGCGTGGGCGAGAGCATTTGCCGAGGAGAACGAGGGGCTGGATCACGACTCCGGAGCTCCACCGCGACCTCCTCGACTCTGGGGGACATGGTAGCAGCAACGGCCCGCGAGGTCATCTATAGCGTGGGGGTGAAGCCCTGCATCCGGTTCCCCGCCAGAGATCTGGCCGTCTTGTTCGTGGGGAAGTGCGCGCGCCACGGTGACCCGAATTGTCGATATTCGTGCGCGACCCCCAGTGAAGGGCTGCGTCTTCTCTGCAACACTCTCGGAGGCAGCCTGGGACCGCGTCTCTTAAAGCTTCAGGAGAAGGCCGACAACGTCCACTATATCAAGAAGTACAGAGATGGGAAGACCCGGGCCCAGTGGTTCCACATATTCGGGCATTCGTACTCGCCTGTACACCAATGTGGCGCTCCGAAGGAATGCTCCGGCGGTTACCCGCGGAAGAGGTCCTCCAGGAGTCTGCACCGACTGCCATCTACGCCAAGGCTCTCAGTGATGAGGTCACAGACATGCTTGTTGAGGACCAACCCTGCGAAGTATGGACAATGGCGGAAAAAAAGCCGGAGCTACGAATGGCGGCCCGAAGCAGCGACGCCTGGAAAATCGAACGCAGGGGCCAGCACGCACTGGCGGCAAGTGAGGCTCCGATGCTCCCCCTGACCTTTGAAGGCAGCGGCTGCGAGGCGGATGTACCTGGCAGGCCAAGCGCGGAAGCGGTAAGACGGAGTGGGCGGTGAAGACCTTCGCCGGGCGTCGACTGGTCCGTGCTCACTCCCGAAAAACTGATCTAGCCGGGTACGCACCGAGACAACCCTCGTCTTGGCCTGGCTTACCCCACCAAGCGCAGACGATCCACCACTATCTCTGCATTCGCCCCACCAGGCCAATAGAGGAATGGGACCCGGTTCGCGCTCGGCCATCACCTAGACAGGCTTAGCTGGAGGTGATCATCATCGACGAGTGCTGCAAAGTTCCCGCCAAGACTCTCAAGGTCATCGTTATTACCTGGCACGCCGAACATGTCAGGTGTGATCTGCTGTGGGGATCGCGGACAGATACCGCTACATGGGGGTGACAAGGAAGGTCCACACGCGATGTTAGTAGAGTGGGCTGGGCCCAACGTGCGCCAGTTCGATACCGACTATAGGTCCCTCTGGTGAGGTATGTGGTGAGCCATGGTCCGTTTGCGCCGACAACCATACCTGTCTCGCGGAAGGGCCAACGTCGGCGCTAAGCACACAGTCAAAGAGCGAATGTGGTGTAAGTCGGACTCCAACTCCAGCTCCGGGTCTTCCGTGACCATACCCCAGCAGAATCGTTCGAGCAGGCCTTACGGAGGACCACGCCCGAAGACGTGTGGGTATGCTCTACGAACGCACTGGGCGGGCAAGTCCAAACCAGTCTACATTGGCACCACAAGGCCAACTACCCTAGGCTCCTTCGGCCAAGATACGCTTCGATCCGACGACAGCATCGCCCACTCGATACAAGAAGGCCAGGGCAGCTGGCGAGTGGCTATACCAGGGAGTCGCGAGAAGGCGTGAACGCCTTTACCGGGCGCGGCACGGTCGTGCAAGTGCCGCTACGGATAGTCGAAAAGGGGCTGCCGCTGGAGTGGAAATACGCGGGGTGGGGGACGGTACATCGGGTTCAAGGAAAGACGTTGGCACCTCCATCGAAACTCTTCATCGTTGACCACTCCCTCAGCGGCTGGGTCTTTAATGCTGTATACACGGCCGTGAGCCGCGTGCGGCTGTTGGGTCAGATCGTGCGAGTCCTACCTCCGGGGGGCGTCAAGGGCCCCTTCACTCCAACTGCCCAACAAGCGACCCCAAGCCGCGCTCTGATCTAGGCTCGGTTGAAGCGCTATGTGATCAAGGACCGGCAGAAAGGGCGTCCATAATACACAGGGGCTCACCACAAGCTCACAGTCGACCACGTTCTGGGTATGATCCAGAAGGCCGACAAGAAGTGCACGGCGTGCGGCGACGAGCTCTTGCTCCAGGGCTACTCGAAGTGCCACGGACAGACCTTCAGCATCGACCCGCTGGACGACAGTCAGGGCCATTACAAGTGGAATGTCCGGTTGACGTGCCTATCGTGCAATCGCCGCCACAAGCGCTTTGAGCCCGCCGACGACTTTCCAGACGACGGCTGTCAGTTCTGGTAGATACCATGCTCTGCTATAACCTACACAGTCCTCAGCTGCGACCGGGTGAACCCGTGCTTTGAGAAAGCGGTGTAGTCGAGCACGGGCTGTCCGGGCTCAGACACTCGGCGCAAGATCGGGTAGGGCTTGTGTGTCCACCATGTGTCAGTCGCACGACGGCGGCCTACGTCCTTTGGGTCCTCTTCGTTAGTAGCGATGTAAACAAGAGTGCCTATCGGCAACAGAGTCTCAGGTAGAGGGGTCTTTTTGGCCACTAACGGGACCCTAGCCACCCCCACGGCCTCTACCGGAGGAAGACCAGTCATTCGTGTTACGGTGTCGTTCATATCGGCTTCCACGGTGGGAAGCTCTACTACCCACTCACGGCTGTCACGACCGGTGTCTAGCTCTTGCTGTGCCTGGTTTCTAAAGAGTCGTTCCGCCAGCCGGCGATTGAACGACTCGACGAACGCCTGCGATCTGTGGTGGCCTGGCTGTGCGCGGCGAACTGTAACCCTATGCTTCGTCATGAGCGTGCTCACTGCCCCCTTGAATTCATGTCCATCGTCTACCATCAGTGTCATTGGCCAGGTGAGTGATCCGTAGATGGCCGTAAATGCTGCGGCAACCTCGTTGGCAAGCTTCGATGTCAGGGGCATGGCAGCCTTGTAACGCGTCTACCAGCGTCAGAGCATACTTGTATGTCTTGCGGCCCACTCGGTCATGTGGGAGGAAGAGAAGGTCGGCTTGGTGGATCGCGTTGGGCCGATCTTCGGTGAAATGGGCAAATACCTCTTTAGGGGGCTGAGTCTGCATATATCTTCCGACTTTTTGACTAGATAACCACCTCCGGACCCGCTCTTTTGAGGCTGCACCTTTTGGTAGTCTCGAATGCAGCGCGGTAATACCTTGGAACCCTCCAGGTGCATAGTAGATTTTGCTGAGGGTATCGTCCAGTTCGTTAGCCGTCAGAGGCTTGGTTTGCTGCTTCTTTTCTGCCATCATACAATGAAGCCATGTATTCCAACAGCCTGATCAGTCTCGATCTCCAACACGCTGATGCCACAGGCTCGGGCAGCTGCCTAGTTGTTTCTCGGAGGTTCGTCGGGCCAGAGAGAACCCCTGTGGCGAAACGCATTGCCGCTCTCTCATCCCGCTGCCAGAGCTCGAGGGACTTTTGTGCAATATCGATCATTGTGTGGGCCAGAGGACCAGGAATCTTGTGGTGACGGGCGCAGTGGCCGACCTCCAGCATTGTAAAGTAAAGCTCTTTCGGCAATCCCATCTGATTGATACTGTGTATCGGTGTCATTATATCTGTGCCGCAAAAAATTCGGGGGAAAATTAACTCGCCTCACTACTATTGTTGTCACCTGCCGTACGGCGAGGAGCTGCTGCTAGCAGTCCGGCGCGGTCAGTTCGGATTACCGGCGGATTTCTTTGAGATCTTGTATGCCACAAGGCCGGTTGCAGCCACTCCCAGGACGATGAAGGCGATCTCGCGGTCTTTTTGATCATTGCTCGGCGTGTAGAAGTCAGTGAGCTGGGGCTCGGGGTCCATGGGACCGAGGTCTTTCCCGGTGATGTGAGCGTACTCGTGGATTGCCGCGTCAACGTCGCGGAAAGTCTGAACTGAATGGCTTTGGCGGCGGAGCTCTTCGTTGATCCAGTCAAGGCGTTCAGTTCGCCGCCGAGACCATGCAGCCTGGGCAGCTTGCAGCTGCTCGACGGCCTTATCGTGTCTTTTACGTTCTTCATCAACACCGGAGCTGCGGAGCATCGAGAAAAGGTAGTTCGAGCCGCTGAACGCCAGAGCATTTACGATGGCGCCCCCGACTAGTAACGCAACCGAGGCCATTACTATTGCATGATATCAGAGGGTATCAGGCCCTGTTTAACTAGCACGTCTCTTGTCGCCAGAGCCAGTGCGACATCAGCGACAGCCATCCCGATGTCGCGGGGGGTGAAGTCTAGCTTGGGGGCAGGGCCACCGAAAGCCACCTTGCCCAGTCGGGCGTAGCCCATGGCCAGGCCACTCACTACTGCACTATGGTATAGCGCGTTCACTAGCGTCTTTCCGTCAATCGCTGAAGACATGGTGTTACTCCATATAAAAAGGGTTCGGTTCAACCTTTAATTGCCGAGAAGGTCCATCCACCGGGGGCATTGACGACTTCTTTGGTGGCACCGGAGGATCCACGGGCGCGCGTTGCGAGGCAGCCCAGTAGGCCAGCCCCAGTCCAGCCGCCACCACCCCTATAATCCAAGTATTTGTAAAGCGAGCCGTACGCAAAGCTGGAGCTGCTTTCTCGTCTTCCTCCCTCCTCGGGGGAGCAACGAAGTCTTCGACCTCTCGGTCTGGTGGGGCACCGTAATCCTTATTTCGCATAGACTCTTTGGCCTTGCGGAGCTCTTCGAGGAGATGCGCTTGCTTTGCTTTCCTAGCGGCGGCGCCAGCGCGCCCCGCGGCGACTTTTTTGGGGTCTTTTTGGCTAGGCGGCGCTGTCACCTTCAACACCGGAGTCTCCGGCGGGGGTGGCATCATCACATTGTTGTCCGCGTTGTCCTCCATCTTCTATATGCGCAACAGGACATTGATGTCCAAATCGACAGTGTTTCACTGTGGTCAGCGCTGCGGTGATCGGCGCTAGAAGCTTCCCATAATGGTAGTATAGCTCTCAAGCAGTACTGTTGAGCGTGTGGCCGACAAACGGGTCAGATTGAAGGTTATCCACTAGAGGCAGTCGGTTTTCGGGATGTATCGGGAGCACCAAACTTTCCACAGTGGTATAAAGCTGCAAAACAGCTCGCCCCAGAGTTTTTGTCATGGCGGCCCCCAGTTGTGCCTCATAGCGCGCGTAGAGCTTCCCAACCTCATCTTCATCTAGTGAATCGATCTCTTCCACGGTCCAATCTTTCCCAAGGTACTGTCTGGCCTGCCCCCCTGCTGCGATTGTGGCCAGCCTCTCGCGTTGTGCTGTCGATGCGGAGTCCACAGGCTCCGGCTGTGTTGTTGATGGTTCATCGCCATCAACGGCCCTGGTTGTTTCATCAGCGAGGAGTTGGTCGATCAGATCGTCCATTTTTCGCTTCGTCCTGGTTGCACACAACACAGAAGAGAGAAGATGCTGGATCTTACCCCTAACTCTAATATACTCGTGGACCACCCACAAGAGAAACGTAAGTGTGGCCAGAGAGAGACTGACACAGAGTGTCGGCGGCAGCAAAAGTAGCCACATCAGTCAAGCAGGTGATATGCAGCTGGCTGAGCAGTCTTTAACAGCAGCTTTGAATGTTGTTTCCCCGCGAGTTGATGCCTAACGGCGTTTCTCTCTTCTCTTGTGGCTATCACGTCATTCTCCCGGAGGCACTCTTCGAAAGAGTCGCGGTCCTTACAATGGAATAAGGCCACCAACTGGGTTTGCTCTCGCAGGTCCTTGAGGACCGCGTTGTATTTCTGAGTCAGCACCCACACAGACTGCTGGGCGTGGCGGCCAGAGAAGGCGAGTTCGGAGAGGACATCCTTTTTCTTCGTCAACGCTTTGCTGGCGCTACAATCGTCGATGATGTACAAGATCGGCTCGCCTTGAAAGCATTGGTACAATGCACGAAGCCAGTCGTGCAGCCTTTCACCAGGGTCGACGGTATAGACCTCGGGGTCTGCCGCCCAGATCCATAGGCGATTCTGATAGGTGCTGTTGTGCCGGATGGTGGGGCACAAGAGAACGATGTGGCGGAAGCCTCCGCGATAGGGGCCCTCAAGGAGGTCGAGACAAAACACTGTTTTGCCGCAGCCCGTTTGCCCGCAAATGATCGCCGAGTGGGGATCGGTTGGTAGCAACTGCGATAGTGACGACACTGAGACTACGTCTCGTCTGTGTCTAGTAGAGTGCCGAGACGAATCTACCATTCTCAATGTTGAGCTGTGCATCCATGATGACGTAGAGATAGATGTTCAGAACGCCGGCGGCCTCCGCCTTTTTTCTAACCTGAATGGTGACCTTCATGGGCTGACAGCGGCGTTCCATCAGGCATCTCTCAAGAAGATCTGGCAGATGTGGAGGAGACAAAGGCTCTCGTAGACAGGTGGCGGAGAGAGAGGGGGGAAGTGCAGGCCGGCCTGCAATTCGCATCTTCGACCAAGGGTGAGCTCTGGCTAAGGTGGGGGAGCAGGTGGCTCCTCCTGACCTACAAAAACAACCCTAATGAGTTCCTCGAGATTTGGGGCAGACCGCGGATGGGGCCGAGGGTGCCATTCACACACTGGAAACTCCCCTGACTGATGCAGATATCGACGAGCTCCTCTGGACCAACAATGACCCCCCGCTCAACCTCCGTGAAATACGAGGCTTAGACCGGGCCCTGCAGAACATCCGGGGAGAGCTTACAAACAACCTCGCCAAGCTCACGGAGCTGGATAGGCACATTGCCTTGGAGAAACGCAAGCTCGACGAGGCCAGGGATGGCATTGACGAGTTTACTAGACGCCGCATTGCCGAACGCCTGCGCGATCTGCTGGATGAAAGGGCCTCCCGCCTTGAGGCTGCTGCAGCGAACAGGGAGGCCCTCCGCTCTCAGATCAGCCTTATGCGTGAGACCATTAACCGAATCCTGCACGAGGACACAACTTTGGCCGAGCGCATACGCACTCTCTTCCGTGAGCAGGGGGTCACGATTGCATCTATCCTCACCGCGATCGGCATGACGATTAGCACGCTAGTCCTCGCTCTCACAGGTTCTGGCGGTTCCACACCCTCAGCCGCCTGGCCGCGGGGGAGGGGCCAAAGAGTGGATCAAGAAGCACCTTCAGAGCCTCGGAAGGGCCCTGGCTAAACTAGCTGGTAAAGCGGCCGCCGTCTTCCCGGGAATCATTGGTTCGATTGTCTCCTGGCTCCTGTCATTCCTCGGGAAAACTGTAGGCTGGCTGGCCGAAAATTTGTGGGCCGTTCTTCTGGCTATCGGGGGCTTACTGCTTGTGGCGGCACGTGAGTGGCTTCTACCTAAGAAACCAAAGCAGACCTAGGCCTATGGCAATACCGCCTACGACGAGGGCTGTTTTTTCGTCCTCGTGATCCGAGTTGCTATATGCAGTTGCAATGTCCTGTTTTGTTGTTGTATCATCAGGCTGACTGGTAGTCGCCTCTGGCGGCTGTGTGGTGCCCGCTGGTTTAACGAGCCCCCCTTCGCCAGTGTCGTTTGAGTAGTCTGAAGGGGCGACTGGAACTTCGTGCCTATTCAGGCCGCTGTTCAGGCCCAGGCTCTGTGCATCGGTGGCGATGATGATGAGGTTGTTGTAGCCCGCCACCTTACCCACGCCGAGGAGCATGTCGCCTAGGGCCATGTAAAGACCCGTCCCAAAGGAGAAGTTGACCTCAGAGCAGGCATATTGCAGGACATCCTGATAACGGCTTATTGCTGAGGAAAGGTCCACAGGAGAAGAAATGGCATCCTCGACGTTCGCCTGGAACTGCTTTTGCGCATCGAAGGCCGTCCCGGTGCCTAGAATGCCTGTGCGGGTCAGGGCCTGAGCGCCGAGAATAGCCCACACGTAAGTCCGGATACTATCATTCAACCTCTCGACCCCGGGGCGGGTGAAGCCATCTATCTTGTTGAGTATGAACGTTTTCCAGGCCTTATCTGCTCCAGCGGCATCCTGCTTGATGAAGTCCACGTGGAGAACGCTGTTTGTTGTCTGCTTCGTGAATGACATCTTGCTCGAGTCATACTCCCTATCACCAATGGGGTGATAGCCGTTGTGAATCCAGTAGTTATAGACTCGACCGAGCCCCTGGTTGGGGCCACTGCCCTTCCAATCAGAGTGTGGGAAGACGCCGAATTCGTCGCAGATTCTCCCGTATCCCCGGCGTTCGTAAGGGTTGTTTAGCGCATCCCACGCCTGGTCCTGGGGTAGTGGGGCCTGTATCTCTACCAGTATACGCCGTATCTGGTAATACACGTGGAAACGATAGACAGACTGCAGCAGGTCATCGGCGGCAGTCAAATGGTCTTCCAGAGAAACACCACAGCCTGCGGTGGCGCACCAAACGGCGAAGTTGAGCTGGTTGTGCCAGAACTGCATCGGGCTTGAATGCCAAGCCTGGACCAGTTTGTCTGAAGAGACCGAAGGCAGAAGGTAGTGTTCAAAGATATCGGGGTACTTAGCCCCGAACCATTTCTGCGGGTCGTCGGACTGAACCTGAATCCGGCCTTCTGCGAGATTGCCTACATCTCGAGCCGCGGCTTTTTGGGGGCCCGGCTGGTACTTGGCTTCACTATTAAACCTGAAAGGATTCGAACCCATATTACCGGTATGTTCCATACGCTTTCGGATGTTCAAAGGGGGGAGGCAGTCCCCCTTCAGCAATACATCGACAACCGTGATAGGCACCTCTACATTGGCCTCAAGTCAATCACCTTCGCGGTGGGGTAGTACAACATCGAGCAAGGGGAGAAGTTTTCATGGAGAAGTACTGGGAAACCCTCAACATCCCGCCCGGCCTGTATGGGTTCGACCGACTAAAGGAGGTTCTCGAGGGGATTAGTTCCAGCCCCACGCACACGCTAAAGTAGAGTGAACGGCTTGATCACCCTATCAGTTGCCTCCGAACGGGGAGTCCTTCTATCCGATGGCTTGCTGACGCTTCTCGGCCTGGACGACGGCTTGGGTGGAGTCTGGCTCGACGCCGGTGAGTATACGGGCGATCGCCCCGTAAACTTTGCGACGAGGCAAATGCTGTGGGTCCATCTGGAAGAAATTAACACAGCTGAAAATACCGTTGATGGGGCTCCCTCAACACTCCTAACCAGCATAGGGTTGGGGTGCCACGCCTTCGGGGACATTAACACGGTCCGCATGGAGTGCCCAGAATATAAGCGCCTTCGAGATGGCACGGTCGGCGAGTTAAAGGTCTCCATTAGAGATGCATCAGGGAAGGCAATCTCCAACAAAGACCTCCCTTTACATGTTACGCTCGCAGTGATCAAAAAATGAGTATCTTCGGCGAGAGGATCTGCCGCGGGCCTATCATTGACGAAGTTAATGAGATCCTCTCAGGCTATGCCAAAACAGACTACGTCGATGTACATGACGGCCTCCGTGTCCTGAAGGCGGGCGATACCATGAGTGGTGACCTGGACATGGGGGGGGGGGGGGGGGGGCGACTGGTACGTGGGCTGCCGAAAGACCTACGGTCGTACAAAGGTGATGAGGCTACTTCATGGAACCAGGTCGTGAAAACGGCGTCTAGTGCTTCCGAGGCAGCGGTAGATAGGCGTAAGCCTTTGATAACAATATGGGCCGAACAGAATCGGACTATGGTCGATGACCGATACGAGTGGTCCTTTGGTAACGGTGCATCTGGGGGCAATACAGATGGGGGCTAGCCCATGTTGGCCGCAGGTAGGGTCCTTCGTATGGGTCTGGCTACAACAACAAGTGGCGGCGCACCCACCGCCGCCAGTGTCAATATTGTGGTCAACGGGATGGAAAACATGTCATATGGTGTGACCAAGCCCTCAGGCCAATACTCTGGTACTTCTACATTTAGAACCCCTCTAGAGCTGGCCCAAGGAGACAAAATAAACTTTAGATCAGCCTCGTCCAACCCCGAAGTCACGACCGCAGTGGTCTTCCTCCTAATTGAACTTGACTTGTAGATGACACATTGGTGGTAAAATACAATGAAGCAAGTGACTCCAACAGCCCCATGTGTTGATGGTACATCGGGTGCTCTCTACCTAGAGTTGCCAGACCGATGTGCCACTGGCCCCCCGGTCCTACAGGCTACAGGAGATCTCACAACTGAAAAAGCACCTCGAGGATGAGAGGGATAAACGAAGCCAACTGTACAAAAAATACCGCCGTGGGGTCAATGCTCTTGATGGCGTTGACACAACATTGCTCGCAGCTGGCATGGGGATGGGTATCGGTGGTGTGGGCCTTCTGTCAACTATAATTGCGGCTCCAGTTGTCTTGGGCCTTGAAATCGCAGCCCTGGCTTGTGGAGTCCTCGGAGCGACAGGAAAATTTGTCGGCCGCCGCCTCGCGGTCAAAGCCAGAAAGCACGATGAAATCAGAGTCCTGGCGGAGAGTAAGCTGAACACGATCTCAGACCACATCTCAGGCGCACTCGTGGATGGTCAGATCTCTGATGAAGAATTCCGCCTGGTCGTCGACGAGGTCAGCAAGTACAACCAAATGAAGGCAGAGATCCGGGCTGGAGCCCGAAAAGCGCATGCTACAATAACTCTGGACGAGGAGCCAAAAAACTCGCTTATTCAGAGAGGCCGGGACGAGGCCCGAGCCAGCTTCATAAAGAAGTTGGCTGCACCATGAGTTGTAGTCTATCTTGTGTCTGCATCAACGGGAGGGATGACCAGCCCCCGTGGAGCCCCTAGGCCGGCGAGGGGGTGGGCCGCCCTCTCGGGGCTCTTGGTGGTTATGGCTCTGCTATACCCTGGTTTCATTTTTTGATCTATCCTCCAAATTTTTTTCTATGCGGGAATCTTGAAACTAGCCTTGGGGGCTGCGCTGGGCATGGTGGAGGGTGTGGTGTGTGGTGCCGTGGGGGTGGGTGCTGGGGGCTGCGGAGGGCCAAATTAAGTGGTATGATCACCCCCCCCCCCCTGTAGCCCACTAGGAGCTTGTATTCCAACGACAAAGGTAGGTGCTTGGTAATGGCCTGTGTTCCTGTATGAATGCCGTTGCTATGATGTTGTTTACCTTGGATACCGTGTTCTTGCAGGAACATTTGCTCTCAGATCCTGGGCCAGTGAGGATTGGGGGGGCCTAAGAAACGGGGGGGGGGGTGCTGGGAGCCGCGGAGGGGGCGGGCGGGGTCCGCTAGGGGTTCTGTAAGATGTGGGAGCCGCGGGGGGGGGGGGGGGGGGGGTGGCGCGGGTAAGCGAGTATAAAACCCCTGGGCCGCGCGGCGAGGCTGGGCGGGGGCACCACCAGTAGACGAGTATGAAATTCCCAACCCCTGGGCCCGCGGCGAGGCTGGGCGGGGGCACCAGTAGACGAGTATAAAAACCCCCGGTCCCCCCCTATTAGCTTTGCTCTCTTTGTCTTTATCAATCATAAATCATGTACGCCCCTTTGGTAAGCCGACATGCCGTCTGGTATAAATTTTTGTGTTTTTTGTTATTAGTACATAATATTACTCCCCTTGACATGTTTTCTTACTATTCTTTTCTTTACGGCTAAGTATTAACAAGAATCTATGTAAGATTATAGTCAGCTTTTGAACCATGTGTCAAACTCTACTTGAGTATCTTCTCCTTTTAGCTTATGGACTTATTTCTTGACATGTATTTTTACTCTTCACTTGTATAGAATATAGTATTAAATGTTCATGCCTTATGTAGCATATTCTTTGTTCTTTGTATCCTATGCTTATTTTACCTTAAGTCGCTGAAGAGTTACCAACTGTGTATTTGTTTTGTCTGTTTTTGTCAATAAAGTTTGAAACTTTTCACCGCTGACTTGAGCCATTCCTGGTTCCTCATATTAAAAAAAAAATGATTTCTCACATTTTATTTTAGTCTAACTTTGCTAAAAAATTATATAAAATCACTAGACTTTGCCACTAAGCTAAATTTTAATTACAGATTGATTGCTTTTTGCTATAATGGCCTCAGTGTTGACCCATAATTTCAATAAGCCTTTTGATAAGGGATTTCATTGTATGTACTAAGATAAGGCTGGAAAAAGGTAGGGAGCAAGAAGCAAAGAAATAAACAAAAAAATGTAGAGGAGAAACGGGAGGGTGAGGAAGTGAAAAGAGAGAAAAAAGTAAGCGAGTGAGGGCGATAGGGAGCCGGAGAGAAAAAGAGACTTGAAATGGGGATTAAAAAAATTGAAGAGGTAAAAGGAAAAGAGGATAAAATGAGACGTTAAAAAAGAGACGTAATATAGAGAGACAAATAATGAATACAAATTTTAACGCCGAGATAATGTGGGAGAAATAATGACAGAAAGAAAGATAGAAATAAGAATAGATAGATAGATTCATATATATATATGGTGAAAAAAGTTGATTTTATAGATAGTAGAAGAGATATATAGATAATTCAACTAAAAGGTAGGCATGTAAACTGAGAAAGTCAATTTTTGTGTGTAATTTTTTAACGTTTCACCCTCGTTATTTTACCTGACTGACAATAATTGCCAATGTACCCTGGATCACAGCCCTGGGTACATGCTCCATCCTTCTGCTTGCCGCGATCAAGTCGTCTCCACCACAGGTGACACTGCATGTCTCTTTACAATCATCTCCGTATGTTCCAACCGTACAGTTTAGTTCTGGATGTCAGTGGAAGGCAAGATATTAAGAGATTCTGATCGTTACAAGTTTTGAATTTCCTTTAAGAATATAATTCTTGAAACAATCGAGGTTTATCTGTGAGGTGATGATTGGTTTTTCTTTATTTTATCTATCTGACGCCAGGAACGTGGTGAGATGCGCGCGGGTTTTGTCCATTCACACTTAGCCAATCACGGTTGTAATGGTGGCTGTCTTAAATTAACGCTATCATGACGAATCCTAATTTGTTTCTACGTTGGTTTAGATCAAGAAGATTTCAATGGAAATAAAAATATCGGACTCATTTATAATAATGGGAGGGCATGTTACCATTATGTTCGTTATGTCTAATCGTATCGAGTTAAACATGGTACAAAAATGTGTAATCTGTAATTTACTGGTGTGGGTCGAAATATTTAAAACAAATAAATAATGGCAGTAACAATATTAGGGTTGGTAGCATTCGTTACAATGCAACCGCAAAAGACAGGCAAAAAATGGCTAGTCACATTCTTCTTGAAAAACTTCGCAAAGGTACTGCTTTAAAACCAGCCAGCAACGCTCAGTATAGTAGCTAACGGCACGACTGTTTTCAGTGCCCTAGACGTGCTAGTGGCTATGGGGCTATGAGCTGTGAAGAATGTTACATCAATATCTGCCATTTCCTAAAACATCTTTATCCACCTTTTTATGGAATCTTTACAAAAAGATTTGTGGGATTATTTAAAACAGTAAGTAGTTCTCAGCCCACATGCCTCGCATGGATTCAGTTTGTAGTAAATATTCTTTGATTATGTGTCTACGATGCACCAACTTTTGCTATCTGGAAAAGCTAAAACTTACAAGAATTCTTAGGGACGACTTTTTTAAGAGTGTTTCAGCAGTTAAGGGGTAATAAAGACGCGGCTCTCATCGTTCACTTTCATTTACCTACAAATGTCTACGCGGTGGACAGTTTAAGAGCACTAACCTGACCACAGTGCAAGCATAATTAGTGAGGTTTTGACCTGTACTGTGTGGAAACCAGGGTTCGATAAATCTTAAAACTTCTTGCACTCCCAAGTGGTAGGGCTACTTTTCATAGGAATTGAAGGCTGATATTAATATTAACTCTTTTGATAAACCGGCAAACATAGCTCAGGTCTTTATTTATTTTTGCTGTCGTGATTGTTGTTGTTGTTGTTGTTGTTGTTGTTGTTCTTCTTCTTCTTCTTCTTCTTCTTCTTCTTCTTCTTCTTCTTCTTCTTCTTCTTCTTCTTCTTCTTCTTCTTCTTCCTCTTCCTCTTCCTCTTCCTCCTCCTCCTCCTCTTCCTCTTCTTCTTCCTTTTCCTCTTCTTCTTCTTCTTCTTCTTCTTCTTCTTCTTCTTCTTCTTCTTCTTCTTCTTCTTCTTCTTCTTCTTCTTCTTCTTCTTCTTCTTCTTCTTCTTCTTCTTCTTCTTCTCCCTCTTCCTCTTCCTCTTCCTCTTCCTCCTCCTCCTCCTCTTCTTCTTCTTCTTCTTCTTCTTCTTCTTCTTCTTCTTCTTCTTCTTCTTCTTCTTCTTCTTCCTCTTCTTCTTCTTCTTCTTCTTCTTCCTCTTCTTATTCTACTTCATCTTCTTCTTCTTCATCTTCTTCTTCTTCTTCTTCTCTTCTTCTTCTTCTTCTTCTTCTTCTCTTCTTCTTCTTCTTCTTCTTCCTCCTCCTCCTCCTCCTCCTCCTCCTTCTTCTCCTCCTCCTCCTCCTCCTTCTTCTTCTTCTTCTTCTTCTTCTTCTTCTTCTTCTTCTTCTTCTTCTTCTTCTTCTTCTTCTTCTTCTTCTTCTATTTCTTCCTCTTCTATTCCTTGCCCCTAATTCTTTCCAGTTCGCACCATAACAACTTCACGTGTTTACTAACCTGAACAGTCTTCGCCAGTGTAGTTAGGAGCACAGCCGGACGGACAGCCACCACTGTGGACAAAACAGCTTTCTGTCCGGTCAAGACAGTTACAGTTACGCTCACATTGCAGACCGAACGTGCCTGGTTGGCACTGGATCTCTGTGGATCGAGGGGAAAGATTCATGCAAGTAAATATATTTATAAATATATCAAGACAAAAAATGTAATACATAGCTTAAAGTGTACAAGGTATGTACATGTATGTGTTTAAGACAGGTTACTTTTACTTGTATATTTTTTTTAAATCATTAAATCTATTTATTTTCCATTTTCATAATAACTAATAATGGTAGCTGGAGGGTTTATCGAACGAGCTAATATTAACATCAGCCTTCAATTCCTATGAAAAAATAGCACTACCACTTGGGACCACAACAAGTTTTAAGATTTATCGAATTCTGGTTTACACAGTATATGTGAAGAAGCTGAATCTCTAAGAACGAGCAAGTAAAAAAGTGCGTGTACATGTACTGTGTGTAAACCAGGGTTCGATAAATTTTAAAACTTTTGGTTTGTTAGAGGCTAGTTTGTTTATGTCCTGTAAAAATATGGACGTGATCGTTCTTAGCGATTCAACTTCTTTGTCTATTCAAGCCAGCATGAAAGTCCCTGTTCTTGATGCATCTATATTTGTAATCTATAC